>JAYESD010000004.1:90446941-90791545 GCA_036927565.1 Tuctoria greenei | reverse complement strand
CCGTCCGATGGTTAGGCATGGAAGGCGTTGGACCATTCGACCTAGAATTCGCTCGTGAAGCGAGAAATGTTTGCATTGGGTTGGTGACAGATGGGTTCATGCCGTTCAGCATAAACGTTGCACCATACTACTGTTGGCCCGTCTTTGTCATTCCGTACAATCTTCCACCGGCTTTTTGCATGAAGAATGAGTTTATGTTTCTTAGCTCATTGTACCTGGGCTAGATCATCCTAGGTCACATCTCAACGTGATGTTGAAACTCGTTGATCGAAGAGTTGAAAATGTTGTGGACAGGAGTCGAAGCATACGACTGTTACAAGAAGCACAAATTCAACATCCGAGCTGCTTATTTGTGGTCCGTTCATGATTTTCCGGCATACGGCATGTTTTCTGGATGGAGCACTCATGGTCGGTTGACGTGTCAGATATGTGCCTCGGATACCGATTGCTTTCGACTAACCCATGAGGCAAGATATCTTACTTTGATTGTCATAGATGTTGGCTGCCTCCGAATCACTTGTTTAGACAATAGAGGAATGTCTTTAGAAAGAACACCGTTGTCACTAAAGGACCACCAAAACGTCTTAACGGGTCAGAAATATCTGTTATGTTGGACAAAGTGGTGCCAGATAAGGGTCGTCCTGGATATTTTGAAGGTTATGGAGACAAACACAATTGGACTCACATATGTGGACTTTGGGAGTTACCGTATGTGAAGTCGTTGATTCTAAGGCACAACATGATGTTATGCATCAAGAGCGTAACATGGCCGAATGTATCATAAGCACCATGCATGGACATGACAGGGAAAACAAAGACAATTTAAAGGCTCAAAAGGATCTTGACGAGCTGTGTAACAGTCAAACTCTTGAGCTCTCTGAAAATGGTGGTAAACCATGCCGCTCCTTTCTGTCTTCGACCTAAAGAAAAAAAGAAGTTCTCGAATGATTGCAAAGGTAGAAATTCCCAGATGGTTATGCAGCTAGTCTGAGACGAGCAGTGAATGTGAAAACGGGAAAGCTCATTGGGTTGAAGAGTCATGATTATCACATAATCATGGAAAGACTTCTGCCTGTTATGTTTTGAGGCTATTTTGACGATGAAGTGTGGATGGTGTTAGCCGAGCTTAGCCACTTCTATAGGCAATTTTGTGCTAAAGAAATCACGCCAGAGATGATGACTAAATTGGAAAAGGAGAATTCTGTACTTTTGTGTAAGATGGACAAATTTTTTTCCTCTAGGATTTTTCAATACAATGCAACATCTCTTAATTCATCTTCCATTTGAAGCGAAAGTGGGCGGTCCCATGCAATATAGGTGGATGTATCATATTGAAAGATCACTTAGATATCTGAAACCAATGGTTGGTAACAGGGCAAGGGTTCAAGGTTGCATTGCCGAAGCTTTTACTCTTAAGGAAGTGGGATACTTCTCAAGTGTTTACTTTGCAGAGGAACACAACATTAATACTTCAGTAATGCGGTACAATATGGATGAGCAACCTCCTTGTAGTGATCACTCCATTTTTGCAACAAGAGGCACTACTGTTGGTAGTTACACTTCCTACGGTGTTAGCGAAAAAGAAAGGCGTGCTGCTTTCTTCGACATGTACGCTAATATGGAAGAAATGAATGAATATTTCAAGTAAGTGTTTCTCCTACACTTATGCTTTTCTCCATCTTTTCTGACACATGTATTCTAAAAGGTTTTCTTTTTCATGTAGTATGTTCGACAAGCAAAAATGGAGACATAGACATGAACCCACGAGCAAGCAAATAGAATAGATTCGACGGGAAGGAATAAATGGGGGATCTAATTTTCTCTCCTGGTTTCGATATCATGTAACGTTTTCTCGATAACTAATCAATGTTAACAACGTTTTCTTATAACATAAGAATGCTTATGTTTTCTAATAACTCCACATCTTGGAAAGTGCCAAAAAGATGCCAACGTCCATGAAGATTTGCGACAACTATCCTGTGGAGTGGCTAATGTTAGAAGTTATGGTCAATATGACATCAATGGCTTTCGATTCTGTAAAACTCAATTTGAATCTCTTTGTCCACTCATGGCAACATGTAATACCGGAGTTGTGATGAGGGTAATCGATTCGCGAGATCATGAAACGCAATACTACGGGATTATTAAAAAAATCCTTGAATTCACTATAACACCCTCATTTTCATGCATCATGCCCTGCATACACTCATATACATGTTTAACACTGATCCACATAAAGAGGAATGAGTTTAAAATTTATTTGCAGCATTTAAAATTGATTTGGAACAAAACCGCACTTAAAACGCAGGAAAGTGCGGACTAGTCCGATTTTACTGAGGACTAGTCCGATTTCTCTCTGACTAAAAATAGACTTGTCCATTTTTGCTGCGGACTAGTCCGATTTTTGGCACTGGAAACTTTCTGACGTGTCCGATTTTGTGCGCACTAGTCCGATATTCCAAGAATCCTTGAAAAATTGCTAAGTCCTTGGACTTTTCCGGACTAGTCCGGTGTTCCGGCGGACTTGTCCGATTTCCTCTCTGTTCAAAGTCAGACTTGTCCGATGTTTATCGAGACTTGTCTGATTTTCTCTCTGGACGACTTCGGACTAGTCTGATCCTTTCCGAACTTGTCCGATATTTCGCGACTCCGAATTAATCTTTTGTTTTACAACTTGTTTATTAGGTTGACGTTAAGTGGGCCTAGGGACGTCGTGCCTAATTCTTTTAGAGCCCATGTGGGACTCTAAACCGTCCTCTACTCATCTCAAACTCGAAATCCATCTAACCCTAGCCTCCACCTCTATATAAACAACCCCACCCCTTGGGCTGACATCTATTTGCCACTTTTCCACCCACCCAAACCCTAGTTTGTGGGGAGCCACCATCCAGGAGGGTGGAGAAGATCCCAAGCAAGAAGAAGAAGAGGAGGAAACGAATGAGGATCAAGATCTCCACCAAGTTTTGTTCCTGTAGGATCGAAGAGCACGTGAAAAGCAACCAGAGGGGGGTGAATGGTAGATTAAAAAATCTTACGCAGCGGAAACAATTAAACCCCAATCCCTTCGGTAGAAAAATGATCTGCTAAAGAAATCGTGTGTGAGACTAATCTAAACGTGTTTCACCGTGACAAAAGTGATAGATATCAGAGATAATCAAGTCACTAAGATAAAACAAAAGGAATCACTAAAATCCGTCAAGAAAAACTCAAGTTATGATCAAAAGATCAAACACTGGTCAATCTGACCTACCCGAGAAAAACAGTTTCTGGAATGCTGCAAAGAGACTCGTGTAGATCAGAAACCACAAATCCAATGACCGTGAAATTTTGACAGATGATAGACAATCAAGTTGTGAAGACAACTCAAAAAGAATCACGTCAATTGGATCAGTAAAACTAGAGTTATGATAAAACCACCGACGAAAGGTAGTGATGTCCAGAAACTCGACGAGTAAAACTTGTCTGGAACAAGTCGGACGAACAAGGCACAAAAGTTCCTTCAAACTACGAATTTTATTCAATAGAACACAAGAGGAACGGCCCCAAAGTCGTCTCCACGAGCTTTGGCCTTCCCTTGCTTATATAACCAGCCCTTAGGCCAACCCAATACAACTAGGACTCCAATCCTACTCAGATCACGAATCGTAACTTTCCATAACTGCTCAAGATTCTTCTATACGCAGATAGAAGCAATCTTAAGACTTCCAAACACCTTAGGAACGTATCCCACATTCCTAAACAACTCAAATTCGTGACACACACGAAATCCTAACATAACCAACTCGATACTTTCCATACCGAGCCATAACCGACTCCGCCGCAGCCAAAGTCTTCAACCGATACGATCCGATCCTTCTGATCAGATCTTTCTTCCATAATCTGTCTCTAGAAGCATATTTCCACGTCATGCACCTCATGCACACGTGAGAACACCTTTCTTCGACCTTCATATGCATTGCCCTTGATTCAATCATCCTGCGCGACCTCCTTACCCGCTCAACCACAGTTCCTTCCGAACTTGGTTGTTGGAACCTCATCTCCTCCTGAGACTAGTCCAATGGATCCTGTCACCAGCCATGTCTTGAACTCAAGCAACACCTGCACATGAACAAACAACCAATCCATACGAGCCCAAGTCCTCGACTTGACTCAAGTTAGTTCCGAACACAACACCTTACGTGAGAACCTCACATAAGCATTGTCGGTACCCTAGAAACCACACACCCCTTGAGGTTACAAAGATCTCAAAGGAAAGTCATATACTTGATTTGAAGACCCTCTGAGGCCCACATGTCATACATAACCGGACCCGCTTCTCCAACATGGTTAATCCCAGGGTCGCCACGTGTACTACCAAACTGGAGCTACCGCCCACAAGGGGGAAGCTCCGGGCCATGTACCGAAATGGCACCTCCGGACTTAACCCCAGACCGAGAGAAGCTCCGGACCTGATACGTGTCAGGTAGCTCCGGAGCTCCCTGTTTCCCACAAGTATGCTCCAGAGATGACATGTGTCTAATCGTCGGACCTTCAACCCCTAACCTCCGGAAGACCCTGCAACGGCTCCGGATCTTCAAAGGGGAATCAAGGACTTCAAGACCCGATTAAGTGTCATTAATACCATACTAATGACACTTAAACGGACGATCTTAACACCAGTAACGGTGCTGTCAAAGCCCGTTACAGGGTCATTAAGTGCAATTAAACGTGTATCAATACTATTAACCGCCGGGGCCACATGTCGGGCCAGGCTAATTTGTAACGGCCTGCCCTTGTACTATAAAAGGACAGGCCGACGACACGATCAGAGGAGAAGACACAGACACATATACGCCATTGACGCTCAACACAAGCTCATACAGCTAATACAACACCAACACATCCATGGAGTAGGGTATTACGCTCAGGCGGCCCGAACCACGTAAACTCTTGTGTCTCCTGTGTCAATTCCTACTCACCTTCTTGAATCTCCGCGCGCCCACACCGAACATCAAACTCCCCTATCACTTTAGTTGTGTAGGGAGATCTGTCGGTTCCAAACCACCGACAGGTTGCGCGCCAGGTAGGGGAAGCCTGAGATTTTGAGAATGGTGAACTCAGCTGCTGGATCGTCCAACAGTCAACCTGCTGCTTAGGCTGTTGGGGGCAATCCCTCCAATAGGTAGCCACCAGCAGGAGCCTCAGCACCAGCAGGAGCCACACTCCCACCACCACCATCTCCTCCAGCAAATCGTGCTGGGCAACGTGATGGTGCGCCGGCGTCAATTACTGTGTCGGCAAATCATGACAACCCGGAACACGCGCTCCATGCAGCGCGTGCTCTTCTCCAACGCCCACCACCTCCAGATGCATCCCGGGATGCACTGGAGCAGTGGAGGGCCGATGTGGAGCATTTGGTTGCAGCAGCAGCCGAACGCCTTAGCAACCAGGGTCCTCCTCCTTCAGGAAGAGCCCTGTCGCAGCGGCGGACTTTGTCTGGAAGACTTGGTCCGCACGTTTCCAATAGCAGGAGACATGCTGCGTCACAACAAGTGACATCATTGCCTTCCGGGTCACGACACACTCACACGGTATCCAGGCTTTCGACTCATGACCTCCGGGCGGAGCATGATCACCGATACCGCTAGCAGGACGGCCGAGTCCATATTGAGCGTGCCCGTGAAAGACGGGAAGCTCAGGACCTTTCTGCTCCTGAAGGAGTGGGAGGAGGCTGTTCAGCCCTGGCCATGCACCTACGCATGGTTAGATGGCCACACAAGTTCTGGCCTCACCTGCCAGAAAAATTCGAAGGGACTGTAAATCCCACCGAATTTCTTCATATCTACTCCACTGCAATCTTGGCAGCTGGAGGAAATGAGGCCGTGATGGCCAATTATTTTCCAGTGGCCTTAACTGGGACCGCTAGGTCCTAGTTTATGAGCCTTCCACCCAACTCTATCAACAGTTGGGAGGAGCTGTGCCAGCAGTTCACTGCCAACTTTGGGAGTTCATACACCCGACCAGGCACTGAACTTGACCTTTTTGCAGTCGTGCAAAAAGGGGGAGAATCCTTGCGATCATTCATTCAGAGGTTCTCTCAGGTACGAAACACTATCCCTTCTATCTCTAGCGCCTCTGTCATTGTGGCATTCAAATAGGGTGTACGGGACAAGAAGATGTTGGAGAAACTGGTGATCAAGGAGATCACCAGTGTCACAGAACTCTTCAGCTTGGCTGACAAATGTGCCAGAGCTGTGGAGGGCCGTGAGATGCACTCCAAACCAACCTTGGAGGGTCACAAGAAATCCTCCAAAGAAGAAGCCGCTACCTCCGGGGGTGGCATGAAGAAAAAGAAGACCAATGGCAAGAAGAAGCCATCGGCCAGCACATCCAACGTTGCAGCTGCTGCAACTCCGGGTGGCCAGGGGCCACGCCCCGAGAAGCGACCTCGACCGTCTTCTGAAGACGGTGGCAAACCCAAAGTGTGGTGTCCCATTCATAAAACAGATAGCCACAGTTTGGAAGACTGCCAGGAGGTCCAAAACCTTGCTGAGCGCTACAACAAGCGCCGGGAAGAATCTCCTTACCGACAGAGGGAAGGAAAGCAAAAATTCGACGAAGCTCTGGCTGAAGAGGAGTTACGGTTTCAGGATCCCAAAAAGGTCCTGAAGGCCGTCTACACCTCCGTCAACGATGATTCTGACGTCTCTGACAACGAGCGTCGGAAGACCATGAACACCATTTTCGGTGGATCATGGGATATCACCTCCCGTCGCGTCATCAAGACTATGCGTCGGGATATGGCCGCTGTAGCTCCTACAGTCAGGCTGGAACCTCATCGGAAGTGGATGGACACAGCCATCACTTTTGATGCTTCGGATTGTCCCCGGAGCATGGTTGGAGCAGGTCAGTTACCTTTGATGGTATCTCCTACCATCAATAACGTCCAGCTCCACCATGTCATGGTAGACGGAGGTTCGGGGCTTAACCTCATCGACTTCGAAGCTTTCACTAAGCTTTATCTCCGACCTTCAGATCTCCACCCCTCTCGACCCTTCTCCGTAGTAGGTCCGGGGGCCATTACCCCACTCGGAGCTATTACTCTTCCCGTTACCTTCGGGACACGGGAGAATTACCGCACCAAGAAGTTGGTCTTCGACGTCGCTCAGATCAACTTACCCTTCAATGCCATCTTGGGGAGGCCTGCCCTGTACAAATTCATGGTAGCTGCTCATTATGGCTATCTTGTGTTGAAAATGCCAACACCAGTAGGCGTTCTCCGGATCCGAGGAGATCGCACTGCCGGAGTAACTGCACTGGAAGAACTCCATGCACTCACCACGGCGCAAGAGGAGGACTCCAGGCAGGAGCAAGCTCCAAAACCCCTGAGCATTCGTCAACGAGGCTCGACTTCTGCACCTCGAGTGCAGCCAAGCGGCGACACCGACATTCCCGTCAAAGTCGCCCAAATTGGTTCCGATGCCGCTCAAACCACCCGTATATCGGGGGGATTGAACGACAAATAGGAAATCGCGCTCATCACTTTCCACCAGGCTAACATCGACGTGTTTGCCTGGAAACCGTCACAAATGCCTGGGATCCCCAGGGAAATGATTGAGCACAATCTGAAGATCTACCCTGACGCCCGGCCTGTGCATCAGAAGCCTCGGAAGCAATCCGTACAGCGACAGAACTTCATCCGACAAGAAGTGAAGAAGTTACTCGAAGCTGGATTCATCCGAGAAGTCTTCCATCCAAAATGGCTGGCAAACCCAGTCGTTGTGCCAAAGGCCGGCGGGAAGCTTCGGATGTGCATCGACTACACCACACTAAATAAGGCATGTCCAAAAGATCCATTCCCACTACCTAGAATAGATCAGATAGTGGATTCCACCTCCGGGTGTGAATTATTGTGTTTCCTAGATGCATATTCTGGATATCATCAAATAAGGATGTCTAGGGAAGATGAAGAGCATACTTCATTCATCACAGTAGATGGATTGTATTGTTACACAGCCATGCCCTTTGGTCTCAAGAATGCAGCTTCAACTTTTGTACGAGCTATGTACAAAACTTTTGAAGAACTTATTAGAGACATAGTGGAAGTGTACGTCGATGACATCGTGGTCAAGGTCAGAAACAAGCAGTCACTCCTTGACACATTGCAGACTGTCTTCGACAAGCTGCGGGCCACCCGCACAAAGCTAAACCTAGACAAGTGTGTCTTCGGGGTTAGCTCCGGAAAACATCTTGGTTTCCTGGTAAGTCACCGGGTCATAGAAGCTAATCCAGCGAAGATTAAGGCCATTGAAGACATGCGGCCACCAACCCGTATCAAGGACATCCAAAAGTTAACTGGATGTCTAGCAGCCCTCAGCCGGTTCATCTCAAGACTGGCAGAATGGGCACTCCCCTTCTTCAAGTTATTGAGGAAGTCCGGACCATTCCAATGGTCTGAAGAAGCAGAAAAGGCATTCCAGGAGCTGAAACAGTTCCTCACCACCCTACCAATTCTTGTAGCTCCGAACCCTGGTGAGCCTTTGTTGCTTTATATTTCAGCTACTGATGAAGTCGCCAGTATGGTTCTGGTTGCGGAGAGACCAGAACTACCCCATACTCAGGAATCCAGACCCCTTCGGGAGGGTCCGGAGATTATTGAAATCGAGTCTGGGTCCCAGCTCCTAGATTCGGATCCACAAGAAGTTACTTCAAGAGACCCATATGCCTCCGAGAGGATCCATGTCACTTCTGAAGAAGCTTCGGGTTCCTCCAGCCAGAACCCGGAGGTCCCTGAAGAAAATCCTCCGAGAGGATCCGGGTCAATAGGGAGTCCTCAGCCCTCAAGCCCTTCATCTCTTCCAGGGATCTTCTGGCCGCCACCAGTTCAGAATTCTCGCGGGCAAGGCGCTCAACTTCTTTAGCGTTCTGTTGAATCTTCTCAGCAACTCGCTTTTCGAGTTTTCCGAGCTCCTCCTCCCGGAGGTGGATCTTATTCCGGCGGTCGACCAGGTCCTTCTCTCTACCCCTCACTTTCTTCTCCCTGGCAGTAAGGGCATACTCTTGTTCGTAGAGTTCCTGCCCTCGCACCCAAGCCTTCCCCTCTTCCTCATGGCAGTGCTCTTCCAATTTCTTGGCGCGCTCCTCGAGGCCCTTGTCAGCCAGAGCCACCTTCTCGGTGAGCTCCTCCTCCCTCCTCAGGACGTCATCCCGCAGCTCTAGGAGTTTTTGCTCTTCATCCTCGAGCCGTTTCTCCCTCTCTTCAAGTGCCTCTCGGCGCTTGATGAGTGCAGTGTTAATAGCCTCAAGCTGTTCGTGGCGTGCATCCGCCGCATTATTTGCTGCTTGGGCCTGATCATAGATCTCCCGGGATTGAGCGTCGAGGGCACGAGTCATACTCTCCCTGTCATCCTGCAACTTGCCCCAGTACTCTAGGTGGATCTTCTACCACTTGATCCATTCTTTGTCATCTGCTAGCCTCGACTGCGCCAGCTTGGTCTCGAAGTAGAGCCGATTACGCCACCGCCTAAGGGTTTGGCGCTCCTCTTCAAGAGCCCTGCTATCGTGGAAGAAGGCCAGTTGGACTTGACGCAGGCTGGAACATGCGTTGTCAATAGACAGCGACAACGGGATGGGTTCCAGATCTGTTGGGATCTCCTCCGCTGGTTCCAGAGGGTCTTCAGATACAAAAATTGGGTCCCACTCCACAAGAGTGGCCCCTGAGTCTCCATGGCACTAGGGTCGTCCTCCGGGATGGCCTCAGTCGCCATCGAGGAAGGCCCTGCCACCAGGTCTTCGTTCACCCCCTCAGGCAGGGGGTCAGTGACTTCGTCTGGGCACTCTGGCTCAGCCGCAGCTACCTCTGACGTCGTCGCTTCCGGACCAGGAGCCGCTACTGGCTCCGGTCGGGACACCTCTTCTGATAAGGGCTCAAGCTCCGTCACCTCTTCAACAACCGGCTTAGGAGCCGGAAGATCTTCAACATCGACCGGCCCTGTGGCCGGAGCTCCAACAATGACCGGCTCAGCAGCTGATGCTTCGGAGGTAGCCGGCCCAACTGCCGGAACTACCTCAGTTTCTGGCGCGCACGCCGGAGCTTCAATCACCTCCGGCTCAACCGCCGGGGCTTCGACAATTTCCGGCTCAGAGGCCCGGATTACTGCTTCCTTCGGCTCAACAGCCGGAGCTTCCATCATCACAGCACCAGAACCCGGAGCTTCAACCTCCGGGATAGGTGCCGCTGGCGCATCTTCACTCCCGTGGTTCGGCGCTACCACGGGAACTTCTTGGGATGAGTCGAGGTCCATGACCACGACAACCGGCGCCGGAGCTGTCGCAGCTTCAGCCACCACTTGGGGCGGCATCAGGACAGGAGCTGAAGCTCCCACCCTCACGGCTTCAGCCACTGTGGCTGAGGGTGGAGCCTCACTCCCCTTCTTGGGGACGCTGCAGATGATGAACGAAGAAAATTAAAAAATAGTTGCTACAAATAAAACAACTCTCCAAGGTAGAAATAAAAAATTACCTTGGGAGGCTTCCGCACCAGCTTGCGCGGAACCTTTTTCCCGGGCGTTCTAGGCTAGCCATAGCCGGAGTGGAAGCTCCGGAAGGCCCCCCAGAACTCGTCGCGGCCACAGGTGTTTCCCGAGTCGAGGCCCCCCTCGATCGGGAAGAACCCCCGGACCTGGAGATCTCCACCGGCCCAGGCGCTGGAGTCGCACGCCTGGAGCTAACACCCCGGGAGGACCCCACTGCGGGAACAGTCGCGCTCTGAGAGGACCCCACCGCGGGAACAGTTGCGTTCCGGGAGGACCCCACTACGGGAACAGTCGCCGCAGCTGCAGAGGACCTTCCCCTCCGGGGAGAAGGAGCCGACGCAGAAGTAGCGGGCCCGACGGACCTTCCGTCGGCGTACTGCAACTTCCTCTTCCGGCTCACTGGTTCATCCGCCAGCTCCTTGCCCTTGCCGACGACTTCTCCCCTCGGCTTAGGAGCAGAGCCGGAGCCATCCTTGGGTACTCCGGGGATTGCTACCCTGGAGGTTGGTCTTCTCTCGATGACACCAAGGTCGTCAAGCATGGGCATCTTCCACCGGAGCTCCCTGCTGAACTCCACTTCCACGTTCAGAGGAAGAAAAGCTGATGGCGGAGTCAAGTCGTCGCCTTCGATGTCGATGCCGTGCTGGAACATCTTGAGGTGGAACTCCAAGGTTTTCCCCACCATGTTGGACTTCAACCCGGTCTCGACCCGGTCGTTGTCCATCACGCTATTGAGGGCCCAAGCGAGTTTCTCCCTCTTCTTCAGCGGTGCCCACCTATTGACCAGGAAGTTACAAAACACCGCTTGAGGGGTTAATCCCCCCTCCACACAGTGGCGAATCCTGGTCAGAATAAGGTCGAAGGCATCCGCCAGCACCGGAGCTTCACTCCAAATTGTTGTGTCAATGTTGGGGAGGCCTTCGGGCAGCTCCAGCCTCTCGTGCTCCTCCACCCAGATGACTATCCAATCCTTCTTCCAGTCATCCCACTTCCCAGAGGGGAACGACCGGAGGTACTTGAATCGGCACTTCTTGCGCTTCACGAAGTAGTAGAAGCCAAGGTACTCATTGCTCCTACCGGTGGCGTGGACAGTGAAGAAGGTCCGGAAGAGCTCGATGCAGGGGGGGATGCCCACCCACATCTCACAGAAGTGGACAAAAATGGACACAAGGAGAATGGAGTGGGGGCCGAGATGATACAACTGCAGACCATAGAAGTCTAGCAGCATCAAGAAAAAGGAAGAAAAAGGTGGGATCAACCCCACCTTGCCGTACGAGGAGAAATACACCATTTCGCCGGAGTGCTCCTTCTCGAATGGTAGCTCTCCACCGGCGCGGACCCAGCGGTTGAAGAAGTCCGAGGACCATCCCATGAGGGCCCGGACCTTCTTCAGGTTGCCATCGGTCTTCAAGCGACTCTCGCGGAGACCCAACTCCATCGCGGCACAGCTAGGCAAGAGAAGAAAAGCGAAGCACAAGTTGGGAATCTAAGCGAAAGATCAGATGGGAGGCGTGAAGAACTCTCGATGGTGCGCGCTTTCCTTCTTAAGTAAGCCCTTGCAACGCTTGGATGGAAACCGCAAGGAAGTCGAAGATACCACCCAAAAATTCCACCCAGCCGATGACAAGGGGACCCGCGACCACCCCGACGATCAAGTCGAGGTTCTTACCCAGGCGAACGGTTGTCATCATGAGGCGGGAAACCCGAAGGCGGCGGCCTGACAAGGCGTGTGGAACCGATACGGTTTTCGTATCGGGAACCGGCGACCTTCAATTGCGTGAGATCCGCACGCCAAAGATCTCATCTGCTGCACGCGGTATGCGCCACGCGGCGAGGATTTAACTCTAAGTCCTCGCCAACGGCACCTTCAAAGACTCTTAGAGACTCAGCTCAAAAGTCGCGAGGGTGGACCCACCTCCGGCGGAATGACTTCACCCCAGTGGTCTTCCCCGGAGGTAGGTCCAGGGGGCCACTGTCGGTACCCTAGAAACCATACACCCCTTGAGGTTACAAAGATCTCAAAGGAAAGTCATATACTTGATTTGAAGACCCTCGGAGGCCCACATGTCAGACATAACCGGACCCGCTTCTCCAACATGGTTAATCCCAGGGTCGCCACGTGTACTACCAAACCGGAGCTACCGCCCACAAGGGGGAAGCTCCGGGCCATGTACTGAAATGGCACCTCCGGACTTAACCCCAGACCGAGAGAAGCTCCGGACCTGACACGTGTCAGGTAGCTCCGGAGCTCCCTGTTTCCCACAAGTATGCTCCGGAGCTGCCACGTGTCTAATCGTCGGATCTTCAACCCCTAACCTCTGGAAGACCCCGCAACGGCTCCGGATCTTCAAAGGGGTATCAAGGACTTCAAGACCCGATTAAGTGTCATTAATACCATATTAATGACACTTAAACGGACGATCTTAACACCAGTAATGGTGCTGTCAAAACCCGTTACAGGGTCATTAAGTGCAATTAAATGTGTATCAATACTAGTAACCGCCGGGGCCACATGTCGGGCCAGGCTAATTTGTAACGGCCTGCCCTTGTACTATAAAAGGACAGGCCGACGACACGATCAGAGGAGAAGACACAGACACATATACGCCATTGACGCTCAACACAAGCTCATACAGCTAATACAACACCAACATATCCGTGGAGTAGGGTATTACGCTCAGGCGGCCCGAACCACATAAACTCTTGTGTCTCCTGTGTCAATTCCTACTCACCTTCTTGAATCTCCGCGCACCCACACCGAACATCAAACTCGCCTATCACTTTAGTAGTGCAGGGAGATCTGCCGGTTCCAAACCATCGACAAGCATGTTGCAAAACCATAGTAACACGATATCATCCATATCATCCAAAACGCACCAAAAACTTAGCAAATGAATACTAAGCAATCTTTCCAACAATGTAAAGCAAGTACGAAACATTGCAAATGAAAAGCAGAAGCACATAGGTCAAGTTCCGGACCTTGCTAGAGCAACCCGGAGCTTGAGCCGGAGCTAACAAAACTAGTACAATGAAGCACCTGCCGGAGCTTACCAAAACTAGTAGATCCTAGCACCGGAGCTTACCAAAAACTAGTCAAAACTAGTCAACCCAAAACCGGAGCTAGACAAAGTACGTCGGAGCTTAACAAAAGCATGCCGGAGCTATCAAATATTTGTCGGAGCTAAGAAAGTCATGCCGGAGCTATCAAAGATATGTCGGAGCTAACAAAGTCATGCCGGAGCTATCAAAGACATGCCGGAGCTAAAGATAAAGCTCACCGGAGCTAACCAAAGCTGGTCGGACCTTACCAAGAAGTCAGACCTAGCATCGAACGTAATCGGAGCTACCCAAACCAAGCCAGACCTACCGTCGGACCTTGCTGTAGCTCAGAGCTAGAGTCGGACCTTGAAAAAAAGGTGTTTTGGTGATATTTAAAACTTTTATCATCAAAGACAAGTGTATTCACTACAAGCTAATGTATTCAGCACACATAGGTCTTACAATCTCCCCCTTGATGAATGCATTAGCAACACCATCTAAAATCCGAACATTGGCTTATTCACATAAAAGTTTTTGAAAACAATTTCTCCCCCTTTGTAAATAAAAAGTAATAAGAGAAGAAAATGAAAATCTCTCCCCCTTTATTATCTCTCCTTATGCCCATATTCTCTTTCTCTTCATGCTTATCTCTCCCCCTTTGACAATGTATTCAGCAAGTCATGAGCATATAAACAAATTTTCTCTCCAACTTTATTTGTTATGAGCATATAATAACATGTATATATAAACAAAGCTCATCCAAGTTATACTATCAAGTACCTTACATTATCACATCAATGAAATACATAAGGTAGTGTAAGCCATGCTAGAGATCAAATGTAATTTTTCAATTTAAGCAAGCTATGATCTCACAAACTTAACTATTTCAAAAACTGAAGGCATGACACTAGTTGCTGCATTTTATCATTTTTCAAAGCATAAATTTAGACCATATGATATTTGCAAGAGATTATATGCGCATCTGCCTTATTCTAACCAACCAAGCCAAGCCTATATCATTTGACAATCAGAAGCTTAAGGACATGGTTTTAGTCATACAAAACTTCTTCCAAGTTCATATCTAAGTGCAATGACAAGCCATCTCAAAAGAAGAAGTGCGATGGATGCATATTCTCTTGTTCTTTTCTCAATTTATATTTGTTCATAAAAACTCAACATGTGAGTTGATTACTTGATTAATTCTTAATGATTAAAAGCACTTGTGAACATGTAACAAGGAACTTTCAGCATGTAAAAGGAATCACAAAGTCATATATGTATGAAATACTATGTTCATATTATTTTAATTTCAGATTCACACGTAGACTTCCCAAGTTTCAAACACTCCCCCTCAATTTAAGCCATGAGGATGCATAACACCTATTTCACTACGAATGAAACAAAAACGAGTGAAATCCAAAGGTTTTGTAAAAATGTTAGCCAATTGTTGTTCGGTATCTACATGGTGAAGCACAATGTCTCCTTTTTCAACATTGTCTCGGAGAAAGTGATACCTAATATCAATGTGCTTAGTTCTAGAATGTTGCACGGGGTTTTTGGCAAAGCAAATAGCACTAGTGTTATCACAAAACAATGGAACACTATCTAGATCAACCCCATAGTCCTTAAGTGTTTGAACAATCCAAAGAATTTGTGAGCAAGCACTAGCAGCAGCTACATATTCAGATTCGGCTGTGGATTGTGCAACTGAATTTTGTTTTCTAGAGGACCAAGCAACAAGAGAATTACCAAGAAAATGACAAGCACCAGAAGTACTTTTCCTATCAATCCTACAACCCCCAAAATCAGCATCCGAAAAAGCTTTCAAAGTAACAGTTGAGGAAGAAGGAAGAAAAATGCCAAATTCTTGAGTTCCATGTAAGTACCTGAGAATCCTTTTGACGGCTTGACGATGTGAAACACATGGGGAAGCTTGAAACCGTGCACAAAGACATACTCTGAATTGTATGTCCGGTCTTGATGCCGTGAGGTACAAAAGTGAACCGATCATGCTTCTATATTCCTTTTGATCCACGGGTTCACCATCTTCATCAAGTTCAAGTGTTGTTGGTGTTCCCATTGGTGTCCGAAGAGGCTTGCTTTTGTCCATGTTGAAACGCCTTAGGAGGTCTTTGGTATACTTCGTTTGATGCACAAAGGTACCCTCCTTGGTTTGCTTGATTTGCAGCCCCAAAAAGTACGTGAGTTCACCCATCATACTCATTTCAAATTCGGAACTCATTATTGCTGAAAACTTGGACACAAGATCATGAGAAGCACAACCAAAAATAATATCATCCACATACACTTGAATGAATAATGAGTCATTGTCATGCTTAAGCACAAAAAGAGTTTTATCAACCTTGCCCGTGGTAAACCCCTTTTCAAGTAAGAATGTTTTTAACCTATCATACCATGCTCTAGGGGCTTGTTTGAGACCGTATAAGGCTTTGGACAGTTTGTAAACATGATTAGGAGAATCTGGATTTTCAAAACCTGGTGGTTGTTTGACATAAACCTCCTCATCTATGTAGCCATTAAGAAAAGCACTTTTAACATCCATTTTATATAGCTTAAAACCTTTAGATACTGCAAAAGCTAACAAAATTCTTATGGCTTCTAATCTAGCGACAGGACCAAAAGTTTCATCAAAATCTAGACCTTCAACTTGAGTGAAACCTTGAGCAACCAACCTAGCCTTATTCCTAATCACAACCCCATCCTCACTTTGTTTATTTTTAAATACCCATTTAGTTCCAATTAAGGTGTGGCCTTGAGGTGGAGGTACAAGTTTCCAAACATTATTTCTTTCAAAATTTTCTAACTCTTCTTGCATGGCAATAATCCAAGATTCATTAGTGAGTACGTGTGATATATCTTTGGGTTCAAAAGAAGCAACAAAAGCAGAATGAGCATGAGAGTTTGGATCGTAAAACCTGGACCGTGTGACTCATTCGTGCAAGCTTTAAATCATCTGTTGTGGGGGATGATCTTTGTAAAAACGTAGGGGAACAGATGTCTCACAAGCTTCTTCTTCATTAGGTTCATCGTAGATTGATGACCTTGTGACTTCTGGACGATCAGGACCAGCAGAGGTGATAGCCGGAGCTTGTTCAATGTCCGGAGCTGGACACGTGTCAGCTTCGGAACTATCAGGCAGTATCACCGGCTCTTCTTCATCTTCGAAAATACCCTCCCCCTGAGGATACGGATCTGGTCCTGCAACACCGGAGCTAGTACCTGGGCTAGTTTCATCAAAAGACACTTCACAAGTCTCCACAATTTTGTTAGTGTCAAGTAAAAGCACACGGTAGCCTCTAGTATGAGATGGATAACCAAGAAACATGCCATCAATGGATCGAGGTTCAAACTTATCAAGATTACCATGTTTCTTAACAAAGCATTGGCAACCAAATACCCGAAAGTGTGTAACACTAGGCCTATGTCCAAACCGAAGCTCATATGGTGTTTTACCTAGCTTAGCATGCAAGAAAACACGATTTGAGACATAACAAGCGGTTGCTAATGCATCAGCCCAAAATTTCCTAGGAGTTTGATATTCATCAAGCATAGTCCTAGCCATCTCAACTAAGGCTCTGTTCTTTCTTTCTACAACACCGTTTTGTTGAGGTACATATGGTGAAGAGAATTGATGATCTATTCTATTTTCAGCACAAAAGTGATCAAAAGATTGATTTTTAAATTCAGTTCCATTATCACTTCTAATTGCTTTTAATGATCCTGGGTGATCAATTGATAATCTAAGAAATAAAGTTCTAAAGTGACTAAAAACTTCATTCTTATACGCCATAAAGTAAACCCAAGAGTATCTAGAATAATCATCAACAATCACAAGAACATACCATTTACCTCCGAAGGATTGAACACGTGAAGGTCCTACGGTGTCAAGATGCAAAAGTTGACATGGTTCAGTTGTAATGATCATTGTGAGAGGAGTATGTGAGCCTGCAACCATCTTAGCATGTCTACAAGAAGAGCACACAATTTCTTTGTCCCCTTTAAGCTTAGGCAGCCCACGTATGCGATCAAGAGCACTAACACGGGTTAGGTGATCAAAGCCTACGTGACCAAGTCTACGATGCCAAAAATATAAGTCCTTTGAATCATTAGCAACTAGACACCTATGCTTAGAGGAAGACATATCAAAATCAGCTTTAAAAACTCTTCCAAACCGAGACATGTTAAAAATAAGCTCACTGTTTGAACCTATAACTTTGCAGCAGTTTTTATTGAAAATAATTTCTAGATTTTCATCTAGCAATTGTGAAACAGAAAGCAAGTTGTATTTCAAATTTTTGACAAGTGCCACATTTTTCAAAGTGTAGTGATCATTTACTTTAACCGAACCCTTAGCAATTATAGGAGTTGAAGAATTATCGGCAAAAGTAACATTATCTACACGTGACACAAAAGAGAGGGAGGAGAACCAATCTTTGTTACCGGTCATGTGGCGTGAGCAACCTGAATCCACAATACAAATGTTCTCCTTCCTCAAATGTGTAACCTCATCGTCTTCACTGTTGTGTTTTGCATCCTCCTGTCTTGATCTTGATCTTGTTTTGCCCGCCATGAAGCATAAGTTGGCTAGATCGTCATCATCTTCATCACTTTCAAAGTCTACATCACTTGAACTAAGTTCTTGAAGTGCGGTGATGAAACTGTTGATCATATTGCATCCTATGGTGCCCTTCTTTTTCTTGTTAGAATTTCCAGAGGAGGTCCGGACCTTGCTTTGTTTTTCTTCCAGGGTGGTCGGACCTGAAAGGTTAGGGCATTCTATACGAAAGTGTCCTGTTTTACCACATTCAAAACAGCGTTGAGGTCCGGAGCTTCCTCTCCTTCTAGTTCTCACATTTTGCAATGCTTTTGAGAATCTAGTAGAGATGAGTGCCAACTCCTCTTCTGGAAATTCTTCGATCTGCTCCAGGGTTAGTGAGGACAACAAGGCAAGAATATTGCAAGATGATGATTGGCCGGAGCTAGACATATCACGTTGTGAAACAAATGCAATAGACTTATTTGGGTTCTTACGTGCTAGGATGTCAATTTCATGAGTTTTTAGTTTAGAATAGAGTACATCTAATGTAAGAGAACTCATGATAGTTGATTCACGAATAGATGTGACTTTCATCTCCCAAATAGACATGTCTAATGCACTTAGCAATTGCCTAGCATTTTCAGCATCTGAAAAATTAACATTGACACTACGCAAGTTGCTGAGAATTTTATTAAACCGAGCAAAAAGGTCATCAATAGACTCACCGGGTTGCATCTCGAAGCGCATGTATTCCTTTTTGAACATGTCTTGCCTTACCTCTTTGATCGTGTTGGATCCTTCGTGGTAGTCACAAAGTGCTTTCCACACATCGTATGCAGATCGGAGGTGTGCAACACGGTCGAAGTCGCTTTGTGTTAATCCTTGTATGATCAAGTTCCGAGCCTTGTTGTTGTTGTCGACATCTCTGAGATTTGTAGCTGTAACTTGATCGTTTGATGGCACTTCGTAAGGCTTGTATACCTTCTCCCATATTGCAAAGCCTTGTGCCGTGATGAAAGCCTCCAGGCGTGCCTTCCAAACCTGAAAATCAATACCAGCGAACACACAAGGTTTGGCGGAGTACTTCTCCATGATGATTAGTCAAAAACACGTGCAAATCACAAAGATTAGAGCACCGTAGCTCTGATACCAATTGTAGGATCGAAGAGCACGTGAAAAGCTAACAGAGGGGGGTGAATGGTAGATTAAAAAAACTTACGCAGCGGAAACAATTAAACCCCAATCCCTTCGGTAGAAAAATGATCTGCTAAAGAAATCGTGTGTGAGACTAATATAAACGTGTTTCACCGTGACAAAAGTGATAGATATAAGAGATAATAAGTCACTAAGATAACACAAAAGGAATCACTAAAATACGTCGAGAAAAACTCAAGTTATGATCAAAAGATTAAACACTGGTCAATCTGACCTACCCGAGAAAAACAGTTTCTGGAATGCTGCAAAGAGACTCGTGTAGATCAGAAACCAGAAATCCAATGACCGTGAAATTTTGAAAGATGATAGACAATCAAGTTGTGAAGACAACCCAAAAAGAATAACGTCAATTGGATCAGTAAAACTCGAGTTATGATAAAACCACCAACGAAAGGTAGTGCTGTCCAGAAACTCGACGAGTAAAACTTGTCTGGAACAAGTCGGATGAACAAGGCACAAAAGTTCCTTCAAACTACGAATTTTATTCAATAGAACACAAGAGTAACAGCCCTAAAGTTGTCTCCACGAGGGTTGGCCTTCCCTTGCTTATATAACCAGCCCTTAGGCCAACCCAAATACAACTAGGACTCCAATCCTACTCAGATCACGAATCGTAACATTCCATAACTGCTCAAGATTCTTCTATACGCAGATAGAAGCAATCTTAAGACTTCCAAACACCTTAGGAACGTATCCCACATTCCTAAACAACTCAAATTCGTGACACACACAAAATCCTAACATAACCAACTCGATACTTTCCATACCGAGCCATAACCGACTCCGCAGCAGCCAAAGTCTTCAACCGATACGATCCGATCCTTCCGATCAGATCTTCCTTCCATAATCCGTCTCTAGAAGCATATTGCCACATCATGCACCTCATGCACACGTGCGAACACCTTCCTTAGACCTTCATATGCACTGCCCTTGATTCAATCATCCTGCGCGACCTCCTGACCCGCTCAACCACAGTTCCTCCCGAACTTGGTTGTTGGAACCTCATCTCCTCCTGAGACTAGTCCAATGGATCCTGTCACCAGCCATGTCTTGAACTCAAGCAACACCTGCACATGAACAAACAACCAATCCATACGAGCCCAAGTCCTCGACTTGACTCAAGTTAGTTCTGAACACAACACCTTACGTGAGAACCTCACATAAGCATGTTGCAAACCATAGTAACACGATATCATCCATATCATCCAAAACGCACCAAAAACATAGCAAATGAATACTAAGCAATCTTTCCAACAATGTAAAGCAAGTACAAAACATTGCAAATGAAAAGCAGAAGCACTTAGGTCAAGTTCCGGACCTTGCCAGAGCAACCCGGAGCTTGAGCCGGAGCTAACAAAACTAGTACAATGAAGCACCTACTGGAGCTTACCAAAACTAGTAGATCCTAGCACCGGAGCTTACCAAAAACTAGTCAAAACTAGTCAACCCAAAACCGGAGCTAGACAAAGTACGTCGGAGCTTAACAAAAGCATGCCGGAGCTATCAAATATATGTCGGAGCTAACAAAGTCATGCCGGAGCCATCAAAGATATGTCGGAGCTAACAAAGTCATGCCGGAGCTAAAGATAAAGCTCACCAGAGCTAACCAAAGCTGGTCGGACCTTACCAAGAAGTCGGACCTAGCATCGAACGTAACCGGAGCTACCCAAATCAAGCCGGACCTACCGTCGGACCTTGCTGTAGCTCAGAGCTAGAGTCGGACCTTGACAAAAAGGTGTTTTGGTGATATTTAAAACTTTTATCATCAAAGCCAATTGTATTCACTACAAGCCACTATATTCAGCACACATAGGTCTTACAGTTCCTCATCACCAATTCATCTCCAAGTTCATCACCAACCCTAGATCACCAAGATCCAAGTGCTACCTCCAAGTTTCTTGATTCATTGGAGTCCTAAACACCTGGTATACCTTATATTATCTTTTCCTTACATGAATTCAACCCCTAATCTCTAAATTTACGTCAATCTAGAAAACCCTAATCTGCTGATCTCGTAAAGTGCGGACTTGTCCGGTCCCTACCGGACTAGTCCGATCTTTCTGGTTAAATTGTGTTGAATGAATCCTAAAATTTGATCTAATCAACTCCAAACCTGTATAAACTTGTTAAAAGCTATTAGAACTAGTTAGTGATCATTAAAAGCAATCTAGTAACAAGTTATACCTTGCATTTGCATTATTCATGCATGTCATGTCATATTGAGTAATACTTGTGCACTCTTTGATTGTGTTTCTTGTCTTGTATGTTTGTTGTGTGGATTAGACGGATTTGCGCTAGAGAGTGCCACAGAGGATCTACAACACCAAGAGTTTGAAGGCTTTGACCCTAATCAACAGCAAGAGCAAGGCAAGTGTCCTTGAAGCATATTGATCCTGTTTTTAAAATAAATGTTTTGTTTGCAAAACTGCATGCTTGTGTCAATTTGATGGGAATCCTATGATAGGAAGTGTACTAGCGTTGTTTGACCACCCTTGTCACCTGGAATTATGGTAGAAAGTCGGGATGGGCTTTATACCTTTTGCTTCGCTTAATCAACTAGGATGGGAAACCAACTATACCACTCAATTTAATTATGCATGGATGAGATTATGATTAACATGAACTGGATAACATGATATGGTAATGGGTGATCTAAGCAAGCCTGGTATGTGGATGGGTTGGATGTCATGGTGGTTGCTTGCTTTAGATCTAAGGACCAGTTCATGCGACAATAAGCCAGGACTACAGTGCGACCACGAGGCCAAATATGGGTGCGGCGTAGCTGATTAATTAGGGCTTTGCTAGTGTTGTTTGGACCATTGTGGATGCTCGGGGAAGGGGTAGTCGGATTGGGTTTGTTGATGATTGGTGGGACTACGCTGGGATCCGAATGGCTCAAGAGGGGGCTTGGTTGAAGATGTGCTCTGTAGGAGACATCGCCATCGGTGAAACCTCAGTGGGGTCTAAATAGGCTAGTAATCCCTTTGTAAAGGCTATTTTATTATCTCTTGGCCATACACCAAAGGAAGTGTAATTGGCATAAGAGAGGTTTCTTTAGACGCCGACGGGTGATGAAATAACAAACATGTGGGTAAAGCGGTACCACCTCTGCAGAGTGTGTCTAAAACTATCATGATAGCTGTGCTCCCGGTTATGAGCACCTGGACAACTTCCATGATTAGAGGGTACTCGGTATTGGGATGGTATTTGGGATGGTTATGGTTGGTATTATGGTTATGGATTAATTTATGGTATTGAATATGGTTATTGGCAAACGGTGAAATCTGGAATTATTGATGAGGATGGTGAATTATAGACTGGTATTATGATATTACTTATGATTATGACGGGTTTATTTCACATACATGTAATATATTGCTTTTCAAATGTTTTAATGTACTTTCCAGCACTTAGCCATTATTATGGTCGTCATTTGAATCAGCCACATGTCATACTTTCCACACTTGCTGAGTACAACATGTACTCACTCTTGCAATCCCCCCCAACAGTTGCAGGTCAGGATTGGGAGTTTAATGGTGGTAATGCGGAGTTCTAGGCCGTGTCTATCGTCAGCTTGCCTGTGGTGTTGATTGGAGCTGTGGTATACCCTATTGCTTATGCTGCCTAGCTGTTTAGTTTGCTTAGTTGCTTAATTAGTTCATTTCCACTGCATTAGTTGAACTTGTCATTAATATTCATTAGAGGTTGTATTCAAGGATAATATGGTTTGTGTAATAAAATTTGGTTAATTAATCTTGTCTTGTGGAAATTTTCTGTATACTCTTTTGTGTATGCACTCGTGTATGTGTGTTGAACATCCTGGGCACACATATGCGTTAGCTTGGTTCTTTTTTTTCGGAACCGGGCGCCACAGATTGGTATCAGAGCCACAGGTTGACCGTAGGATGCAACCTAGATAGAATGGACACTTTAGAGCACCTAGGGGCACTCAGGAATCGATGTGTTTTTGGTTGATGTGTTGTTTGCTATATATTGTTTGCTTGTGTGCTTAATAGAGGATTTTGGGATGCTTTAGCATTGCCATGTCCACCTAGGCTAGTGTAGCTAGCTATTTAGTCTCGTATCCCTTGATGCATATAGTTGGGGACATTTTCTAATCCTTACCTATTGCTTTTCTCTAGATGGTGAGGACTCGAAACCAGAGGGATGGCAATGATGAGGAGGAGAACAATGGAGTGCCTCAGAACAACATTGGACAAAGATCTACTTAGGGAGCTATCAACATTGAGCAGCTATTGGCTATGCAAAACCAGCTCATGCAGACCATGATACAGACTATGGGACAGCTGGGGGCTGGCAATATCAACAATTAGCCCCACATGCCTCCACCGCCACCCCCACCACCTCATAACCGATTGGGAGAGTTTATGAGGACTAGGCCGCCGACCTTTGCTCAAGCTGCCGACCCTATGAATGCGGGTGATTGGCTCAAGTCCGTGGAGAAGAAGTTAGCTATTGTCCAATGCAGTGACCGGGAGAAGGTCCTGTTTGCTTCTCATCAACTCGTTGGACCAGCTGAGGATTGGTGGGATTCTTATCGCAATGCTCATGAGAACCAAGAGAGAATTACTTGGGCCGAATTCAAGGAGAATTTTCGTTCTCATTATGTGCCGGAAGGAGTTATGATTTTGAAAAGGCAAGAATTTGAGAATTTAAGGCAAGGAAGATCAAGCATGATTGAATATCTCAACAAGTTCACTCAACTCTCAAGATATGTGCCTGAGGATGTTAGTCGGGACAGCCGGAAACAATACTTGTTCATGAGAGGCCTCAACAATGAAATTCAAGTGCAATTGCTCAATTGTGACTATGCAAATTTTCAGAAGCTTGTGGACAAAGCAATTGTGGTTGAGAACAAGATCAGTGAGATGGAGAAGGATAACCAGAGGAAGGCGCCATGTCAAGGAGAGCAACAAGGAAGTAATGTGCGCCCTCGCCTTGCACCACCCAATGCGCCCTATTACAACTCCTCTATACCTGCTCAACGCCCTGGTTATGCACCACGCCCAACTCAGTTTGTGTAGCAACGCCCTGTCATGCAAGCACCTAGGCCTCCAATGCCTTATGCACCTCGCGCTAATTTTCCTGGTGCTAATGTTCAAAACCAAGCTCGTCCAAATAATTCTGGTGGAGTTAAGAAGTGCTATACTTGTGGAGAAGCTGGACACTTTGCGCATCAATGTCCTAAGTCAGGCCTTGGTCAAGGAAGCAATGTGCTGAGGCAAAACCCAAGACCCAATGGTGGACAACCACAAGGGAACCATGGACAACAGAATTTTGCTCCTGGCAACGTGAACCATGTCTCTACGGAGGATGCTCCACAAGCGGATGACATGGTCATTGGTATGTTTCTCGCCAACTCCAACCCCGCGACTATGTTATTTGATTCTGGAGCATCGCATTCATTCATTGCATCGAAGTATGTTGCCAAGTATAGTTTGCCTATCTCTCATATGAAGTTTACTCTATTGGTTAAGTCTCCTGGAGGAGAGATGAGGACAAATATAGTATGTCCAAAAGTAAGCCTTAGAATAAGGGGGGGGGGGGTAGACTTCTCCGCTAACCTCATTGTTTTGGATTCTCAAGGATTGGACATTATACTTGGTATGGACTGGTTGAGGAAGCATAATGGAGTTATTGGGTGTGCCACGAAGACAGTGAAGTTGACTAATGAGGAACGGATCACCGTAGAATTTGAAGCATCTCAAACCGCACCGAAGCAATTGGAGCTGAATCATATGGCGGTGCTGCAATTGAGGAGATTCCGGTGGTGTGTGAATTTTTGGATGTTTTTCTAGACGAGTTGTCAGGTATGCCACTTGATCGAGACATTGAGTTTGTTATTGATTTAATACCTGGAACTACACCTATAGCTAAGAGGCCGTATATGATGCCTCCTATGGAATTAGCGGAGCTCAAGAAGCAAATTCAAGAGCAACTAGAGAAAGGTTTTATTCAGCCAAGCTCTTCACCTTGGGGAGCGCCTGTGCTGCTTGTGGACAAGAAAGATGGAACCCAAAGGATGTGTGTAGAATACTGAGCTCTCAACGAGGTAACAATCAAGAACAAGTACACCTTGCCACGCATAGAAGACTTGTTTGATCCGATGAAGGGTGCTTGTGTCTTCTCTAAGATTAATTTGAGGTCAAGATACTTTCAAATGAAGATTAGACCATCGGACATACCCAAGACAGCTTTTAGGACGCGGTATGGATCTTATGAGTACAACGTGATGTCCTTTGGATTGACAAATGCACCTGCCTACTTTATGTACCTCATGAATAAAGTATTCATGGAGTACTTGGACAAGTTCGTCGTGGTGTTTATTGATGACATTATGATCTACTTGAAGGATGAGAAGGAACATGAGGAACACTTGAGGCTTATATTGCAGAAATTGAGGGAGCATCAATTGTACGCCAAGTTCAATAAGTGTCAGTTTTGGTTAAGAGAGGTGTCGTTTTTGGGTCATATAATCTCATAAGGAGGAGTATCAGTTGACCCCGGGAAAGTGAGAGACGTGTTGAAGTGGGAACCACCGCAAACTGTAAAGGATATCAGGAGTTTTCTTGGGATGGCTGGATATTACCGTCGGTTTATCAAGGACTTCTCCAAGATAGCCAAGCCTATGACGGAGTTGCTAATGAAGGGAAAGGCTTTCCAATGGACCCAAGCTTGTAAAAATAGTTTTGAGGAGTTGAAGAAGAGGTTGACAACAGCCCCAGTTTTGGTACTGCCAGATGTGAGCAAGAGTTTTGATATTTATTGCGACGTATCAAGACAAGGACTTGGATGTGTATTGATGCAAGAAGGTCAAGTGGTCACCTATGCATGAATACAATTGAAGAAACATGAGAAGAATTACCCAACGCATGATTTGGAACTCGCGACTGTGGTACACACATTGAAGATTTGGAGGCACTATATCCTTGGACATAGGTGTGAAATTTATACAGATCATGAGAGTTTGAAGTATATTTTCACACAAATGGATCTGAACTTGAGGCAACGAAGATGGTTGGAGCTCATCAAAGATTATGATTTGGGGATCAACTATCATCCAAGAAAGGCCAATGTAGTGGTCGATGCTTTGAGTAGAAAGGGAGTAAGTCATCAACTCACAGTTCGAGAGTTACCATCCGAGTTATGCAAGGAGTTTGAATGGTCGAACCTCGGGTTTGTAAACGAGATGGAGATGATGGAGTTAAATCCGAACTTGGAGCAAGAAATTCGAGAAGCACAAACCACATATGAGGAGATCAAGGAAATCAAGGAAAGGACCAAAGAAGGGAGAGAATTCAGATTTGACAAGGATGAACATGGTACCTTATGGCTTGGAAAAAGGATTGTCGTGCCTAAGGTGAAGCATATTCGGGAGACAATATTAAAGGAGGCACATGACTCGCCATACTCGATTCACCCTGGTTGTATGAAGATGTACAAAGACTTGAAGGCTTGCTATTGGTGGGATAGCATGAAAAAGGACATAGCTGAATATGTGGCATTGTGTGATGTGTGTCAACGAGTCAAGGCGGAACATCAAAGGCCAGCTGGATTATTGCAGCCATTGAACTTCCCCAAATGTAAGTGGGAAGAAATCGGTATGGACTTCATAGTTGGGTTACCACGTACTCAGTCCGGATATGACTCAATTTGGGTAATTGTGGATCGCTTAACCAAGTCAGCTCATTTTGTCCCTGTGAAGACCAAATATACATGGAGCATATTGTGTGTCGACATGGACTCCCTAAGAAGATAGTTTTGGATAGAGGTTCTCAATTTACTTCCAGGTTTTGGCAAAAATTACATGAAGCTTTGGGAATGAGGTTGAATTTTTGTTCAACATATCATCCTCAAACGGATGGACAAACCTAGAGGACCAATCAGATTTTAGAGGACATGTTAAGAGCGTGTGCTTTGAAGCATGGGAAAAGTTGGGACAAAAGCTTGCCATACGCAGAATTTTCATACAACAATAGTTACCAAGCAAGTTTGAAGATGTCACCGTATGAAGCGCTTTATTGGAGGAAGTGTAGGACACCTTTATTCTGGAATGAGGCAGGAGAAACTCAAGTATTTGGTTCGGATGTGTTGCAAGAAGCCGAAAAGCAAGTCGAAATAAGTCGTGAAAACTTGAGGGCTGCCCAATCAAGGCAAAAAGGTTATGCGGACAATAGGAGAAGGAAATTAGCCTTTGAAATAGGAGATTTTGTTTACCTCGAGGTGTCACCAATGAGAGGTCATAAGAGGTTTAACATAAGAGGCAAGCTCGCACCTCGTTATATTGGACCATTCAAGATTTTGGACAAAAGAGGAGAAGTAGCGTATAAGTTGGAGATGCCAGGTCATCTTTCAGATGTCCATGATGTCTTTCATGTTTCCCAGCTCAAGAAGTGTTTGAGAGTACCGGAAGAACAAGTGCCAATGGAAGAATTGGAACTAGAGGAAGATTTGACGTATGCCAAGCAACCGATCAAAATTTTGGAAACTAAGGAGAGGGTCACAAGGAACAAGGTTATTAGATGGTATAAAGTTCAATGGAAGCACCACACAAAAAAGAAGCGACGTGGGAATTGGAGGATGATCTCAAGAAGGGATTTCCCTATCTTTTCTCTTCCGCATCGAATCTCGAGGGCGAGATTCATTTTAAGGGGGTAGGTTTGTAACACCCTCATTTTCATGCATCATGCCCTGCATACACTCATATACATGTTTAACACTGATCCACATAAAGAGGAACGAGTTTAAAATTTATTTGCAGCATTTAAAATTGATTTGGAACAAAACCACACTTAAAATGCAGGAAAGTGCGGACTAGTCCGATTTTACTGAGGACTAGTCCAATTTCTCTCTGACTAAAAATGGACTTGTCCATTTTTGCTACGGACTAGTCCGATTTTTGGCACTATAAACCGATTTTGTGCGGACTAGTCCGATATTCCAAGAATCCTAGAAAAATTGTTAAGTCCTTGGACTTTTTTGGACTAGTCCGGTGTTCAGGTGGACTTGTACGATTTCCTCTCTGTTCAAAGTCGTACTTGTCCGATGTTTGGCCAGACTTGTCCGATTTTCTCTCTGGACAACTTCGGACTAGTCCGGTCCTTTCCGGACTTGTCCGATATTTCGCGACTCCGAATTGATCTTTTGTTTTACGACATGTTTCTTGGGTTTCATGTTAAGTGGGCCTAGGGACGTCGTGCCTAAGTCTTTTAGAGCCCATGTGGGACTCTAAACCAGCCTCTACTCATCTCAAACTCAAAATCCATCTAACCCTAGCCTCCACCTCTATATATACAACCACACCCCTTGGGCTGACATCTATTTCCCACTTTTCCACCCACCCAAACCCTAGTTCGTTGGGAACCACCATCAAAGAGGGAGGAGAAGATCCCACGCAAGAAGAAGAAGAGGAGGAAACGAAAGAGGATCAAGATCTCCACTAAGTTTCGTTCCTCATCACCAATTCATCTCCAAGTTCATCACCAACCCTAGATCACCAAGATCCAAGTGCTACCTCCAAGTTTCTTGATTCATTGGAGTCCTAAACACCTGGTATACCTTCTATTATCTTTTCCTTACGTGAATTCAACCCCTAATCTCTGAATTTACGTCGATTTAGAAAACCCTAATATGCTGATCTCGTAAAGTGCGGACTTGTCCATTCCCTAGCGGACTAGTCCGATCTTTCTTGTTAATTTGTGTTGAATGAATCCTAAAATTTGATCTAATCAACTCCAATCTTGTATAAACTTGTTAAAAGCTATTAGAACTAGTTAGTGATCATTAAAAGCAATCTAGTAACAAGTTCTACCTTGCATTTGAATTAATCATTCATGTCATGTCATATTGAGTAATACTTGTGCTCTTTTTGATTGTGTTTCTTGTCTTGTATGTTTATTGTGTGGATTACACGGATTTGCTCTAGAGAGTGCCGCGGAGGATCTACAGCACAAAGAGTTTGAAGGCTTTGACCCTAATCAACAGCAAGAGCAAGGCAAGTGTCCTTGAAGCATATTGATCCTGTTTTTAAAATAAATCTTTTGTTTGTAAAATTGCATGCTGGTGTCAATTTGATGGGAATCCTATGATAGGAAGTTTACTAGCGTTGTTTGACCACCTTGTCACTTGGAATTATGGTAGAAAGTCGGGATGGGTTTTTTACCTTTTGCTTCGCTTAATCAACTGGGATGGGAAACCAACTATACCACTCAATTTAATTGTGCATCGATGAGATTATGATTAACATGAACTGGATAACATGATATGGTAATGGGTGATCTAAGCAAGCCTGGTATGTGGATGGGTTGGATGTCATGGTGGTTGCTTGCTTTAGATCTAAGGACCGGTTCATGCGAGAATAAGCCAGGGCTACAGTGCCAGCACAAGGCCAAGTATGGGTGCGACATAGCAGATTAATTAGTGCTTTGGTAGTGCTGTTTGGACCATTGTGGATGCTTGGGGAAGGGGTAGTCAGATTGGGTTCGTTGATGATTGGTGGGACTACCCTGGGATCCGAATGGCTCAAGAGGGGGCCCTTGGTTGAAGATGTGCTCTGTAGGAGACATCACCACCAGTGAAACCTCAGTGGGGTCTAAATAGACTAGTAATCCCTTTTTAAAGGCTATTTTGTGATCTCTTGGCCATACACCAAAGGAAGTGTAATTGGCATAAGAGAGGTTTCTTTAGTCGCCGACGGGTGATGAAATCACAAACACGTGGGTGAAGCTGTACAACCTTTGCAGAATGTGTCTAAAACTATCATGATAGCCGTGCTCCCAGTTATGAGCACCTGGACAACTTCCATGATTAGAGGGTACTCGGTATTGGGATGGTATTTGGGATAGTTATGGTTGGTATTATGGTTATGGATTAATTTCTGGTATTGAATATGGTTATTGGCAAATGGTGAAATCTGGAATTATGGATGAGGACGGTGAATTATAGACTGGTATTATGATATTAATTATGATTATGATGGGTTTATTTCACATACATGTAATATATTGCTTTTCAAATGTTTTAATGTACTTTCCAGCACTTAGCCATTATTATTGTCGTCATTTGAATCAGCCACATGTCATACTTTCCACACTTGCTGAGTACGACATGTACTCACTCTTTCAATCCCCCCAACAGTTGCAGGTAAGGATTGGGAGTTTAATGGTGATCATGCGGAGTTCTAGGCTGTGTCTACCGTCAGTTTGCCTGTGATGTTGATTGGAGCTGCGCTATACCCTATTGCTTATGCTGCCTAGCTGTTTAGTTTGCTTAGTTGCTTAATTAGTTCAATTCCATTGCATTAGTAGAACTTGTCATTAATATTCATTAGAGGTTGTATTCGAGGATAATATGGTTTGTGTAATAAAATTTGCTTAACTAATCTTGTCTTGTGGTAATTTTCTGTATACTCTTTTGTGTATGCACTCGTGTATGTGTGTTGAACATCCTGGGCACACATATGTGTTAGTTTGGTTCTTTTTTTTAGAACCGAGTGGTATTCTTTGACTGCGAATGGTTTGATTCCATTCGTGGAATTCGAGTAAACGAATTTTGCATGGTCGAAGTAAAACACAAGTAACGGTTGAAAGGATTCTATTCATTAGTTCTTGAACACCAAGTAGAGCAAGTGTACTATCTACCTTATCCATGCAATAAATTCAAAGCTTGGTGGGTGGTACATAAGGTGAATCCTCGTAAGCGGTTATACACTCTAGGAGATGATGATTACCAAGACGAAGCTGAGGTTGATTGTGTCTACCAAGAGGAACAGTTGCCAAACTCCTTCTCAGTCGAGCCCGGTGTAGGACTCAATGACTTAGTTGGAGATGCTCAAGATATTGAGGCTGGCACGGAAGCGGAAATAGAATCAGAATCGAAAACTGAAGATATCGATGACATAGTCGAACCCGCTGATTTGTGCAAACAAAAATGATATGCGGAAGAAGAAGATTGATGGGCTGGTTTCCAAAAAAAACCCAAATTTTCGCTTTTTTGATTTAAGTAGGGTGCATGATCGTGATGTTGATGAATTTTGAAGTAACGTTTTATTCACTAATATTATTACATTTGTATATTATATTTGCATATTAATCATTTATTTCTTGCAATAGGATGTCGTCAAAGGGGAAGGGGAAGGGGAAGGGGAAGGTGAAGCCAGTGAGAGGGTTTGAGCCACCACGAGACCCTTGCTCAGGGACCTCGTTACCTTCGAGCTGACGTTCCCTCTTTCTGGCGCACGCTCCACCCTTAGCTGTCGTGTGCTTTCTGCAAATGGAGGTAAATTTTAGTTTACAATAAAGTTATTTTAGAAATTGCAGTTATTATTGATTATTTATTGTCAATCTTTTCCTTTTGTGCAGTCTGACTCAGAGACTTCTGAGTCAGAGTCAGAGTCAGAGGCTAGGGGGCCACTACAGGAGCCCGACTTAGAGGCTAGGGGGCCACTACAGGAGTCCTCTAGCGCTAGCCTCCCTTCGGAGCTGGCTAGCGCTAGCCTCCCTGTGCAGCCGAGTACCACTAGCCTTCCTGGGGACTCCGGTGGTTCCGCAGAGCCTTCAGGGTCACAGGACGCGACAGCGTCACAGCAGAGGCGACGGACGAGGAGGACCCACTTTGCGGCACCTCCTCCGGTTACTACTCCGCGGACCACGATCCGTCTAGTTGGAGACAGGTAAATACTGTATATAGTATATTAAATATTATATGTTGTTTTCCTTTACTTAATAATTTATTATATTTTGTAGATGTTGGTACGACTTTTCGTTCACGGGGGCCGAGAAGCACCATAGGCATGTTAACAGTGTCCTAGGTGCTATCGTGAAGTTGCACTACCCCGGTGTTATTGACGGTTTTCCTGCCCTATTGTGGGATGACCACGCTCGTGTCTCTCACCCGGTCCATGGCACGGTTCAGGGAGCCGTGTGGCATGATTTTATGGTAAGTTTAACTGTTTCATTTTTTCAACTCGTTTGAATTGTTAATGCATATCACTTAAATATTTGTTTGCTTAAAGCTGAGGTACCAAGTAGAGGAACCGGACATGGAGGACCACGCGAGACGCGTGTTACATTACAACGCTCGGAAGCTCACGACGGCGGCGTTGTCGTATGCCCGGATTCAGGCCGTCAATGCGTACTACAAGCGGCACCCCTGGGAGCAGGAGCAGGAGCAGCAAAGCGGTGTATTTAGGAAGGACTCCGACTCGTACTTGACAGAGGAGCAGTACGCAGAGGTAAGTTTTTAATATTGTTAAATATTTACAATATCTACGTATGTTAACTGCATTGATGATAAATGAAATATGTGCAGGTTAGTATTTCCTGGTTACAGGGTAATATCGAGGCGTACTTAGCTCTCTGTCGGTACTGGGCTAGTGACGCTTTCATCAATAAGTCCACAAAGGCTAGACAGTGTCGTATGGGGTCCGAGGGCAACCACAACTATGGCGGTGATGGCTACTTTCGTTTGGCTAAATGCATGGTAAGTACATTTTCAATTTATTTATGTGTTTCTAATATATTATTTATCTCACTAACACGGTTGTACAGGAGCGAGAGATGGGTCATGAGCCGACCCAGGTTTGGAAGAGTGGTCACAAGGGAATTGACCCTTCTCAACCAAGACATTGTAGTCAGGTCGCAGCTGACCGGCTGGTAAGTTTTTGAAATTCATCAATTTCATTATAACTAATACTATTATTGACATGCTTACAAGATTTATTTGTTTTGTAGGCAAAGTACGTGCAGGAGGTCGCGAAGATACACAGTGCGGATTACGATTAGGAAAGCGCGCCAATCGACCCCCAAGCCGCGTACGCAAGCAGAGGCGGGAAGGACCACAGACGGTGAGTTCTTCGTGAGTTTCATTTCTTTTTCAACTAATCTTCTTCTACTTATTGTTTTCATTCTTTTGCGGGTTTGCCATTTTTGATGGAGTTGTCGACTCGAGGTCGATGCGACCCTTGAGAGGCGCTTCATCGTCGCAGGCTTCATCTATTGGGACCAGTGGTCGTCTCTCGCAGACCCAGCTGGAGCTCCAGGCCACGAGGGAGACGCTGACGCAAACCCAGGTAGAGCTGGAGAGGACGAGAGCGGAGGCAATGGAGGAGCAGCAGAGGACGGCCTTAATGATGGCCCAGATGCAAGCAGTGGTGGCGGTAAGTAATTTAAGGTACCATAGTTAAATTTCATAGCACTTCAATAATATATATCTTCTAATATTTTGCAATGGCAGACTCTTGCTCGACACAGCGGTCAGGATATCGAGATTCCTACGCTTCCCCCGCAGCAGACACTGGAGCAGGTGATAAACTCTCTCTTTAATATTGTTGTATCCATTTTAGTATTTTACATAGATATATAAGGAGATAGAACATAGAGGTAGATCTTGATGACTTGTCAGATATTGATTCCTATAGTGGTGAGCAAGTTAAGTGTATCTAATCAAGATTTAGTAGTTTTTGACCATGGTAGAAATGATTAGTATATAGTTAATAAGTTTTGATCACTGCTTCTAGTTAACAAATGGCTAGTGGTTCATAAGATTGACCTGTTACCTAAAGTCTCCAACTCTGATACCTGCTAGTTTGCTATTTATATATATATATATATATATATATATATATATATATATATATGCAACATTACTTCATTTGAAACTACAACATGCTTCCTTCTTTTGTCACTGATGTTCTTGGACTCTGATGTTATCACTGAGTTGACATTGATGCTTACTAGTGATTATGTTTCTTTTGTAGGGTTCGGGAACGCGCCGAGAAGATCCCGAAGGCAGTGGAGGGGCTAGCGTGCAGCCCGGTGGATGTTTTGTTGTTGTTGATGTTTTGGAACTTAATTTGCAACTGTTTTGCGTTCTGTATATCTGTTATGTGTATTTGTGTATCTGTATATCTGTTCTGTGTTCTCGCCATCGAGCGAGGTAGTCAGTTTCTGTTTTTTTAAAAAACATCAGAAACTTAACTTACGTCGGCTATGACCATGTCGACGTAAGTTAGCCCAGTTTAACTTACGTCGGTGTGTCCTAACCGACGTAAGTTATGTCACTTAAATTACATTGGTTTGGTTCAATCGACGTAAGTTACCCCACATAACTTACGTCATCCACAGCACCCCGGTACGTGACTTACGTCGGCTGCTGTAGACCGACGTAATTAAGATAACTTACGTCAGCGACCGACGTAAGTTACCTTAATTACGTCCAAAACGCTACGTCGGCCAGCCGCCGACATAATTAAGGAAAAACCAACGTAATTAAGTTACTTACGTCAGTTTGGGCCTTAATTACGTCAGCCTTGGCCGATGTAATTGATCGATATTCCTGTAGTGATGGTGCCTAGGGATCTAAGCAAGTTGGTAATGTGGAATGGGTTGGATTGTTTCGGTGGTTTTGCTTGCTTTAGATGTAAGGACCGGTTCGTGGAGCGACCATCTAGAAATTATAGTGCCACCATAGGGCCATGTATGGGTGCGGCTTTGCTGACTAACTGGAGTTTTGCCAGTACTATTAGACCATTAAGAATGCTCGGGGAAGGGATAGTCGAGTGGGTTTGTAGAGATTGGTGGGACTACCCTGGGGTTGAATTGGCTCAAGAAGGGGCCCTTTGCTAGATGTGCTCAGTTGAAGACATCACCACCGGTGAAACCTCAGTGAGGTCTAAATATGCTAGTAAACAATTTGTAAAGGCTATTTTGTGATCTCTTGGCCACACACCTGAGGAAGTGTGAGACGGCATAATTGAGATTCCTTAGTCATCAAAAGGTGATGAAACCATGAAGTTGTGGATAAAGTGGTACAACCTCTGCAGAGTGTGTTTAAAACTATCATGATAGTCGTACTCCCGGTCATGATCAACCTGAACCGCCACATGATTAGAATTTGGACTTTAAATTGGTTTAATGGATGGAATTGAATTGGGAATTCGTATTGGTTAATTAAATGGCTTTGGTATATGGAATCGATGAATTTGAGACAAATGAGCAGTTATGAGTTTAATATGGTTTATTATTGCTGAAATTGGTTATTTAAGTTGAAGTCGATGATATATGGGTTACTTTGGGAAGCACCTCACTTAATGATCATATAATTCCATTTTCAACTGTTTTGAATGTACTTTTATGCAATTAGCCCTTTCTATTGTCATTCCTTGTTTAAGCTAAATGTCATACTTTCCCACACTTGCTAAATACGACATGTGCTCGCCCTTGCTGTTCCCCCACCAAATCCAAACGCAGGCGAGCAGGTGGAGTACCAGGAGGTCTTTGAGGAGTTCTAGGCGCTTGTTTTGCCGTCAAACCTGCCTGTGGAATTGAAGTCATTAGAGTTTTGTTTCTCTGCTGCAGATTCAGTAGAGCTTGTATTCGAGGCTATTTGTTATGTAATAAGGTACTATTATTATTAAAATTAATCGAGACGTGGTTATAATCTGTTTATTGTTTGTGAATCACCTGTGTATGTGTGTTAATCATCCTGGGGACACATATGCATTACGCTTGGTTCATTTTCGGAACCAGGTGTCACATTAAGCCTGGAGATAAAGTCCTTCTTTTCAACTTCAAGGTAAAACACTTTGGACATGAGAAATTACAAAGTAAATGGGAAGGACCATTTACCGTAATAGAAGCTTCTTCTCTTGGAGCCATCACACTCCATGATAATGAGGGCCATCTATTTAAGGTAAATGGGCACCGTCTAAAAATCTTCCAAGATTCCCAAGAGGTTGCAGAAAATAAAACGATGTGGTAAATTTAATCAATTTCCACGATGGTCTTCCAAATCCATGTATTTCCTCGAAGTCCAACACGTGGGCCCATTATAAAACGAATCCTTATGGCCCATAGAGATAACCCATGAAACAACATACCAAAACAGGGTCCACATAAGGTTGGCCGACCCCCTAGCTCGGCCGACTCCAGGTTGGCGCCGCAAGGATTATGTTTTCGCAGGCTGTCTCCTCCGTGTTATCCCAACAAAACCCATAGTGCGATAGGTGCTAGCTCCGCCTCGGAGATATTAAAAAGCCACAAATAGAGTGGAAACTTGCATTGTTCTAGAAAAAAGAGACATCCTCTCCTATCTTTCACCTTGTCCCATCCACCATGGTCGGCAAAAGCAAAAGCATCTTTCCCCATGCATCCTCCAGGTCCACCTTCGATCTTAGTGGAGAACCTACGCCAGCTAAAAATGACTCCACCATGGCCATTGAGGTCGTGATGGCTTTAGACATGGCACCTCACATCGCGGTCCCACCTCTTGGGATGCCACGTGGACGTTGCCCTGCTCGTCGCAGCGTGGCACAATTGCTTTCTCCTTGTAAAGCACCCATGAAGTCATGTACTCCTACACCACGTCCAACAACGACGGCTATCACGTCCATCGCGACTTGTATTTTCTATGGAAAAGACAAACTTCGTCCTACACTCTAGCCTGGCGAGAAGTACACGGGCATGCTCAAAATGAAGAATGGCAACGTATTGAGCCAGCACTACGAGTCATCAACTCGTACCTCGCCAGTACCCGCTAATGGCCATTTCATAATACAAGGTGTGAGAACGCCAAAAGTACCTGCTATAAAAGGCCTTCAGGCCAATATCAAAGCAATGGTGAGAACTCTCCACGTGCCGATGCGTCATAGCTAGCCAAGGAAATAGAAAATCTCTATTTGGATAACAAGAGGCTAGCATGCAGGATGGACGAAGCACACATCAATAGGGCTGAACTAAAATATGATATTGATGCCCTTAAGGAGGAAATTGATGGTGTACGTCGTGGCATGAGTGCTAAAATCAAGCTCTTGTGTGAGGCCACAGGGATGACCGACAACTATAAAGCACCATGAGTAGACATCCCTATAGGCCATTTGATTGCTTAAACCTTAGTTTGCTTATTTTATTTTCCCACTATTTTTTAATTAAATAATGTAAGCATCCTATATTTTCGATTCCATAAAGTGAACATACTGGTTAATCCAACATCGGTAAAGTCCTGCATTTTAGTATATTTCATGTGAAATAAATTTTCCAGGAACAGGTGTGGGGAAGGAGTCCCTCCGTGATTCCACGACGTTTAGATCACGTGTTTTATGCGAGGACACGTTGCAATCATACATGCAATACGACATGACAAAGCGGAGCACCGGGGGAGCCAGCCAGAAGTTTGCTGACCCCCTGGCTCGACCGACTTGTGGATGGACCCTCTCGGGCCCGTTTCACTACACAACGTCGTTTGAATCTCTTATCCCCTGCTCTTGACTTATCATTGCAATTTTAGTTGAAAATTTTAACGTATTCATGAAAATTAGAATTAAAGTCAACTCAATTGAACTAAACATTGCAATTTGCTTAAATATGAAATTAGTACACCCCATATTCTGCTTTCACTACCATGTTTCCAGACCCATATCATTAAACTAGGACAACATGTCATCTAAGTTTTTGATTGGTGTGATATGGTTAGTAAAATAAACCTATGGACAAACCAATCCTTGTTTGAGATTTATTTTTTAATTTTGCACAATTTTGCAGCCTTTAGGTTCCTCCCTCATTGGAAATTCAATACCCACCAAGACCAATGATATGAATATTGAAAACTATAGGCATTTGTCACTTAGCATTTTTGTTGAACATTGCCAAATTCTTGACCCTATTGAGTGCCTTGCATGAAATCTTTTGATTAGGGAATTCCTTGTGCACTCCACCATATTCTAACACTTCCACCATTCTATCATCAAATGATATTCCATGAAAATGACTACAAAATCCTCTCTCATTAAAAAGATGCACAAAAAGGAGTATAAGGCATGGCTATAAGAGCTCTCAAAAGATTTCCAAAAGGAAAGAGAGAGAGAGAGCCAATAAGTAGCCATGCCTCATCCTTTCACAAAAAGAGAGTGATCAAATGGTAGTTATCATCATCATTCATCATCCACCATCCATCCATAATAAGTGCACAAGAATTTCCTTAGTCATTGATTTTTGTTGCACGGTCTTCTCATATGGATCTCATTTTTTACTTAATAATATATGAATTGCAAGTGTGCCACTATTTATCCCTACCCAGCTTCACAAAAAGTCAGATTTAGTTGCAGGGACAAAAGTGGCAGAACTATGCCAAGGTGAGGATTCAAACACGTTGAGTGACTTTAGAGAATCCAATAGATGAGAAAAAGGCATTATCGTTCTCATAATTGAAATATAGCAATTTTCCATGTCATTTCAGCAAGAGGAGGTATGGGTGAGATAAACTCAACCGCTCCACCTCACAAACGCCCAAGATGATGTGGTAGCCACACCAAAAAGGGATTAGAAGCTAAGGTATGAGTTAAAATACTTTGTATACTCCTTTCCTATTCATAAGCAATATTTTTTTAACACTAGTTCTTCTTGGCTTCACTCGAGGACAAGCAAAGCATTAAATGTGGGGGAGTTTGTTGATGGTCCTTAAATGCTAAATTTGACTGTCAATTCACTTCATAAAAAAATACAACATAATGGTAGGAGTTAAAACTAACAAATTCCACCAGTTTTAGTGTCTATTTGTATGCAGGTGAACTATGCTCCAAAAATACCCAAGCATGCTGGGAGTAATCCAAAAAGTTACCATTCAACGAATCAGGTGACAACATATGGCATCACATGGATCCATGACTCATTCCCAGGCGTATCCAAGGAGATCCAGCAGTGTTGCACCTGAAAAAGGGGTCAAGGCACCTGGAATTCACCATGAGAAAGCACACTCGAGGGGGGGGGGGACAGGACCAGGTCGGCCAACTTCCCTAGTCGGCCGACTTGGCCCTGGTGCCAAACTCGATAAGCCTTCATGTGTTGGCCTCTTGTGGCTACCTGATAGAGGTAACGACTGATACGCGTGCTAATTGTGAAGCTGAACCGACTGAACTCGTGTATAAATTCCCCATCATTCCCATACTTTTCCACACATCACTAGTTTGAGAATAAGGTTTAAAGCTGCCCTAGTGGCCAGCCAAGTAGAGGGAGAGTGGGGAGGAGCTAGGAAGATGAGGCTTGGGCTTGTCAAGTCCTTTTCCCACACTTGTACTTCTATGGAAGTTCTGTCGGAATCGAGTAGGAAAATTTCCATGAATTCAATATTAGTTTTATTTCCATTTCATTGTAGTTTGGTTACGTAATTGCTTGTGGGTTCACTGCTTTAATTCAAATGAGGCTTTAGACGTAGCTTAGCATTCAAGACGACTAGAGTTGTGATTTTGAACTTATGCATGGTGCTTAGGTTAGAATTCATTAACGGATATCTCGTAGACCCACAAAATGAAGACGTATGCAATAGGTAGTGACAGCCCTATCTATCCTTATTAATCCTCCATGTTCAACTATGCCATAGGCTCGTGGCAGCAATCATCTTGGTTTTTGCCATGGGTAAACCCGTGCCCAAAGCAAGCAGCTGCCATAGACTACTGTGGCTTAGATCTCAAACCATTGAATTCCTCTCAAATCCTTGCCTACCAAACAAACTGTGTGTCCTTGGGAGAACAAGCTAGAAGACCTCACACATGTTCCTTGGATTAGAGACCCTTGGGAATACAATTTAAGGGGAAGTGCTACAATGGTATTTCCATGCTCTTGCGAATTATTTTATTTTCGTAAGAAATACCAACAGCCATGAAAGTAATTACCATCCCGGCGAATGCAATATTACCGAAACGGGAGAACGCATCCCTGACAGAATGCCCACAAACACTATGTCGGATTTCATGCTGGTGCTGGTGGAGGTACGGACCCTCCGACTCGGAAACGTGATGGCGGTCATTGCGGAGCAGGCAGACTTGCCAATGACACAATATATCACAACCCATGCTAGACCCTCACAGTCGAGCATGGAAAGAGCCACATACTGCCCCGCGCCATGTCCCAGCCCAGATCTGGGCACGACGCGCTCCCGAGCATTTAAAGTTTGCGCCAGTGTCCCTGCCAACACGCACAATCCCTCGCGCTTCGAGCGGGTGAGTCTGAATGTTGCTGGAGTCACCATACTGCACAGCGTGCCAAAAAACCGCTCAACCCAAATCTCGGCTAGCCTACAGAAAACTCCAATCCCTATTGGATCGGGTGGCCACTTAGTTCGTGGAAAGCTATCTCGCTTGGCAGCAGGAGGCGTCAGAATGGGGCGGGAGTCAAGGATGGGCCAGGGTCAAAATTTGACAATCAAGGCCGTGTGCCCCGACCGAGGTAAGCGAGATCAAAGGAGCGGGATCATATGCCCCAACGCGCGTCTCCACATACGAGCGGAGTGGTGACTCAGACTCTTGCAGAATTGCTAGAGTGTGATGGTGGATCCTGGACTTCATCCCTGCAGGCTGATCAAAGATCCCACATCGCTGGCCTAATCCAGGATGCTACCATAACAGAGGAAAATGTCAAAGTCGGAGCCCCGATGCTCTCGGGCCAAAATTATTTTGCAGACGAGTGAGAAGCACGACATTTCACCTTCATTTTCATGCACCCAACAACATTGAAAAGTACGGCGGCAAAACAAACCCCAATTTGTGATTGGAGGACTACCAGCTGGCGAGACCAGAGGCACCACTGATGGCCTCTTCATCATCCAGTACCTCTCTCTATACCTGGCCGACTCAGCTCAGGCATGGCTCGAGTAACTGCCTGTTGGCACCATCTACAAACGGGCTATGCTTAAGTTTGCCTTCACCAGTAACTTTCAGGGCATGTATGTGCGCTCGTGGAATTCATGAGACCTAAAAGGATGCAAGTAGAGGTTGGGGAAACCCTCTGTGAATACATATGATAGTTCACCGAGAAGTGCAGCGAGCTCCCCGATGTCATCGACGCCGACATCGTTGGAGCATTCCTATCTAAGACCACGTGTGAGTCCCTAGTTCACAAGCTCGGCTATACCAAGCCAAGGAGCACGAGGGAACTGCTCGACATGGCAACATACCACACCTCCGTCGAAGAGGCGGTTGGTGCTATCATTGATGCACCAAAACAAGATACTAAGAATCCCGAAGGAAAGAAGGACTCGACGCCTCGTAGTGAAAAAGGGAGGCTACAGACAACATCACCCCTAGATGGACAATCAGGGGCTAGGCACGGCTGCCTACCGCCACAAGAAGAAGAGACAGACCAGGCCGCCGACCGACTACTTCGAGAAAATCCTAAAAAACTATGCGCCAATAATGCGACCCTTGTCCAGCATGCCCTCAAGGATTGCATCCTCCTCAAGCCCTTTATTGGAAGAAAACCCGGTGGATAGGGCGATAATGAAAAGGGGCCTGCACCCAAAAGTCTTGAGTCAAAAGGGCCCATCTTCCGTGAGACCACTAGCCTTATCTAGGACCGCCCGGTGAGGGACGGCAAGAGGACTCGAGGACATCAGAGAGTCCAGGAGCGGCGTCAAGAAACCTGGGAATGACAACGAAGGACTCGGGGCTGCGCCAAAAGAAGTGCGAGAACGACAACCAAAAACCATGGAACAACGTCGAAAGACTCTGGGGCTGCTCCAGCAAAAGGAATGGTCAGGAGTACATAAGCGACCCTGAAAGGCTTAGGAGAAGATTGACTCGAGTCGCTTTGACGCTCCACCGCCTGATGTGACCCAAGACTACCGGGAATCCTGCAAGCTGCTGATGCACCCCTCTTAATGGTTAGGGGAATCAAGGCAGGTACTGACTCCTCAACATAAGTTTTTGATCGCAAATCAAGAGCGTCCCTAAGGCTAGAGCGTGGTTTTGAATCGTGAGGGGGCCAAACAAAGGTGTTGTCATACTGCTTTGTTGTATAGTCACAAAAATCTGAGTGTTGCTCAGATCGCGCCATTTGCCTCGCTTCACTCAGGGGCTTCACGGTGAAACCACCTCATCCACATCCCTCAGTCTGGGCTACGGTCTGACGATTCGGTTTCCCCGCCACGAATAAGAAGTAGGCGCGAGAGCAAAAAAGGGGGGAGAACCAATGAAAAAAAAACAATATCTCCATACATCAAGTTGATGCCGATACAAAGAAAACCTTGACATAAGATTCTCCGATGGGAGGGTCCGTGCACCACCGCACGCTCAGGCAGGACCCATTTCAGACCCAATTCCCGAGCTAGATCTGCAATGGCCTTAGGAGTCATGAGCGCGGACAATGAGGCAGCCGCAGGCTCGACCTCCTAGGCTATTTGGGCGAGCTCCTCTGCTGATCTCTTGGTGCGAGATCTATGTGTTATATACATTGGCAATTATGTTAAAAGTGAGGCTTTACATGCAAGGTTTTGAATATACTTGAGAAACCTACTCCGAATTGTCCGAATTTACAAGAAATCTTTTTGCACTGTCTGAACTTTTCTTTGTATAATGCATAGTGGCTGTTTTGGACTGTCTGATCTTTCCTTTGCTGAAACATTCGTACGACTGTTATGTTTTTAACTTGCAATGTTTCAAAATTTCTTTTTGGATTATGGGAAATTTGGTTTGTAGTTTTGGACTAAGTTTTTGATGCGTTTTGCCTGATCACAGTGGAAAATATCTTTCGATGTTTTGCAACATGCTTACACGAGGTGCTCACAAAAGGTGTTGTGGTTTCAGACTAATGCAAGTCAAGTCAAGGACTTGTGCTCAGAAAAGTTGCTAGTTTGTTCATGTGCAGGTGTTGCTTCAGGTCAAGACGTGGCTCGTGACGGTGATCCATTGATCTAGTCTTAGGGAGAAGATGAGGTTCAACAACCAAGATTGGAAGGATTTGTGATTGAGTTCATCGGAACATCACACAAAACGTTTGGGTGAAGAACAATGCATATGAAGGTATCCTGAATTTTTTGGATAGTGTTTGCACATGTGAAAGGTGTGAATGGACACAAAAACATGGTTCCAAGATGTGGTGAGGGGATGTGGACGTGAAGATATGGCTGGAAAGGTCCAACCAACTGGATTATGCCTCAGACTACAACTGAGGTGGTTATGGTTTGTATATGGAAGGTTTCGAGTTAGTTTTGGTTTGATTTCGTTGTAAGAACAAGGTTGTCTTTTTTAGGAATATTTGGGATGTCCTAAGGTTTTTGGAAGTCTTAATATAGCTTCTATGTGCGTATGGAAGAGTCTTGAGCAGTTATGGAAAGTTTTGACTGAATCTGAGTAGGAGTAGGAGTCCTAGTTAGGATTGGGTTGGCCCGATGGCTGGTTATATAAGCAATGGAGGCCAAGGCTTGTGGGTGCATGGTTTTTACTTGTTCCTCTGGTGTTACATTGAATAAAATTCGTAGTTTTAGAGGAGCTTTTTTGCCTTGTTCATCCGACTTGTTTTCATGAAGTCTTTCTTGTCGAGTTTCTGCACATCACTACGTTGCTTTGGTGTTTTTATCATTACTTGAGTTTTAAAGATCCAATTGATGTGATTATTTTTGTGTTGTCTTAAAAACTCAGTTTTCTAACATCTGTAAAAAAGTTAAAGGTCATTGGAGTTGTGGTTTTTGACATACACGAGTTTCTTTGCACTGTAGCAGATCCGATTTTAACTCGGGTAGAACAGAATAACCTTTGCTCAATCTTTTGGTCATAACTTGAGATTTACTCAACATTTTCTCGTGATTCTTGTTGTCGTGTCTTCATGACTTGAATATTTACAACCTCTATTTATTATGTCCTAGTTGAACACACTTAGATAAGTTGCAGGCACAATTTCTTTATTGGGTTGATTTTTTGCCAAGGGGTTTTTGTTGCTTCTGCTGAAAAAGTTTTAAATCTACCATTCAACCCCCTCCGCCTCTTGTAGCTTTTCACGTCCTATTTGATCCTACACCTGGTAATGTATCCTTCTCCCATGCCCCAAAAGTGCACACCATCATAATGATATGCCCACGATGGCGGGGGTCGTGCGAGCTCCCCAAAGGGCCCTCAAGTTTCCAATCTCGACGCACCGAGCTGTTACTCGGTCCGGAATCTCGTGAAGCTAAGCATCCAAGAGCCCTATTGCAACCATGGGCTTGGGCAGTCCGGTCACTGACTTGTAGACCACCAAGCGAGTCTCGAGGTGAGTTTCCAACCTTGATGTTCCAAACAATTAAACGGAGACGTGGGCTGCAACCCTATGAAGGGCATCCAACTCATCCCGCTAGATCAAGGTGGTATGCTCCGGCCATTAAAGGGTTGTCTTTAGGGCTGTGGAGGGCCCGACATAATATAGTTGACAAAGAAGAAAATAGTTCGGACACACAACGATGGGGAATGATAACCATCTACGCGACTTTCTTTGTAGTGTAGCACATCTGATTTTAACTCGGGTAGAACTGATTGACCTTTGCTCAATCTTTTGGTCGTAACTTGAGATTTACTTGACTTTTTCTCATCATTCTTGTTCTCGTGTCTTCATGACTTGATTCTTTACAATCTCTACTACTTATGTCCCAGTTGGACACACTTAGATCAGTTCCAGACATAGTTTCTTTATCGGGTGTATTTTCCACTGAGAGGTTTTTGTTGCTTCTGCTAAAGAAGTTTAAAATATAACATTCAAACCCTTTAGTAACTTTTCATGTGCTCTTTGATCCTACAATTGCTATTAGAGCCACGGTGCTCTAATCTTTGTGATTCGCACACATTTTACTAATCATCATGGAGAAGTACTCCGAAAAACCTTATGCATTCGATGGCATTGATTTTCAAGTTTGGAGGACTCGTATGGAGACATACATACAAGCGCAGGGCTTTGACATGTGAGAAAAAGGTGTACAAGCCCTTTGACATGCTATCAAAGTATAAAGTCATGAATTCCAACATGAAGGACGTCAACAACAGCAACAAGGCGCGGAACTTGATCATAAAAGGATTGACTCAAAGCAATTTCGATCGTGTTGCACACCTCGATCGGCATTTGACATGTGGAAAGCTCTATGCGACTACCACGAAGGCTCTAACATGATAAAGGAGGTAAGACAAGATATGTTCAAGAAAGAATACATGTGTTTCGAGATGCAACCTGGTGAGTCAATTGATGACTTCTTTGTTCGCTCTAATAAAATTATCAGCAACTTACGCAGTGTTGATGTTAAATTATCAGATGCTGAAAATGTTAGACAATTGTTAAGTGCATTAACTTGTTGATTTAGGAGATGAAAGTTACATATATACATGAATCTAATGTCATGAGTACACTTATTTTAGATGTTCTATATTCTAAGTTGAAAACTCATGAACTTGACATAATATCATGTAAAAACCCCAACAAGTCTCTTGCATTTGTTTCACAACTAACATGCTTAGTTCTAGCCAATCTTTATCATGTGGTAAAGTTGCTTTGCTTTCTTCTGTAACCCTTGAACAAATAGAAGAGTTTCGAGAGGAGGAGCTAGCACTTCTCTCTACATAGTTCAAAATGTGAGAACTAGATAGAGAGGAAGTGGTGGTACTCAACAATGCTTTGAATGTGGTAAGACAGAACATTTTTGTATAGATTGCTCAAACATTTTAGGTCCTACCACTCGTAATGAAAGCAAACAAACTTCAAGTCCTCTTCTGGCAGCAACAACAAGAAAAAGAAGACTTTTACAAAACAGCAAGTGATGGAACACATTCTCTCCACACTCCTAGATAACAACTCGAGCACTGTGGACTCCAAGAGTGACGAAGATGAAGACAATTTGGCAACAATGTTCTTCATGGTGGGCTACTCAAGATCAAGTATGAAGGAAGCAGAACACATCAACAACAATGAAGAGGTATGTGTCACTTTTGAAGAAATGCGTGAGGCTATCCGTACCAGCTCCCTCTAAAGCTTACTCTATACACTATTCTCCTTCTACTTTTACAGTACGTACTCTAAATTATAGTGCAAAACAGAGTATCCAGTATGCTTTATAGTGTGCCACTGCAGACGGTCTGATGCTATTTCTCGTGCCACTTTTGTACTTAAGAAAAAGGACAAAAAACTTAGGGACGATGCTGTTAAAGTTCATTCACTATAATCTAAAATAAATCAGTTAAAATCTTTGATTCCTATTGATGATTTTTATTCCTCATGTGAACTCATATATGAACAATTGTCTTCATTAAGAAAAGCGCACACCTTCACTTGATAAACTTTAACTTGAATTTGAAAAGAACAAAAAGCATGCTGCACTTAATGATAAAAACATAAAAGATGCTAGCTATTCTACAATTTATTTGCATTTTTCTTGCTGCAATGAATCTTAGTAAGAAACTACATGATGCTAGGAATGAGATTTCTTCTTTGAACTATGTTTTATGTTCTCAAGAAGTTAATTTTTGTTCTAATTGCAAATTAAAAAGAAAAACTTCATTTGAAAGCTGCCTCGATCTGTCCAATAAACTTGACTGTATGCATAGGACATTAGACCATTTTTGTAGTGAGAATAAGAATCAAAACATGGTGTTGAATTCTATCAAGACATGAAGTGATAAAACTAGTTTAGGTTTTGATTCTCATGCTCATGCTAAGGCACATACACCTAAGGTTGTAAAGTCACAAGAAAGTAGTTTAATTCAAACAGTTCCTAAGCAAAAAAGAGGTGGTTTTTTGGTCAGCGGGGGTGTTGTGTCATTCGTGTTCTAACACACATGTTGTTTTCTCATCTAGACATGAACATAAGGTTAAGTTTCATTGTTCCTATGGTGGTAGAGATAGTAATGTCTTGGATTTTTGTTGTGGACTAGCTAAACAAGAATGCTAGCTAGGTCAAATAACAACCAAACAAAACTTGCTGCACGTGCTGAACCAAATGTTAGACACTTGCAATCTACTGTGATAGTCACGGAAATGCTAAGTTTGCTCCCAAACCTACTGTTTTTCGTGCTACACAAAACATACCTCGTATAATAGTAGTTGGATGCAAGGATTCTCAAGATTTGACTTATAAAATTTTGTTTTACCTCAGCTTTCTTGTGTTATTCCGGTTGGACATCGTGTGACTGAGTATTTGATTCCTAAATGTCTTTTGACTAACATTAGTATTGAGTCATCGAAGTATTGTTCTTCTATGAAGGTTACACACTTGAAGAAGTGTAACTTTTGGCTTGTAGATTCAGGTTGCTCATGCTACATGTCTGGTAAAAAAGAACGGTTCCCCTCCCTCTCTTTTGGTACACGTGTAGATATTGTTACTTTTGCGAATAATTCTTTAACTCCTGTAATTGCTAAGGGTTTGGTTAGATTTAATAATCACTACACTTTGAAAGATGACTTGTTATGAATTTGAAATACAACTTTCCCTCTGTTTCACAATTGCTAGATGAAAAATCTTAAAGTAACTTTCACAAAAAATGCTGCATAGTTGTAGATTCAAATGGAACGATTATGTTTAACATATCTCAATCTGGAAGTGTTTTTAAAGCTGATTTTGACATGTGAACCTCCAAGCATAGGTGTCTAGTTGCTAATGAATTAATGGATGTATACTTGATCACATAACACGTTTTAGTGGTCTTGATCGCATAGGGGGGCTGCCAAAGATTTAAGGGGGCAAGGAAATTGTGTGCTCTTTTTCTAGATATGCTGATATGGTTGTATGCTCACATGCTCCACTTACAATGACCATGACAACAGCACCGGCACAACTTTGACATCTTGACACCGTAGGTCCTTCACTTGTTCAATCTTTGGAGCAAAATGGTGTGTGCTTGTGGTTGTTGATGATTATTTTAGATATTCTTTGGTTTATTTTATGGCATCTAAGAACGAAGCTTTTAGTCACTTTAGAAGTTTGGTTCTTAGACCTTCACTTGACCACCCACGATCTTTAAAAGCAATTGTAAGTGATAATGGGACTGAATTTAAAAACCAATCATTTAATCACTTTTTTGCTGAAAATGGAATAGATCATCAATTTTCATCACCATATGTATCCAAAAAATAGTGTTGTATAGAGAAAGAACATAACCTTTGTTGATAAGGCTAGGACTATGCTTGATTAATATCAAACTCCTAGAATGTTTTGGGTAGATTCAATTGCAATAGCTTGTTATGTCTCAAACTGAGTTTTCTTGAGAGCTAAGCTATGGAAAACCCCATATGAGCTTCAGTTTGGACATAGGCCTAGTGTCACACAATTTAGGGTCTTTGGTTGCAAATGCTTTGTTAACAAACATGGTAATCTTGAAAATTTTGAAGCTAGACCTGTTGATGGCACATTTCTTGGTTATTCATCTCATACTAGAGGCTACCTTGTGTTTTTACTTGACACTAACAAGATTGTGGAGACTTGTGAGGTGATTTTTTGATGAAGCTAGCTCAGGTACTTGCAGTAATATTGCAGGACAAGAAGCATACCCGTGGAGATAGAGTATTTTCGTTGAAGATGAGGAAGAAGTGGTGCCACTGTTTGAAAATTTAGAAGCTAATGACGTCATTCCAACTTCTTATATTGATCCACAACCAACACAAACAAATACTACTGATGGTCCAAATCATCCTCAAGCTATAAGCTCTTCGTTTGATGATGAACATGCGAACAAGGACCCTGTCAAGTGTATACTCCCCTTTGCATCATCAAGACTCATCCCCCACAAAAGATCATTGGAAGCTTGCACGAACGAGTCACGCGGTGCAGTTTTTTTGATCCACACTCTCATGCTCATTCTGGTTTTGTTGCTTCTTTTCAACCTAAAGATATATCACCACTCACTAATGAATCTTGGATTGTTGCCATGCAAGAAGAGTTAGAAAATTTTGAAAGAAATAATGTTTGGACATTTGTTCCTCCACCTAATAATCACACATTAATAAGAAGAAAACAGGTGTTTAAAAACAAAAAAGCCAGGATGGGGTTGTGATTAGCAACAAAGCTAGGTTGGTTGCTCAAGGTTTCACACAAGTTGAAGGTCTAGATTTTGATGACACTTTAGCTCCTGTTGCTAGATTAGTAGGCATAAGAATTTTATTAGCATTTGCTGCATCTAGAGGTTTCAAGTTATATCAAATGGATGTTAAAAGTGATTTTTAAAGGATACATATATGAGGAGGTTTATGTTAAGCAACCACCAGGTCTTATGGTCTCAAACAAGATCCTATGGCATGGTATGATAGGTTAAAAACAATCTTACTTGAAAAAGGGTTTACAATGGGTGAAGTATATAAAACTCTTTTTGTGCTTAAGCATGACAATGACTCACTATTTATTCAATTGTATGTGGATTATATTATTTTTGGTTGTGCCTCTCATGATCTTGTGTCCAAGGTTTCAGCTATGTGTGGGGACCGGAATCCCGACATCCAAGGATCTCATTAGGTGGTGTCGTGCGATGCGACACCAAACAATATATAAGAAAGGAACGAGAGTAAAATACAATACCAAGTCCTTATTTATAAACACAATGGAAGTTTTACAATACTAAGTGAAAAGGAAAGAAAACTATACATCATAGCTACACTCTCGGCACTAGCTATGCAAAAGCAAAGTCATCCGTGTCCTGGATGCTTTGCACTAGCAACACCCAACTTACGGCAGCGTGTAGGGTTCCCACTCGGCTTTAAGCCCTAGAGGGAATGCATCCTTGTCATTGAACCCGTCATCAGTCGTATAATCTGCAAAAACTTGTTTACTGCAAATGTGAGCTAAAGGCTCAGGAAGACTAACCCGTCTCACTAGACATATGCAGGGTTGAATACCAAGCATAGGTAAGGAATAGCATAATGGACTTGCCTAAAAGTGGATCCTTATAGTGATGTTTTAATTAGCACATGACATTCTTCAGGCATGACACATCATAGACTCCACAATCAAGCAAGAAACATTTTGTCGATGATATGACATGCCCAAAGCACATAATGCTATTACAAGTAAAGTATGGGGAAACTGTAAACTTTTAATTGAGCTATATCTAAGCCAAACAAGGTTGTAAAATAATTATAATTCAATACATTATATTCTTCTGGCTTCTTAAGTAATTACTACGTCATAGCACAGTGAACAAGTGGTACTCTATTAATGCGAGGGATGGTGATTGCAATCAGGACACACCGACACATATGCACCTTCGGAAGTGCCAGCGAGTACATATAGCAGTACCTACATAACACTTCAGTACTAGTTGTATATGGCCACCTTTCACCCAACACTCGAATGCCGAGCTGGTCGATCGATCACGAGCAGGAGGTCACTGCGTGGGGCATACTCTAACGTGCCCACTAGCTTATTTACACCTTGATACCCTCAACCCACGTCTATAAAACAGAACAGAATGCCTCGACAAACCAGTATCAAGCTACGTTAGTTTACTAGAGCCCATTTCTCCATTATGTCACCGGTACAATTCAAGCTTTTCCAGCAGGGCCGCACACGACACGGGCCCTAATCGACACAGTCAGAGCCATGCGACCAAGACCACCTCTTGTCGCTTCCTACTCATCTCTGACCGGTCTTCATTTCATATTTATAAATCATCTTGTGATCCAGTTCATCCCGTGTGATAAAATCCTATCTCACAAGTAGATTCCAACTATTCGACTTCTGCCGGGTCCCTATGAATATAAGCATGGCAGTTACTACACAAGACTGTGAGCTGTTCTAACCACTCCCCGGGTTATTTGGTCATGCAAGTGGATGTCAAACACCTTAGACAAAATGCACAAACATCTGAAGACGTAAGGTGAATGAAAACTGCAAATACACTATAAGGAACTTAAATGCAAATCGGGGCTTGCCTAAATGCGAGTCCGAGTCTATGTTAGTCTCTGGCAGCTGGACTTCCAAAGCTTCAGGCTGCTCCTCGACTTCAGTTACTACACGTTATGCAAATACTATATATGAATGACTTTGAAAATAAAAAATAAGTTATAGTCACAAGCTAATATCTTGTGAATCAAATAAGATTATGATCTTAAATGGCTTTGGAAATTTTATGGTATATACTAGGGACTATAATGGAGACTCTTGCAAAGAACAGGAGATGATCAAGGAAGTTTGTTGTCCCTAAAATTCCTACAAGTATAAACCATCTCTGAATTTTGGTTGTAATTTTGGGGGTCTATCATGGCTACCAGTGGTTGTACCATGTATAGGGGGTCTCATTGGTTCTAGGAAAATTTGTTTCATAATTTTCTAAGCTTCCTACATGGAGAAATTGATTTTATAAGTTTGGGAGAAATTCTGAAATGTTTTCTATATTTTTCTCAATTTTTAACTACATAGAGACTTGGAACACTGATCAACCCAGTAATCGAAGTCCAATGAACTTGAAATTTTTACTGGAGATTAGTGCATTAATAAGAGTGTTCTGACCAAAATTGGGAATTTTCCAATTAATAGAAAAGGAGTAATTAATTTCCCAAGCAGTTAGCTCAAAGGAATTAATTATATAAATTTTGGGAGTTTCATGTCCAATAAATTGCATCACTGCGAAGTAGAGATTAATATGAGTCTACCAGAATTTATTTGGAAATTTGTGAGCAATTCGACTATGAGTAATGATTTTTAGAATTTTCGTTGAATCCTGGAATTATTTTCTAATGGAAAACATTTGAATAAAGCAGCCGGGCCCAATGGATTAAAATCAACCAATCGCAGTTAGGCCACATAGAGGGCCATGGGGTTAACCTGCGTTGCCGCACCGGATCCAGGGCCGCAGCCGATCTCGCTCGAGAAGAAGATTCGCTGACAGGCGGGACCCGCCAGTTGATTGTCTACCTTGCGACTCGGCGGCGTTCCTCGCCGGAACCGCGGCGGCGCTTCGCCGGACTTGGTTGCATCGACATCCATTCGGCTCGGTTGTGGCCGCCTAGCCCTAAATTCGACCGCGCAACACGATGGTAGGATCCAATCGTGGCGGAGACGGCCGGAGGTGGTGGCGCGATAGCGACGGCGGAGCTACGGTTTCGATGATCGTCGGAATCGCTCGGGGTTGGCGCGAGAAGATCGGGAAAAGGTCGGGAATATTCCTGGGAGCACGAGGATGATGATTTGGAGGTTAGAAAGGGGTGACATCACCGGAAAAGATGAGTTTGACGGTGAACCGACGGATTTCCATTGGCGGTGGGGAAAACATGAATATCTCATACTCTACTCGATGTCGTCCACTAATTCTTGGCATAGGGGTGCGCTAGGAGGTGCAGAGTAAAATCCTTAATTGTATTGAAGAATCATTACACGTAGAAACGGAATTAAACCGAGAAGTGAGCTAGCTCGTGGGCTACAACCGAAAGAAAACTCGTATTATTTGTGCGATATGGAATGGAACGAAGAACGGATTGTACCGTGAGCTAGCAGGTGCAGAAGTGAAGCTTTTTGCTGTTGGAGTCCGGCCAAGAAACTGCTCCTAGCTTCTGCTCCATGGCAGAACAGAGAAGGTCCGATGGCGGCACAACGACGATGTCCGCGGGACTTCAAAATATCGGCAAAACAGTGAGCAACAAGGTGAGATAAGGTGTGGAGAAGGTAGAGAATGGCCTTGGTGCCGTCTTTGCTGTTTGCATCAGAGAGAATAGAGGTAAGGCCGAGGTGCTCACCGGGGAGGAAGAGAAAGCGGCGAGAATGGCGACGGCGGGCAGAGCTGCGGCGTGGGAGAGCAAAACCGAGTGGGGAACTCGACGCCGACGGCCATAAGAGGCTTAAAAAGGCGAAGGGAGTCGAGGAGAGGCGGCCACGGCGCAAGCAAGCAGGCAGCTCCGTGGCCTGCATGCCGTGCGGTGTCGCCACGGAGAGAACCGAGGAACCGCTCGAATTTGGGTCACTGGACAGTGGGTCCCACATACCTTCCAAATCTATCTTCTCTGCTCCCTTAATTCACCAACCAATACTTGTCTAAAATTCATCACAATTTGTGGATAGACTCAAATAAACACCTGAATTTTGATTCTGGAATCAAAACTTTGAATTGATCAAGTTTTAATTTAATTTCCAATTTGAATTTGAATTTGAAAGAAATTGAAGGGAGTCACTGAATAAATAGCAATTGAGCTTCAAAAATTGTGAAAATTCGTGGATAAGTCAAACAAGTCATGCTGATCATGATGGTGTGTTCAAATAAGTTTGAACAGAATTCAAAATTTGAACTTAAATATGGCTTGAATTTGCTAAGCATCTTAAATAAAATAGCAAATGGAATTTACAAATCTTGAAACATGGCAGGAAGGCTCTTTGGAATATTATGAGGCCATGAAAAAATGTATAGCCTCAGGTTTGAATATTTCGAAAGGGCCTAAATGTACTGTGTTATATTCAAATTTATTTGAATATATTTAGTACTGCATAGTGTTTTGTCCTAGCAAAATCTATTCAATAAAATCCAAAATTTGCAGGAAGGTCACTTGAATTATCCTAGGGTCATTGGCGAAGTCCATCCTTTATGTTAATAAAATTTTAAGTATGAGGGAAAGAAATATTGTTGATGATATCAAGTTCATGTGTACAACCATAATTGATCTTTACTATGGTTGAAAACAAACTGATAATTGAACTTTATATTAAGGAAAAATTGGGATTTTACACTATGATGAGTCCATAATTTGAGATGAGTATGATGGGGAACTCCCGTACATTTTGGCGTTGCAAACTAAGCAAACTAAGGAGGGGACCTTTATGCATCAAACGATGTATACAAAAAATCTCCTTATGCCTTTCAACATGAAAAATAGCATGTCTCTTTAGACACCAATGAGAACAACGACAACACTTGAACTTCTCGAAGAAGGTGAACCCATTGATTAAAAACAATATCGAAGCATGATTGGGTCACTTTTGTACCTCACGACGTCAAGACCAGACACACAATTAAGCATTTGTCTTTGTGCGCGATTTCAAGCTTTTGGTCATTACTCATGTTTTTACATTTTGTATTTTTTGCCATGGCTAGTATTTTGAATAAATACTTACACTAAATCGGGTAATGATTGAACTTTCTTGATGTTTTGAACTTGTCGCAATTTCACAAGTGCTTTTAATCATGAAAAATTAATCAATCAATAGCCCACTTGTTGAGATTTTAATGATCAAATGAAATATTAAAAATATCAAGAGAATATGCATGCATCACACTTCTTCTTTTGAGATTGCTTATCATTGAACTTAGATATGAACTTGGAAGGAGTTGGGTATGACTGAAACCATGTCATTAGGCTTCCGATTGTCAAATGACATAGGCATGGCTTGCTTGGTTAGAATAATACGGATGCTACATATAATCTCTAGCAAAAGTTGATAATATTTTAACTTGTGCTTTAAAAGATAATAAAAAATAGCAACATGTGTCATGCTTTCCAGCTTTGAAATTGTTGAGACATGGAGATCATGACTTGTTAAAATTGAAATTACACTTGACCTCTAGCATGGCTTACACTACTTTATGTATCTCATTGATGTGATAGTGTAAGTTACTTAATAGTATGTCCTGGATGAGATTTTTTATATGTATATGTCATATTATGCTCATAATCAATTAAAATTTCTCTTTTGAACCTTGTTGAATACATTGTCAATGGGGGAGAAATATGACACACATTGCACATTCACAAGTGTTTTGATTTACATGTTCTTCTTTGGGGGAGAATTATTTTCTCATTTGAATTTTGATATTCAAAAAAGGAGAATTTCCTTTTTGTCCAAAACTTTTCATGAAATTTGATTGAGCCAATGTTCGGTCTTGTAGTGGCGTTGCTAATGCATTCATCAAAGTGGAGATTGTGAGACCTATGTGCTGAATACATTGGCAATTATGTTAAAAGTGAGGCTTTACATGCAAAGTTTTGAATATACTGGAGAAACCCACATTGAATTGTCCGAACTTATGAGAACTCTTTTTGCACTGTCTAAACTTTTCTTTGTATAATGAATAGCGGCTGTTTTGGACTATCCGATCATTCTTTTGCTTAAATATTTGTGCAACTGTTATGTTTTTAACTTGCAATGGCTCAAACTAGCTTTTTGGCTCATGAGAAGTTTGTTTAGTACTTTGTGACTAGGTTTTTGATGCGCTTTGGCTGATCATGGTGGAAAATATCTTGCTATGTTTTGCAACATGCTTATGTGAGGTGCTCGCATTAGGTGTTGTGGTTTCGGACCAATGTGAGTCAAGTCTAGGACTCGTGCTCGGAAAAGATGCTTGTTTTGTTCATGTGCATGTGTTGCTTGAGGTCAAGACATGGCTGGTGATGGTGATCCATTGAACTAGACATAGGGAGAAGATGAGGTTCAACAACCAAGTTCGGGAAGAATTGTGGTTTAGTTGATCGGGAGGTCACGTAATATTTTTTGGTTAAGAACAATGCATATGAAGGTATCTTGAACGTTTTTGAAAGTGTTTGCATGTGTGCAAGGGGTGCATGCACATGGAAACATGGTCCCAAGATATGGTGAAGAGATGTGAACGTGAAGATATGGCCTGAAAGGTCCAACTGGCTGGATTATGCCTCAGACTGCGGCCGAGGTGGTTATAGTTCGTATATGAAAAATTTTGAGTTAGTTTTGGTTAGATTTCTTGGTTGGCACAAAGTTGAGTTGTTTTAGGAATTTTTGTGACGTTCATAAGGTGTTTGGAAGTCTTAATATTGCTTCTATCATCATATGGAAGAGTCTTGAGCAATTATGGAAAGTTTCGATTGAAACTGAGTAGGAGTAGGAGTTCTAGTTAGGATTGGGTTGGCCCGAGGGCTGGTTATATAAGAATGGGAGGACAAGGCCCATGGATGCATGACTTGTGTCTGTTCCTCATGTGCAACACTGAACAAAATTCATAGATCTAGAGGAGATTTTGTTCCTTGGTCGTCTGACTTGTTTTTGTCAAGTATTTCTCAAAGAGTTTCTTCACAGCACTACGTTCCTTTGTTTTTTACCATTACTTGAGTTTTACGAATTTAATTGTTGTGATTCTTTTTGTGTTGTCTTCAGACTCAAATCTCTAACATCTATGAAAATTTCATGGTCATTGGTTTTTTTTTCTGATCTACATGAGTTTCTTTGCAGTGTAGCAGATCTGATTTTAACTTCGGTAGAACAAATTGACCTTTGCTCAATCTTTTGGTCATAACTTGAGATTTTATTGATGTTTTCTTGTGATTCTTATTGTTGTGTCTTAATTGCTTTATTCTTTACAATCTATACTACTTATGTCATGGTTGAACAAACTTCAATCAGTTGCAGATTGTGAGACCTATGTGCTGAATACATTGGCAATTATGTTAAAAGTGAGGCTTTACATGCAAAGTTTTGAATATACTCGAGAAACCCACATTGAATTGTCCGAACTTATGAGAACTCTTTTTGCACTGTCTAAACTTTTCTTTGTATAATGAATAGCGGCTGTTTTGGACTGTCCGATCATTCTTTTGCTTAAATATTCGTGCAACTGTTATGTTTTTAACTTGCAATGGCCCAAACTAGCTTTTTGGCTTATGAGAAGTTTGTTTAGTACTTTGTGACTAGATTTTTGATGCGTTTTGGCTGATCATGGTGGAAGATATCTTGCTATATTTTGCAACATGCTTATGTGAGGTGCTCACATATGGTGTTGTGGTTTCGGACAATTGTGAGTCAAGTCTAGGACTCGTGCTCGGAAAAGATGCTTGTTTTGTTCATGTGCATGTGTTGCTTGAGGTCAAGACATGGCTGGTGATGGTGATCCATTGAACTAGACATAGGGAGAAGATGAGGTTCAACAACCAAGTTCGGGAAGAATTGTGGTTTAGTTTATCGGGAGGTCACACAATATTTTTTGGTTAAGAACAATTTAGATGAAGGTATCTTGAACGTTTTGGAAAGTGTTTGCATGTGTGCAAGGGGTGCATGCACATGGAAACATGGTCCCAAGATATGGTGAAGAGATGTGAACATGAAGATATGGCGTGAAAGGTCCAACTGGCTGGATTATGCCTCAGACTGCGGCCGAGGTGGTTATAGTTCGTATATGAAAAATTTTGAGTTAGTTTTGGTTAGATTTCTTGGTTGGCACAAAGTTGAGTTGTTTTAGGAATTTTTGTGACGTTCATAAGGTGTTTGGAAGTCTTAATATTGCTTCTATCATCATATGGAAGAGTCTTGAGCAATTATGGAAAGTTTCGATTGAAACTGAGTAGGAGTAGGAGTTCTAGTTAGGATTGGATTGGCCCGAGGGCTGGTTATATAAGCATGGGAGGACAAGGCCCATGGATGCATGACTTGTGTCTGTTCCTCATGTGCAACACTGAACAAAATTCATAGATCTAGAGGAGCTTTTGTTCCTTGGTCGTCTGACTTGTTTTTGTCAAGTATTTCTCAAAGAGTTTCTTCACAGCACTACGTTGCTTTGTTTTTTTACCATTACTTGAGTTTTACGAATTTAATTGTTGTGATTCTTTTTGTGTTGTCTTCAGACTCAAATCTCTATCATCTATGAAAATTTCATGGTCATTGGTTTTTTTTTCTGATCTACATGAGTTTCTTTGCAGTGTAGCAGATCTGATTTTAACTTCGGTAGAACAAATTGACCTTTGCTCAATCTTTTGGTCATAACTTGAGATTTTATTGATGTTTTCTCGTGATTCCTATTGTTGTGTCTTAATTTCTTTATTCTTTACAATCTATACTACTTATGTCATGGTTGAACAAACTTAAATCAGTTGCAGACACAATTTCTTTGTCTTGTTGATTTTCTGCCAAGGGGTTTTTGTTGCTTCCGCTAAAAAAGTTCTAAATCTACCATTCACCTTGCCACGTATCCTTCTCCCAGGGCCCGGAATTGCACACCATCATTATGAGATGCCACGACATCGAGGGTAATGTGAGTTCTATAAAAGGGTTGCTGAGTTTCCAATCTCCATGCACCGAGCCATTAATCAGTGAGGAATCTCACAAAGCTAGGCCGCCCGAGACCCCCCTCACGTGACCCAGGGCTCCGACTGTCTGAGCACCGACTCACAGACCGCCACTACAGCAGAGCGGACCTCTGCAGCCTCCTTCTGGAGAATGGCAAACCAAGAGGGGATACCCCTCTACCAAGTCTACAAGTGAGTTTCCAACTCTCACAACACAAGCACTTCGACAGAAACGCGAGTCGCGACTTTCTGAAGGACATCCAGCTTATCCCGCCAGATCTGGGTTGTATGCTCCATCCACTAAAGGGTCATCTTTAGCGCTATGGAGGACCCGACGAATTAATATTGTTGACCAAAAGAAGAAAATAGTTCGGACACACAACAACAGAGGGGAAGGCTAAAGATCTATTTCCCTTTGGGTCCGTTCAAGGCTATCTCGAGCTTCCCATGCTTTGATACATGCTCAGACCAGCTCGGGGTTCGACCTCTCACGAGTGGCCATCTCCTACGCCTTTTCCTAGGTCACCTGTGCGAGGCTGGATCGAGCCTCAATGGCAACCTCCCGAACACGCTCAAGCTCCGCCCTCAAAGACATCTTCGTAGCGGTCATCAGAACAAGGTGAAGTTCGGCTCCCTAGGTAGACTTTGTTCTACAGTACTCTGCACCAAGGGCACCACCCTCGACCGATACACCTTACGAGGAGAAAAAAGGACCAACAAGGTATATGAAGCAGCTCAAGCTGAACAAGAGAGGAAACCCAAAAGGCAGGAAGGAGATCACCGACCTCGAGGAGACACAAAACTTTGTCTACGATATGGGGGTCGAGGGAGCATGCGTAGTGGTGCGGGATGCCAATCGAGTCCCAAGACAGGTTGCCTGCCAGTGGCGACGACGCCGAACCACCACGAGTCCTGGTGGCTGAGAGCGACATCATAGCACCTATACCAGGGACAGCTGCACCCAGCATGGCGCAAGGCAGTGGGTCTACCTCAGCATCTGGCCTTGCCCTTTTCGGATCATGTTGACAGTTAGTACATCATAGATGAAATCCACAATCTCACTGAGAAACGACTGTAGCACTTCCACTGAAAGAGTATTCTCAAGGGTATCGAATCCAAGGAATGTGTCTGAGATTTTCTAACTTGTTCTCCCATGGGCACACAATTTGTTTGGTAGGCAAGGATTTGACAAGAATTCAATGGTTTGAAATCTAGGTAACAGTAGTCTATGACAGCTGCTTGCTTTGGGCACAGGTTTACCCTTGGCAACACCAAGAAAATTCTCGCCACAAGCCTATGACATGTTCAAACATGGAGGATTACTAAGAACAGATAGGGTTGTCACCACTTAATATCTACCTCTTTAATCTATGGGTCTACGAGATATCCACTGATGAACTGTAACGTAAACACCATGCTTAAGTTCTAATTCACAACTCTAATCGTTTCAAATGCAAAGCTACGACTAGAGCCTCTAATTAATTAAAGCAGTGAACCCGCAAGCAATTATGAAAGCAAACTACTATGAAATAGGAACTAAACATGTATTGAATTCACGAAAGTTTCTTACTCAATTTCAGTAGAACATCCATAGAGGCCCAAGTGTAGAAGTGGGACATGACAAGCCCGAGTCTCCTCCTCCTAGCTCCTCGTCACTCTCCTTCTACTTGGCTGGACACTTGGACAGCTCTAATCCTTATGAGTGGAGTACTATTCTCAACCTTGTTGTGTGTGTGAGGTAAGATAGTGAGGGGGTATCTATACACGAGTTTAGTCAGTTGGCACCACAATTAGCGCACAAATCAGTCTTTACCGTGGAGCTACAAAAGGGTGACACACGTCAATTTACCGCGTTTGGCATAAGGACCGAGTAGCCGAGCCAGGGGGTCGGTCGACCTGATCCTGACCTCCCCCCCTCGCTTACTTTCTCGAGGTGGCTGACCGGTGGGCACAAATCCCCTTCCCGCTTGAATCAACATTGGATCCCCTCTAATACATGTAGGACTATGTCCATGGATCCATGTGATGCCATGTGTTATCGCCTGCTTGGTTGGATGGTAAATTTTAGGATTGCTCCCTGCATTCTTGGGTATTATGGGGCTTAATTCGCCTACAGACAAGTAGACACTTACACTTGTGGAATTTGTTAGTATTAACTCATACCGCAATGTTGTGTTCTCCATTTTATAATATTTTTGTGGTGAATTGACGGTCAAATTTAGTATTTAAGGACCGTCAACAAACTCACCCACACTTAGTCCTTTGCTCGTCCTCGAGTGAATGCAAGAATAACTATGTGCTAAGATAAATTTTGCTGTGAATATGAAATAAATATATAAAGTATTTTAATTCATACATTTGCTTACAAACCCTTTTTGTGGCGTGGCTACCACATCATCTCAGGCGTTTGAAAGGTGGAACGGTAGCTCTCCCGGACTTCCTCATACTGAAATAACTTTGAAAATTGCTATATTTTGAATGTCAAAAGGATAATGACTTTTTCCTCTCAATTAGATTCTCTCAAGTCACTCAAAGTGTTTGAATCCTCACATTGGCACCATTTTGCCACTTTTGTCCATACAACTAAGTATGGCTTTTTTGTGGAGCTTCGTAGGGATAAAGAGTAGCACATTTGCAATTTATATATAACTAAGTGAAAAACGAGATCATATGAGAAAACCATGCAGTAAAAACCAATCACTAAGGAAATTGTCATGCACATAATATGGCTCGCAGATGATTCCTGATGAATGGTGGTGTTAACTCCCATATGATCACTCCCTTCTTTTATGTGCAAGGATGAAGCATTGCTACTTATTGGCTCTTCTATTTCTTAGAGATCTATTTGAGAGCTCTTTTGGCCATGCTTTCTACTCCATTTATGCATCTTTTCAATGAGAGAGGATTCTGCAATAAATCTCATGGAGTATCTTATGATGGTGGATGGATGAAAATTATGGAATACGGTGGAGTGCATAAGGTGTTCCTAATCAAAGATTTTATGCAGGTCACTGAATAAGGTCAAGAGTTTGACAAAGTTCAATGAAAATGTAAGTGGCATGTGCATGTGGTTTTCAATAAGTATCATATGAGAGAGGAAAGTAAATCCTTAAGATTTCAAGATTGTGCAAAATTCAAAATCAATTTCAAGCAAGGATGTTTTTGTCCATAGGTTCATTTTACTCACCATATCTGATCAATCAAAAACTTAAATGACATGTTGTACTAAATTAATGATACGAGTCCGGGAACATGGTAGTGAAATCAAAATACAAGGTTTACTAATCTCATATTTAAGCAATTTGCATTATTTATTTTAATTAACTTAATTTTAAATTGATTTTCCATGAATGCGACCAAATTTTCAGCTCTATTTGCAGTGAATCACCATGAGCAGGGGACAAGAGATTCAAACTAACGCTGTGTAGTGAAACGAGCCCGAGAGGGGCCACCAATAGATCGGCCGAGCCAGGGGTTTGGCAGACCTCTGGTTGGCTCCCCTAGTGCTATGCTTTGTCGTGTTATCTCGCTTGTTTGTTTGGGATGTGTCCTCGGGTGAAACACATGATCTGCACTAAAGAGGGGAACTTCAACGGTGTTAGCTTAGTTGGTAAGTTCACATTATAGAATAAAAAATTAGCAGTGATTACATTATTGAATTGCAAAATGTTGCAATAAAAACTAAATAAGCAAACTAAAGGTAAGAACCCAATGCCTAATGGGACATCTACGCATGGTGCCTTGTAAATGTCGGACATACCTATGGCCTCGCATAAGTGCTTGACTTCAGCACGTATGCCACGGCAGACACAACCAACCTCCTCCTTAAGGGCATCAATATCATCCATTAATTCTGCCCTCTCAATGAATGATTCGACCACCGTGCATGCTAGCTTTTCGTTCTCCAAATGGACATTTTCTATTTCCTTAGCTAGCTGTGCCGCATCGGCACTGGGAGATTTTTCATTACTGCTCTGATGATGGCCCGGTGGACTTTTTATAGTAGGTGGTGAGAGGTGACGCCTCACCCAGGACAGAGACGAGCCAGTTGATTGCTCCAAGGCTATGTTGTCCACATGCTTGTATAGACCTTTTCCATAACCTTTTGCCATTTTCATGCCTTGGATTATGAAACTGTGAGGACTGGAGACCAAACATTCCAGGAATCACAATTGGCTGGTGCCATATGATGCGGCACCAAACAGCACACATAAAAAGGTACATCATATTACATAAAACAACATAGTGTTATACAATCTTTGTATTTTACAAATAATATACATTAAAATACACTACAGCAGAAGATAAGTTCATAGCTCTCAACACTCAAGCCTAAGCTATGCAAAAGTCATTTCGTTCAGCCCGCGAACGGAATCACACTAGCAGCACACAAGTGGAACTCATGGTCCCATTCAGACGTGTACTACGATAGGGACAATGCCTCACCGGTGAACCCTTCATCATATACGTCATCATCTGCAGGAAAAACTTAAAATAGCAACCGTGAGAATTAAGGCTCAACAAGACTTAGCCGTCTCCACTAAGCATGGAACTCTATATGCAGGATATACGTAATATAGGACAACAGTTTGCAATAAAAGACTCGCCTAAATGTTAGTCCTTACTTTCATCTTTTAACAGAAAATTGAGGCTTCATGAATCTAAAATTTAGTGAGCAACCTGTTCTAAACATACAAGTATCAGTACATAATTATTCCATAAAGCATGATTCAATAATATTCAGCTCCAAATAATTAACTATGTCATGACTCAGTGAACAAGCGGTACTCAATAACCGCGAGGGGCAGCAACTCGAAATGATATAACACCTGCAGGGATACCCGAATAGCACAACACAAACACCCATACTCAGAGCTGCGAAGGCACACTCAACTGATGTTGTATGCTGCAACTTTTCACTCGCTACTTACACACCAAACCGGTCCCACCACTACGAGCAGGAGACCCTGACATGGAGTACGACGTACCCACTGGTAGTTTTACACCTTGCTGCCCTCAACCCGCACCTATAAGGTGGTGGGTTATGCCTCGACGCTAAAGTGGACAAGTTACATCGGTTTACTGGGTACCATATATCCAATATGCATTCGGTACATTCAAACTTGCTCAACAGGGCCACACATGGATCGGCCCTTGACCGACACAGGCACAGCTACAGCTCACAAGCCCCTATATCATGCTGCTCCTACTCCACGCCTGGTCTCATATTTAACCAACTGGTGAATCTCTCACTCGACCAATCCCGTGTGAACCCAATTCCTGAACTCGCGTGTAGATTCCAACTACTCGACTTCTACTGAAACTACTATAACATTAAGCATAGCATGGACACCTCAAGGACTTAAACATCTAACCTGCTCTCATAGGTGCTATGGTCATGCAAGTGGAAAACTACAAGAAAACCTAGACCAAATGCACAATACATGCTAACCCATACAGTGTGATACAAATAAAAATTTAAAATGCTGTTAAATGCAAATCGGTGCTTGCCTTGCTGTGAGACGGAGTTAAAGTTAGCCTCCGGGTTGATGACTTCCAATCGCTCTGGGGTCTTCTCGAGCTCGGCAACTATTCGATATGCAAAGAATAATGCAAGTGAATCAATATCGGTATATGCTTTAGTTCAATGGAAAGACAATTAAGTTAATCAAAATAGGCCCACTGGTTATGGAAAATTTACAGAGGATATTAGGTACTATGAGTAGTATTCAGGCCAAAACTAGGATCAATTCATGGAAATCTATGTTGTCTAAAATTCAATTTAGATAAACACTTCCCGGAATTTACATGGGAAATCTGGGACTTTAACATGGCCAAAAGTGGAGGTCAAGAGTGACTCGATAAAATTGGTTTCAAAATTTTCTAAGCATTATACTGTGAGATATTGAAGTTATAAGTCTGGACAATTTGCAGAAAAAGTTTCTGGACATTTTGGAATTTTTATATACATACAGATTGGAAACACAATTTGGCTATTCAAATCAACTCAAATGGACCTGAAACTTTTACTGGATCTCAATATAATCATTTGGAATGACCTGGCCTAGTTTGGGAACTTTTGAGTGACCGGAGCATCAGGAATTAATTCCAATGGCATTTTGCTTCATGGCATTATTGAGGACAAATAAGGGATATATATATATATATATATATATATATATATATATATATATATATACACACACACACAAGTGCACTGCTTGAAATTATAGATCACCCTGGTTCTAAAAAAATTTATTTGGGAATTTTTGGACAAGAATCCTAGGAGATATTGAATTTCTAAGTTTGCATCAAATATGGAATTAAAACTGAATTGGAAAAGTTTGAATAATCAATGGGCCCACGGGTTTAAACTATCCCGTAAGATTGGGACCACATGGGGGGTCAAACCGCTTAAGGCTGTAGCCACAGCTGATCCCGATGCCACAAAAGATCAGAAAACCTGTACTTACTATATGACACCCGGGCCCCACCGGCACCTTCAACTTCACGCCCGGCGGTGCTCTGGTAGTGCCCAACGGCGGCCGCATGCCGGCGCGCAACTCAGGGCATGGTAGTCCTCGAAACTCGCTGCCCCCACCTACTTCTCAATGGGGAAAACGATGGTGCAGTCCCCACCGGCGATAGATGACCGGAAATTCGACGGCGGCAGGTAGAACTAGGGTTCCGGCGATGTCGGCTAGGCCCTACGGTGCTCTATTTTGCATGGGATGACCCCAAAATTTTGCTGGGAACTTGGGTAAGTTGGGAGAGAGGGCCAAAGTCGGTGAAATGACTCGTAAAAACATAGTCGATGGCGAGCTAGCCCATTTTCACCGCCGGTCACAAGAACTCAATTATCCAAGTCTATGCTCAGTGGTTTTCCTCCATTCTTATTCAAGTGGGTGCGCCTGGTCATGTAGAAGATAAAGTTCCATGACCACGAGGAATAATCTTACGTAGAAACAGAATTTTATAGAAGACCTAACCCTGTTCCTATATGAAGGTCGCGGGAAAAAATTCAAATACGGTCGCTAGGAGGCATGACATGGGCTGAAATTCTAGGAGCATTATCCTGATGTCATAGCACACCTTTTCTCATAAAGGATGTGGGTGAGATGACAGCTGTATCGTCGGATCTTTGAGGGAGCAGTAGCGCAAATGAAGAACAGGGGAAAACGGCGGCCGTGTTTCAGCTCGGGATTGCTTTGGGATGGCTCAGCTGCGCAAGAAAATGATTATACAGCTGCAAAAGACATTTGTGAGAAAGTAGGGAGAAAGGAAGCTGATCAAAACGGCGTACCCTGGCTTGATTTCTGCCGGAGCACCAAGAACAGAGAGATGGCGTCGGTTTAGTTCTTGCGGGCTTTGATTTGGTGAGGGATGAGGATGCAGCAGTTTCAGCTTTGCAGAACGCAATGAAGCAAGCTAGCAAGCAGGCAGCTCACTGGAGCTTACATACCGTGCGTGTCGCACGGTGAAAACCGAGTCGGCAACCCTGTTGGTGAGACGGGAAGTGGGTCCCACACTCCCATTCTTATCCCTCTTCTGATCAGTAAATTCTCCTACCAACTTGGCTCCAAAAATTTTAGATTTTTGCAGAGAATATAAATCAATTGTTTAGAATTTGATTCTGAAATCCAAATCTCGATTTGACCACTTTTCCTTTGGATTCAAAATTGAATTCGAATTTGAGTGGAACTCAATGTCTCCATTGAATTAAATAGTAAAGAATCTTTAAAAATTCTGAAATTCGGCATGAAGGCTATTTGGAATATTTGGAACGTCATGGTGAACTCAGGTTTTTATTTTGACATAATTTGAACAGGAGCTTTCTTTGAATTTTTGAATTCCCTCCAATAGGTTTGAATGATTTCAATTCTCAATTTCCCTTATGATTTCTCTATTCATGCTTGATGTTATTTCTCCTATAATACTTTAATACCATGATCTTTTGGGATTTTACAGAAACAGTCGTTCGTGGGTTCCAGCAAGGTACGAGTTGGCTCATGACGTCACCCTTTTTACGTCTTGAGCGTGCCTGTTTAATTCCCGCCAGTCTGAAGTGTGGGACGGACTTTGTCTTTTCCATTGAAAAAATGAGTCGACATAGTCCTGAGATGTGACGTCCGGTTCCGAAAAACTAAACCAAGCTAACACATATGTGTGCCCAGGATGTTCAACACACATACACGAGTGCAATCACAAAAGAGTATACAGAAAATTACCACAGAACAAGATTAATTATCAAATTTTATTACACAAACTATATTATCCTCGAATACGAGCTCTAGTGAATATTAATGACAAGTTTGAACTAATGCAGTGGAAATAAACTAATTAAGCAATTAAGCAAACTAAGCAAAAGGGATAGCGCAGCTCCATGCAACACCACAGGCAAAGCTGACGGTAGACACGGCCTAGAACTCCGCATTATCGCCATTAAACTCATAATTCTGACCTGCAACTGTTGGGGGGATTGCAAGAGTGAGTACATGTCGTACTCAGCAAGTGTGGAAAGTATGACATGTGGCTGATTCAAATGACGACAATAATAATAGCTAAGTGCTGAAAAGTACAGTAAAACATTTGAAAAAGCAATATATATATTATGTGTATGTAAACCCATCATAAACCATGTACCATAATAATTCCAGTCCATAATTCACCATTACCAATAACCATAATCAATGTCATAAACCATAATTCCATCCATAACCATAACCATAATCATAATATCGACCATAACCATCCCAAATCCCAATTTCCCTCTAATCATGTAGGTCATCCAGGCGCTCATGACCGGGAGCACGGCTATCATGATAGTTTTAATACTCTGCAGAGTTTGTACCACTTTACCCATGTGTTTGTGATTTCATCACCCGTCGGCGACTAAAGAACCTCCCTTGTGCCAATTACACTTCCTTTGGTGTATGGCCAAGAGATCAAAAAATAGCCTTTACAAAGGGATTACTAGCCTATTCAGACCCCACTGAGGTTTCACCGGTGGCGATGCCTCCAACTGAGCACATCTTAAACCAAGGACCCCCTCTTGAGCCATTCGGATCCCAGGGTAGTCACACCAATCATCAACAAACCCAATCCGACTACCCCTTCCCCGAGCATCCACAATGGTCCAAACAGCACTAGCAAAGCCCTAATTAATCAGATACGCCGCACCCATACTTGGCCTCGTGGTGGCACTGTAGTCCTGGCCTATTCTCGCATGAACCGGTCCTTAGATCTAAAGCAAGCAAACCACCATAACATCCAACCCATCCACATACCAGGCTTGCTTAGATCACCCATCGTATTGACCAATTCACATTAACCAGAATATCATTGATGCATAATTAAATATGTAGTGTTGTTTGCCATCCCAATTAATTAAGCGAAGCAAAAAGGTAAAAACTCTTCCCGACTTGTACCATGTATTCCAGGTGACAAGGGTGGTTTAACAATTCTAGTAAACTTCCTACCATAGGATTCCCATCAAATTGACACAGCATGCAGTTTCGCAAACAAAACATTTATTTTAAAAACAGGATCAATATGCTTCAAGGACACTTGCCTTGCTCTGGCGGATAGGGTTGCTCAAGCGCTTCGAAATCTTGATTCTGAAAATCCTCGTACACGATCTCTTGAGCACTTCCCTCTACTCGTGATCACACATACAAGAATATACATACAAATCAACATAATGCACACACATTAATCAACATGCGATGATATGCATGCACGCAAAGATCAATAATTAATTTACTACGGTTGTTTATTAATTAGATGCAACTAGTTCATACGTGTTCATACGAGTTTATGGGGGTTTTAGCGAGAATTAGTGCTGCTGAAAATAAATTCATGGTGCAACTAAAATCAATTTACGTCTATTAGATCTAATACGTCACTAAAATTCGCATCGGAAAAACAAATCCTACCGTAGATGCGATGGCTTCGGAGATCGAGGGACGAGGGTGATGCGTAGACGAAGTGGATGGCGCAGCAGTCCTTCGGCGGCACGACGACGGCGACGATCTCCGGTGGACGGTGGCACCCTCCTCTTTTTCTTCCTCTTCTTCCCTTCTTTTTTTTTTCTTCTTTTTCTTCCCCTGGCGGCGGCTCTAGTGCTTTTGTTTTCCCTCTGTACCGGCGGCGCTTTCTGGAGTCTAGGAAAAACCTACGAAGCCTCTGTCTTTTTTATAGGCGCTAGGCTAGGGTCGGCGCACGGCACTGCAGGCGTGCGGGGGCTCGGGTGCGGCGCGTGCGTCGCTGCGGGTGGGCGAGGCCGGGTGGGGGACAGGCGGGCATCGGGGCGCGCGGGAGGCAGCAGGCGAGCGGGGCACCGCGCGAGATGGGGGACAGGCGGTCACGCGGGCGGCTGGCGTGGGGATCGGGCGAGCGGGACCCAGGCGGGATTCGGCGCGTGGCGGGAGCGGGATTCGGGGGCCGCGAGTGGGAGCGCTGGCGGGATCGACGGGGTGGGCGGGCGAGCGGGCGAGGTGGGGCTCGGCGCGTACGGCACCATGGCGCGGGACGCGGGGCAGGGCGCTGCGCGTGCGGGAGGTGCCCAGGCGGGGCTGCGTCGGTGCGTGGCCGGCTGGGCCGGTCGGCGGCCTGGCCGGTGGTTGGTTGGTTTTTTTATATATTACTATTTTTTATATTACTTATTTATTTTTATTATTATTTTTTTATATATACAATTATTATATATTTCTTTATTATAAAATTTATTTATATATATTTCTTTTATATATTATAATTATTTTATATTTATTCCCTAATACAAGTTTTAGGCTATAATTATTATTTTTTTCTTCTTTTTGCTACACCATATATGTATGTTTTATCTTTTCTTTGATTCTATTAATATTTAATGCATGATCATGTATGCAATGCAGGATGCGAAAATTGAGGGTGTTACAAACCTACCCCCCTTAAAGTGAATCTCGCCCTCGAGATTCGATAGCATGGAGAAAAGGTGAGGGAATTCTGGCTTCAAGTCTTCTTCACGTTCCCATGTAGATTCGGTTTCCGTATAGTGTTTCCATTGCACTTTGCACCAACGGATTCTCTTATTCCTTGTGAATCCAAAACAATGAGGTTGGCGGAGAAGTCTACCCCCCTTATTCTAAGGCTTATTTTTGGACATACTATATTTGTCATCATCTCCCCTCCAGGAGACTTAACCAACAGAGTAAACTTCATATGAGAGACAGGCAAACTATACTTGGCAACATACTTCGATGCAATGAATGAATGCGATGCTCCAGAATCAAATAACATAGTCGCGGGGTTGGAGTTGGCGAGAAACATACCAATAACCACGTCATCCGCTTGTTGAGCATCCTCCGTAGAGAAATGGTTCACGTTGCCGCGAGCAAAATTCTGTTGTCTACAGTTCCCTTGTGGTTGTCCTCCATTGGGTCTTGAGTTTTGCCTCGGTGCATTGCTTCCTTGACCAAGGCCCGACTTAGGACATTGATGCGCAAAGTGTCCAGCTTCTCCACAAGTATAACACTTCTTAACTCCACCAGAATTATTGGGACGAGCTTGGTTTTGAACATTGGCTCCAGGAAAATCAGCACGAGGTGCATAAGGCATTGCTTGCATGACAGGGCGCTGCTGCACAAACTGAGTTGGGTGTGGTGCATAACCAGGGCGCTGAGCAGGAATAGAGGAGCTGTAATGAGGCGCATTGGGTGGTGCAAGGCAAGGGCGCACATTACGTCCTTGTTGGTGTCCTTGATACGGCGCCTTCCTCTTGATTTCTTGCTCCATCTCACGGATCTTGTTCTCAACCACAATTGCTTTGTCCACAAGCTTCTGGAAATTGACATAATCACAGTTGAGAAATTGTACTTGGATCTCATTGTTCAAGCCTCTCATGAACAACTATTGCTTCCGGCTGTCCCGACTAACATCCTCAGGCGCATACCTTGAGAGTTGAGTGAATTTATTGAGATATTCACTCACGCTTGATCTTCCTTGCCTTAAATTCTCAAATTCTTGCCTCTTCAAGATCATAACTCCCTCGGGCACATAATGAGAACGAAAATTCTCCTTGAATTCTGCCCAGGTGATCCTCTCTTGATTCTCATGAGCATTGCAATAAGCATCCCACCAATCCGCAGCTGCTCCAACGAGTTGATGAGAAGCAAACAGGACCTTCACCCGGTCACTACATTGGACAATAGCTAGCTTCTTCTCCACGGACTTGAGCCAATCATCCGCATCCATAGGGTTTGTGGCTTGAGCAAAGGTTGGTGGCCTAGTCCTCATAAACTCTCCCAATCGGTTATGAGGAGGCGGGGTGGCGGTGGAGGCGTGTGGGGTTGATTGTTGATATTGCCAGCCTGCAGCTGTCCCATAGTCTGTATCATGGTCTGCATGAGCTGGTTTTGCATAGCCAATAGCTGCTCAATGTTGATAGCTCCATGAGCAGGTCCTTGCCCATTGTTGTTCTAAGGTACTCTATGGTTCTCCTCCTCACCATTGACATCCCTCTGATTGCGAGTTCTCACCATCTAAAGGAAAGCAATAGGTAAGAATTTAGAAACGTCCCCAACTATATGCATCAAGTTATATGAAACTAAACAACTAGCTACACTAGCCTAGGTGGACATGGCAATGCTAAAGCATCCCACAATCCTCTATTAAGCACACAAGCAAACAATATATATATAGAAAACAGCACACTAAGCAAAAACACATCGATTCCTGAGTGCTCCTATGTGCTCTAAAGTGTCCATTCTATCTAGGCTGCGTCCTACGGTCAACCTGTGGCTCTGATACCAATCTGTGACGCCCAGTTCCGAAAAACTGAACCAAGCTAACGCATATGTGTGCCCAGGATGTATAACACACATACACGAGTGCAATCACAAAAGAGTATACAGAAAATTACCACAGAACAAGATTAATTATCAAATTCTATTACACAAACTATATTATCCTCGAATACAAGCTCTAGTGAATATTAATGACAAGTTTGAACTAATGCAGCGGAAATAAACTAATTAAGCAACTAAGCAAACTAAGAAAAAGGGATAGCGCAGCTCCATGCAACACCACAGGCAAAACTGACGGTAGACACGGCCTAGAACTCCGCATTATCGCCATTAAACTCATAATTCTGACCTGCAACTGTTGGGGGGGGGGGTGTTGCAAGAGTGAGTACATGTCGTACTCAGCAAGTGTGGAAAGTATGACATGTGTCTGATTCAAATGACGACAATAATAATGGCTAAGTGCTGAAAAGTACAGTAAAACATTTGAAAAAGCAATATATATATTATGTATATGTAAACCCATCATAAACCATATACCATAATAATACCAGTCCATAATTCACCATTACCAATAACCATAATCAATGTCATAAACAATAATTCCATCCATAACCATAACCATAATCATAATATCGACCATAACCATCACCAAACCATTACCATTATTAAACCATAACCATCCCAAATCCTAATTTCCCTCTAATCATGTAGGTCATCTAGGCACTCATGACCGGGAGCACAGCTATCATGATAGTTTTAATACTCTGCAGAGTTTGTACCACTTTACCCACGTGTTTGTGATTTCATCACCCGTCGGCGACTAAAGAACCTCCCTTATGCCAATTACACTTCCTTTGGTGTATGGCCAAGAGATCACAAAATAGCCTTTACAAAGGGATTACTAGCCTATTCAGACCCCACTGAGGTTTCACCGGTGGCGATGCCTCCAACTGAGCACATCTTCAACCAAGGGCCCCCTCTTGAGCCATTCGGATCCCAGGGTAGTCCCACCAATCATCAACAAACCCAATACGACTACCCCTTCCCCGAGCATCCACAATGGTCCAAACAGCACTAGCAAAACCCTAACTAATCAGCTACGCCGCACCCATACTTGGCCTCGTGGTGGCACTGTAGTCCTGGCCTACTCTCGCATGAACCGGTCCTTAGATCTAAAGCAAGCAAACCACCATAACATCCAACCCATCCACATACCAGGCTTGCTTAGATCACCCATCGTATTGACCAATTCACATTAACCAGAATATCATTGATGCATAATTAAATATGTAGTGCTGTTTGCCATCCCAATTAATTAAGCGAAGCAAAAAGGTAAAAACTCTTCCCGACATGTACCATGTATTCCAGGTGACAAGGTTGGTTTAACAATTCTAGTAAACTTCCTACCATAGGATTCCCATCAAATTGACACAGCATGCAGTTTTGCAAACAAAACATTTATTTTAAAAACAGGATCAATATGCTTCAAGGACACTTGCCTTGCTCTGGCGGATAGGGTTGCTCAAGCGCTTCGAAATCTTGATTCTGAAAATCCTCGTACACGATCTCTTGAGCACTTCCCTCTACTCGTGATCACACATACAAGAATATACATACAAATCAACATAATGCACACACATTAATCAACATGCGATGATATGCATGCATGCAAAGATCAATAATTAATTTACTACGGTTGTTTATTAATTAGATGCAACTGGTTCATACGTATTCATACGTGTTTATGGGGGTTTTAGCGAGAATTAGTGCTGCTGAAAATAAATTCATGGTGCAACTAAAATCAATTTACGTCTATTAGATCTAATACGTCGCTAAAATTCACATCGGAAAAACGAATCCTACCATAGATGCGATGGCTTCGGAGATCGACGGACGAGGGTGACGCGTAGACGAAGTGGATGGCGCAGCAGTCCTTCGGCGGCACGACGACGGCGACGATCTCCGGTAGACGGTGGCACCCTCCTCTTTTTCTTCCTCTTCTTCCCTTCTTTTTTTTCTTCTTTTTCTTCCCCTGGCGGCGGCGGCTCTGGTGCTTTTGTTTTCCCTCTGTACCAGCGGCGCTTTCTGGAGTCTAGGAAAAACCTATGAAGCCTCTGTCTCTTTTATAGGTGCCAGGCTAGGGCCGGCACACGGCGCTGCAGGCGTGCGGGGGCTCGGCTGCGGCGCGTGCGTCGCTGCGGGTGGGCGAGGCCGGGTGTGGGACAGGCGGGCATCGGGGCGCGCGGGAGGCAGCAGGCGAGCGGGGCGCCGCGCGAGATGGGGGATAGGCGGGGCCCAGGGCGAGGTGCGCGCGGTGTCGGGAATCGCGCGGCAAGCGCGCGGTCACGCGAGCGGCTGGCGTGGGGATCGGGCGAGCGGGCCCCAGGCGGGATTCGGCGCGTGGCGGGAGCGGGATTCGGGGGCGGCGAGTGGGAGCGCTGGCGAGATCGGCGGGGCGGGCGGGCGAGCGGGCGAGGTGGGGCCCGGCGCGTACGGCACCGTGGCGCGGGACGCGGAGCAGGGCGCTGTGCGTGCGGGAGGTGCCCAGCTGGGGCTGCGTCGGTGCTTGGCCGGCTGGGCCGGTCGGCGGCCTGGCCGGCGGTTGGTTGGTTTTTTTTATATATTACTATTTTTTTATATTACTTATTTATTTTTATTATTATTTTTTATATACAGTTATTATATATTTCTTTATTATAAAATTTATTTATATATATTTCTTTTATATATTATTATTATTATTATTTTATATTTATTCCCTAATACAAGTTTTAGGCTATAATTATTATTTTTTTCTTCTTTTTGCTACCCCATATATGTATGTTTTATCTTTTCTTTTATTCTATTAATATTTAATGCATGATCATGTATGCAATGCAGGATGCGAAAATTGAGGGTGTTACATGAGAGCTACCGTTGTTGGACGTCGTGTTGGAGTTTGTGACTTCATGGGCGCTCTATGAGTAGAGAGCGAGCGCGCCACGCTGCGACGAGCGGGGCTACATCCATGGGGCGTTCCAAGCGGCGTGATCATGACGAGAGGTGCCACATCCAATGTCGTGACAACCTCAATGGCCATGGTGGAGTCATTGTTGGCCGGCATCTGTTCCCAACTGAGGTTGATTGTGGAGTTGGAGGATGCATGGGGGAGATGTCCTTGCCTGCTGTTGTAGATGGGACTCGGTGGAAGATGGGAGATGATGTTTCTTTTCTGTAACGATGCAAGTTTCCTCTCTGTTCATGGCTTTTTGAATATCACCAAGGCGGAGATTGAACCTATCACGTTGAGGGTTCTGTTGGGATAACATGGATGAGATAACCCATGAAAACTAAACCCATACAGCGCCAACAATTTTGGACTGACCTGGAATGGGCCCCCTTTGGGCTGCAATTTTGCGGGATGACTATGTTAGCCATATGGATCATCTTTATAATGGGCCCACTTATTGGACTTCGAGGAATTATGTGGAATTTGAAAGAACAACATGAAAATCAATTAAATTTACCACATTGACTTATTTTTCCAAATCCTCATGGGAATCTAAGAAGATTTTGAGACGGTGCCCATTCACCTTAAATAGATGGCCTTCATCATCTTGGAGTGCGATGGCTCCATGAGATGAAGTTTCTATTACGGTAAATGGTCCTTCCAGTTTACACTACGTAAGAAAGGCTCATACGAGATGTGCCCAAAAGAAGAAGGGACACGAACAAAATGTGTGTCTCCGTCGTCGCGTCTCGCATTACGTTTTCATCAGAGACGGGCGGCAAGACGCGTCACCGATCAGACTAGGTGCGAGACAAGCTCAAAGTTAGATCGTCTCCTTTCGCTGAGTCATAATATACGGGCTTTACGAGGTCATTGGAGATGCTTGTGGCGCACGTCGTCCATCAGCATACATGCGTGACAGGCCCTTATGAAGCGCGTCACAGATATATTGGTTGATCCGAGACTTCTATATTGTAGCACATCGCATATTTATTAACTTATCTGAGACGGGTTTTATGGAAGCTTATCTCCTTGGTGTTGGTTATCCGAGACGCTCTCTGCTATAGCTCCCCACCGCTGATTATTCTAATTGTCGGTTGCATTATGGAACTAGCCAGGATTTGGAAGCCGTATTACTAGTGTTAGCAAAATACTATTCATACTATTCATGAACATATGTATCGCAAAAAAGATCACACATTAAATTATATTGACTAATCAAATATTAACGATGTGTCAATCATGGTTATCAAGTATACTAATTACACAACAAAGACTGTTCATCCTTATTACAATGTAACTAATTACACACATCATAACTGTAATCATCTAATACTATATACCGTAATAAAAATTCTCGCGACCATTGACTTCATTAACGATGAGCCGTCATAGCCTCTAATGCTCCGACTGAGACATCCTCGAATTCAATAAAATCACGAAAATCATATAAAATATTATCAAATTGCAGTCACATTCGCTTACCCAGTCACATACGGTAGCAAATAATTGTTAGTGAATGGAGAACCGAGCTTACTTGTAGTACAGACAGTTGGTGAGCATCTGCAAAGCATCAGTAGAAAAATTGTTGTCATGGTAAAGGATATGGTAGTGAGCTGGTGTGCTTTTCACCTGAAAAAACAAACAATTTACATTCCACTGATGCATTTATAGCCCGATTCCGGCATATCTACCTTGATTCCAGATAGAAATCAAACTCACTGGGATGGCAAATGCTAGTGTCAACCACAGTTCCTACAGTTTCAAGGGTTTGCGAATCAGAATTCATTATATACATTGATAGTCTAAACAGATACATTACTTCTGCATTGGACATAAACAAGGAAGATGAATGTCTACCGTAATGAAAATTCTCCCTTTGGATCAGTGACTTAATTAAAGATGAGCCTTTATTGGACATCCTCAAATTCAATAAAATCACTAAAATGCACGCTCTGGGGGCACGGTCGAGCCGGTGGCGTGCTCCGGGGATAGGGGACGAGGCGGCTGCGTGCTCCGGGACAAGCTAGCAGAGGCGCCGGAGTGGCAGTTCCTCAACTCTCTGACGACAGCAGGTCGGCATGCTCCGTGAACAGGGAGAACATTTACACTTATTTGAAGGCGGCGGCGTGCTCATACCGATTATCGAAGTCGGTGTTGAGGCGGTGGCTTGCTCCAGGGATAGGGGACTAGGCGGCGTGCTCTAGCATTCTAAACTCTCTGTTGACGAAGATCGGGCTCGACGGCGGCAGTGCAACAATGATGAAGACCGAGTTGAGGAAGAGGGACGGCGGTGGCATGCTCAGGAGTTGCGATTTTTAGGTCGAGAGAGTGTGCGAGAGATAAAAAAATTCGCCAAGTGTTGGGAGAGAGCGCGCGAGAGATAAAAATAGCAAAACTTGGCGACGAGCCTCTATAAGACCTATTTTAGCGTCTCCCTTTGGTCAAGAGAGCGCGAGTAAGTTTTCCACGAAAATTTTAGCTAGTGGCCGGGCGAGAGCTAAAATTAGGTCAAAAATTGGAGACAGACATATATAACGAGTGTCTCGCATTATTTTGTGGTCGAGCGGGCATGCCTTATGTCAATGATGCGCCACGGTGTGCTTGAGCCAGGAATAACATCTTTGGCATCCGGGCATGTCCAACTGGCAACTGTGTGAAATGCTTTATATGATCGTTACAACGCGCAAAACATTCCGAGGTGGGACAAAAATTTTTGCCATGAATCGGAGACGCGCTCAACATAAGGCGCATCTCGCATTTTGTTTTGGTCGTATGTCCAACTGCAAATTGTGTGCAATGACTTATATGATCATTTCATTGCGCTCAACTTTCCGAGGTGGGACAAAAGATCTTCAGCATAAATCAGAGACGCGCCACTGAAAGGCACGTCTCGCATTATTTTGTGGCCCCGGAAATGCTGGAGTGCCCTAGATGCGCCATGACGTGCTGAAGCCAGAACAACATCCAGGACATTCCAATGTTTCGAACTCGTAACTGTGTGCAATGCCTTATACAATATATGCAATGTGCTCAGCTTTATGAGGTGGGACAAAAGATCTTTGGAACAAATCGGAGACGAGCCCGTGAAAGGCCCGTCTCCATTTCGCCGAATCTCAGGTATCTGAGATGCACCTTTCTAAAGTTCGTCACTCATGCACTCCTCACATTGCCACTCACACAACATCGTGAACCGTTGCAGGGATAAACAAACACAATGACAATGCAATTCACGGATTAATTGGAATTAAGGGAGAAACAAACGCAATGACATTGCAATTCAGAGATAATTTGCAACTCAATGAATTTCATAGTTCATACATTGTGTGCCCTCTGAACTAATTTCGAATCTAAACTTATTACTAAAGCTCCCATCGATCAATATAAATTGTACCGTCCAGTTTGCTCTCGAACACGTCTCTTATATGGCCCTGGATACAAAAAATAGTGACATTCTTTAAATTAACAAATATCGGAGGAGGGATGAATAACCTATGTTGGTCACTAACACAAAGTGTCTAACCTTGATAAGTAGATTATAGCAATCATTTTCAACATCGGACGCATTTGGCAGATGCAGCAAATGCTAAACTTTAAGTAGTATAGTTTTGATTGTAAAACCAGTGCACCACCCCTATGAAATATCAATTTAAGCAACATAAGAAAACAAGTAAAATAAGTTTGGCAACAATTACTAATTACATGAGCAAAATAGGTCTATCTTACAGTCCCTTGATCATGAATCCAAATGCAGAGTGCTTTCGAGTGACGGACATTTGGGTGGAAGAAACCACATGGAAAGGCGCATCTTGGAGGCACCAATGGATAGTCCTCTAAGAAGGAGATTGTTAGGGGGTAGTACAACCTTCCCAGTCAGTCTACAAAGGAAAATATTTAATAGGAGGATGATGGTTAAACTCATATTGTGCTTGTTCTTCATGACTTATCCCTTCTTTACCAGGGACGATGCACTGCCACTTCAATAAATCTCCCGATTCAGGCTTCACAGGGAAACCCTACGCAGACAGAAAAACAAAACTAAAGTTAAGTTCATTAGTCCATTGCAGATCTATATATATATAACTATGCGACCGGTGTGCCATATGTACATACATGGGGATGTTTCTTGCGCCACGCTAAGCGCTCCTCCTTTAGTCGGCTACGTACCAAGCTAATATCAGCTATGAACAGTGACGACGAGGAGGAGGACGGCGATGACGACAACGACGAGGACGGTGACAATGACAACGACGAGGCCAGCGACGACGACGACAACGACGATGGCAAACAGAGGAGGCAGTCGCACTGGAGTTGGTCGATTAGTAAAGGGTCGTTGGTCGATTAGTAATAAAGGAGCACCGGAGGCGAAGAAGAGACGAGGGAGATATATGCGAGATGCACGTTAAGTTAAAGAGCATGTTCCAGTGTCGAAGAGACGAAGAGAGGAGGGAGATAAATGTGAGACGCGCTATAACAAAGTGTGAGACCTATTTGTGCTGAATACATTGGCTTGTGTTGAATACATTGGCATTGACGATAATGTTTTGAATACTACCAAAACACCTTTTTTAACATGGTCTGACTCTAGGTCCGAGTTCTCGCAAGGTCTGACGATAGGTCCGACTTGTTTTTGGGTAGCTCCGGTGAGCTTTGTCTTTAGCTCTGGTATGTCTTTGATAGCTCCGGCATGTCGTTGTTAAGCTTTGACTTGTTTTTGCTAGCTCCGACACTAGGTCCAACTAGTTTAGGTAAGCTCCGGCGCTAGGTCCGACTAGCTTTACTAAGCTCCGGCTGAAGCTCTGGTTAGCTTTTGTAAGGTTTGGAGCTTGATTGCAATGTTTCTAGTTTTACTGCGAAACGTTTGGACTTGCTTTATATTATTGGAAAGATTGCTTAGTATTCATTTGCTAATTTTCTTGTGCATTTTGGCTGAATATGCTTGAAATCATATTGCTATGGTTTGCAACATGCTTATGTGAGGTGCTCACGTAAGGTGTTGTGGTTTTGGAACTAACAAGAGTAAAGTCGAGGACTTATGCTCAGAAGTATTGGTTGTTTATTCATATGCAGGTGTTGCTTGAGTTCAATACATGGCTGGTGACGGGATCCATTAGACTAGTCTTATGGAGGAGATGAGGTTCCAACAACCAAGTTTGGGAGGAACTGTGGTTGAGCTGATTAGGAGGTCACACAGGGTGATTGAATCAAGGGCAGTGCATATCAAGGAAACTGGATGTTGAACGAAGGTGTTCGCACGTATGCATGCGTTTCATGACGTGGCAACATGGTTCCGAAGTCAGGTTATGGAAGTAAAGATTTGGTTGGAAGGATCCAATCATATCGTATTATGACTCTGGCTGCGGCAGAGTCGGGTTTTAGCTCGGATATGGAAAGTATCGAGTTGGTTATGATAGTTTTCGTGTGGGTCATGAATTGGAGTTGTTTTAGGAATGTGGGGTATGTTCCTAAGGTGTTTGGAAGTCTTAAGATTTCTTCTATCTGTGTATAGAAGAGTCTTGAGCAGTTATGGAAAGTTTCGATTCGTGAATTGAGTAGCATTAGAGTCCTAGTCTGGTTTGGGTTGGCCTCCAGGCCGGTTATAAAAGCAAGGGAGGCCAGAGATCGGTGTAGACAACTTTGGGGCTGTTCCTCTTGTGGTTTGATCAATAAAATTCGTAGTTTGAAGGAATTTTTGTGCCTTGTTTGTCCGACTTGTTTTCTTCTAGTCTTTCTCGTCGAGTTTCTGCAGAGCACTACCTTGCTTCGTTGGTTTTATCATAACTCGACGTTTACAGATCTGATCGACGTGATTCTTTTTTGGTTGTCTTCACAACTTGATTTTCTATCATCTGTGAAAATTTCACGGTCATTGGATTTGTGGTTTATGATCTACACGAGTTTTTTTTTTGCAGTGTTCCAGAACTGTTTTTCTTGGGTATGACAGATTGACCATTGTTCGATCCTTTGATCGTAACTTGAGTTTCTCTCGATGGATCTTTGTGATTCTCGTTTTTACTTCTTCATGATTTGATTATCTACAATCTATACTAGTTTTGTCACAGTTGAACACGTTTAGACTAGTCACACACATGGTTTCTTTAACAGACCAGCTTTCTGCCGAGGGGTGTTTTGTTGTTTCTACTGAAAAGTTTTAATCTACCATTAACCCCCCTCTGGTAGCTTTACACGTGCTCTACGATCCTACAATTTATATCAGAGCCACGGTGCTCTAATCTTTATGATGCGCACGTGTTTTTGACTAATCCTCGTGGAGAAATACTCGGCAAAACATTGTGTGTTTGTTGGTATTGATTTTCAGGTTTGGAAGGCACACATGTAAGCTTTTATACAGGTGCAAAGCTTCGCGATACGGAAAAAGTGTACAAGCCTTACGACGTCCCACTGAACGATCAAGTCACGTCTACAAACTTAAGAGATATCGACAACAACAACAAAGACCGCAACATGATAATCCATGGATTAACTCAGAGCGACTTCGACCGTGTTAGACACCTCCGATCGGCGTATGATATGTGGAGAGCACTTTGTGACTACCGCGAAGGATCCAACACGATCAAGGAGGTAAGAAAGGATATGTTCAAGAAAGAATACATGGGTTTTGAGATGCAACCCGATGAGTCCATTGATGACCTCTTTGCTCGCTTTAATAAAATTCTCAGCAACTTGCATAACGTCAATATTATTTTTTCAGATGCTGGAAATGCTAGGCAATTACTAAGTGCATTAGACATGTCAATTTGGGGGATGAAAGTCACATATATTCGTGAATCTACTATCATGAGTACACTTACATTAGATGTGTTATATTCTAATTGAAAACTCTTAAAATTGACATAATTTTACGTAAGAACCCCAACAAGTCTCTTGCATTTGTTTCTTAACGTGATATTCCTAGCTTCGGCCAATCTTCATCTAGCAATACACTTGCTCTGTTGTCTTCACTAACCCTGGAATAGATTGAAGAATTTCCAAAAGAGGAGCAAGCACTCATCCCTACTCGGTTCTCAAAAGCATTGCAAAGTGTGAGAACTAGAAGGAGAGGAAGCTACTGACCTCAACGATACTTTGAATGTGGTAAGATACGACACTTTCATACATATTGCCCTAACCTTTCAGGTCCTACTCGTGCTGAAAAGTAGAATAAAGTCAAGTCCTCTTCTGGCAACATCAACGAGAAAAGAAGGGTTTTACAGGACGCAAACTGAAAAACAGTTTCATCACCGCACTTCAAGAACTTGGCTCAAGCGATTTAGACATTGGAAGTGACGAAGATGAAGATTATTTGGCAAACTTGTGTTTTATGGCGGGCAAATCAAATCAAGTATGGAGGATGCAGAACACAACAGTGACAACGAAGAGGTATGTCCTACTTGTGATAATATGTGTGATTCTATTTCCCGTGCAACTATTATTGTTAAGAAAAAGGACAAAAAGCTTCAGGATAATGCTGTTAAAATTTAGTCACTAGAATCTAAAACTAATCACTTGAAAACCTTGAATCCTAGTGATGATTCTTGTTCCTCATGCGATTTAATATATGAACAATTGTCATCCTTCCACTCTTGATAAAATTGAGTAAGAGATTGAAAAGAACAAAAAGCTTGCTGCACTAATGACAAAAACATAAAAGATGCTTCTTGTTGTACAATTGATTTGCATTGTTCTACCTGTAATGATCTTGAAAAGAAACTAAAAGATGCTATGAATGAAATTTCAATACTGAACAATGCTTTACATGCTCATGAAGTTAAATATTGTTCTAATTGCAAATTGAAAGGAAAAACTTCATGTGAAAACTGTCTAGAATTGTCTAAGAAACTTGATGACATGAATAGGACACGAGCAGTTTTGTATTGGAACAAAAATCTAAACTTGCTACTGAATTCATCCATATCTTGTAATGATAAAAATGGTTTAGGTTTTGATTCTCATGCCCATGCTAAAGCACATCCACCTAAAATTTTAAATCCAGTAGGAAGTGGTTTGATTAAAACAGTTTCTAAATCAAAAGAGGTGGTTTTTGAATCTGCAGGAGTGTTGTCACATTCGAGTTCAAATAAACATAATGCATGCTCATCTAGACATGAACACAAAGTTAAATTTCATTATACTTATTGTGGTAGAGATGGTCATGTCACAGATTTTTGTTATAGACTAGTTAAATAACCTAAAAAGGAAAGAATGCAAGCTAGATCTTATAACTCTCATGCAAAATTTATTGCACATACTAAATCGAATGTCAGGAACATGCAACCTACTGTTATGAGTCAAAAACATTCAAGGTTTACCTCCGGAGCTTCAGTTTTTACCTTAAGACCTTCTGTTTTTGCCTCCGGAGCTACTGATTTTTGTGCTACACAAGTAATACCTCATCGGTCAGTAGTTAAGAACAAAAATCTCAAACTTTGACTCATAAACCTACTGTATTATCTCAGCGATCGCGTGTTATTCCTACAGGACGTCGTGTGACTCAGTACTGGATTCCTAAATGCCATTTGACAAACCCTAGTATTGAGTCATCGATGTATTGTGCTTCTATGTAAGTTACACGCTTGAGGAAGGAGAACATTTGGATTGTGGATTCAGGTTGCTCACGCCACATGACCGGTAATAATGAATGGTTCTCTTCCCTCTCTTTTGTGTCACGTGTAGAGGATGTTACTTCTGCCGATAATTCTTCAACTCCTATAATTGCTAAGGGTTCGGTTAGAGTAAATAATCACTACACTTTGAAGGATGTGGCACTTGTTAAAAATTTTAAATACAACTTGCTTTCTGTTTCACAACTGCTAGATGGAAATCTGGAATTATTTTCACTAAAAATTGCTGTAAAGTTCTAAATTCAAATAGTGAGCTTATTTTCAACATGCCTCGGTTTGGAAGAGTTTTTAAAGATGATTTTGATATGTCTTCCTCTAAGAATAGGTGTCTAGATGCTAATGATTCAAAGGACTTATACTTTTGGCATCGTAGACTTGGTCATGTAGGCTTCGATCATCTAACGCGTGTTAGTGCACTTGATCACATTTGTGGGCTGCCTAAGCTTAAAGGGGACAAAGAAATTGTGTGCTCTTCTTGTAGACATGATTAGATGGTTGCAGGTTCACATACTCCTCTCACAATGATCATGACAACTGAAATGGGTCAACTTTTGCACCTTGACACTGTAGGACCTTAATCTGTTCCATCCTTCGGAGGTAAATGGTATGTTCTTGTGATTGTTGATGATCATTCTAGATACCCTTGAGTTTACTATATGGCATCTAAGAATGAAGCTTTTAGTCACTTTAGAACTTTATTTCTTAGATTATCAATTGATCACCCAGGATCTTTCAAAGCAATTAGAAGTGATAATGGAACCAAATTTTAAAATCAATCTTTTCATCACTTTTGTGCTTAAAATGGAATAGATCATCAATTTTATTCACCATATGTACCTCGACAAATCGGTGTTGTAGAAAGAAAGAATAGAACCTTAGTTGAGAAGGCTAGGACTATGCTTGAAGAATACCAAACTCCTAGGAAATTTTGGGTTGATGCGATTGTAATCGCTTGTTATGTCTCAAATCGTGTTTTCTTGTGCGCTAAGCTAGGTAAAACACCATATGAGCTCCGATTTTGACATAGGCCTATTGTTACACACTTTCGGGTCTTTGGTTGAAATGCTTTGTTAACAAATATGGTAATCTTGATAAATTTGAACCTAGATCCATTGATGGCATGTTTCTTGGTTATCCATCTCATACTAGATGCTATCATGTGCTTTTACTTTACACTAACAAAATTTTGGAGAATTGTGAGGTGTCTTTTGATGAAGCTAGCCCAGGTACTAGCTCATGCATTGCAGGTCCAGATCCATATCCTCAGGGGGAGGGTATTTTCGAAGAATAAGAAGAAGAAGAGTCGGTGATATTCCCTGATAGTTCCGAAGCTGACACGTGTCCTGCTCCGAACTTTGAATAAGCTCCGACTACAATCTTTGTTGGTTCTGCTCGTCCACAAGCCACAAGCTCATCAATCTGCGATGAACCTGATGAAGAAGAAGCTTGTGAGACATTTGTTCCCCTACGGATTTACAAGAATCATCCCCCGTAACAGATAATTGGAAGCTTGCTTGAACGAGTTACAAGACCCAGGTTTTTTGATCCCAATTCTCATGATCATTCTGCTTTTGTTGCTTCTTATGAACCCAAAGATATATCATACGCACTCACTAATGAATCTTGGATTATTGCCATGCAAGAAGAGTTAGAAAATTTTGAAAGAAATAATGTTTGGAAACTTGTACCTCCACCTCATGATAACACTTTAACTGGAACTAAATGGGTGTTTAAAAATAAACAAATTGAGGATGAGGTTGTGATGGGGAACAAGGCTAGATTGGTTGCTTAAGGTTTCACAGAAATTGAAAGTCTAGATTTTGATGAAACTTTTGCTCCTGTTACTAGATTAGAAGTCATAAGAATTTTGTTAGCTTTTGTTGCATCTAAAGGTTTCAAGTTATATCAAATGGATGTAAAAAGCGCTCTTCTTAATGGCTACATAGATGAGGAGGTTTATGTTAAGCAACCACCTGGTTTGAATATCCAGATTTCCCTAATCATGTTTTTAAACGGACTAAAGCCCTGTATGGTCTAAAAAAAGCTCCTAGTGCATGGTATGATAGGTTAAAAACATTCTTAATTGAAAAGGGTTTCACCATGGGCAAGGTTGATAAAACTCTTTTTGTGCTTAAACATGGCAATGACTCATTATTCGTTCAAGAGTATGTGGACGATATTATCATTGGTTGTGCTTCTCATGATATTGTGTCCAAGTATTCAGCGATGATGAGTTCAGAATTTGAAATGAGTATGATGGGTGAACTCACTTACTTTTTGGGGCTGCAAATCAAGCAAACCAAGGAAGGTACATTTGTGCATCAAACGAATTATACAAGGGACCTTCTCAAGCACTTCAACATGGACAAAAGCAAGCCTCTTTGGACAACAATGGGAACAACATCAACACTCGAACTTGATGAAGATGGTGAACCTGTGGATCAAAAAGAATATAGAAGCATGATCAGATCACTTTTGTACCTCACGGCATCAAGACCGGACATACAATCCAGCGTATGCCTTTGTGCACGGTTTCAAGCTTTCCCACGTGCTTCACATCGTCAAGCCATCAAAAGAATTCTCAGGTACTTACATGGAACTCAAGAATTTGGCATTTTTCTTCCTTCTTCCTCAATCGTTACTTTGAAAGCTTTTTTGGATGCTGATTTTGGGGGTTGTAGGATTGATTGGAAAAGTACTTCCGGTGCTTGTCATTTTCTTGGTAATTCACTTGTTGCTTGGTCCTCTAGAAAACAAAGTTCAGTTGCACAATCCACAGCCGAAACTAAATATTCAGCTGCTGCTAGTGCTTGCTCACAAATTCTTTGGATTGTTCAAACACTTAAGGACTATGGGGTTGATCTAGATAGTGCTCCACTGTTTTGTGATAACACTAGTGCCATTTGCATTGCTTAAAACCCCGTGCAACATTCTAGAACTAAGCACATTGATATATGGTATCACTTTCTCCGTGATAATGTTGAAAAAGGAAACATTGTGCTTCACCATGTAGATACCGAACAACAATTGGCTGACATTTTCACAACACCTTTGCCTTTCACTTGTTTTTGTTACATTCATAGTGAAATAAGGGTTATGCATCCTCATGTCTTAATTGAGGGGGAGTTTTGAAACTTAGGAAGTCTATGTGTAAATCTGAACTTAAAATAATATGAGCATAGTTTTTCATACATATATGACTTTGTGATTCCTTTTACATGCTGAAAGTTCTCACTACATTAATCATGTTATACATTTTGTAGTTTTTGCCATGATTAGTAATTGGAATAATTACTTACACTAAATCTGGTCATGATCAAACTTTCTTGTTGTTTTGAACTTGTCGCATGATCACAAGTGCTTTTAATCATAATGAATTAATGAAGTAATCAACTCACATGTTTAGTTTTATGAACAAATATAAATTGAGAAAAGATCAAAAGAATATGCATGCATCACACTTCTTTTGAGATGGCTTATCATTGAACTTAGATATGAACTTGGAAGAAATTATGTATGACTAAAACCTTGTCCTTAAGCTTCTGATTGTCAAATGACATAGGCTTGACATGGTTGGTTAGATAAGGGAGATGTGCATATAATCTCTTGCAAATATCATATGATATGTATTTGTGCTTTGAAAAATAATAAAATGCAGCAACAAATGTCATGCTTTCAGGTTTTGAAATAGTTAAGTTTGTGAGATCATTACTTGCTAAAATTGAAAATTGCATTTGATCTCTAGCATGGCTTATACAACATTATGTATATCATTGTAGTGATAGTGTAAGTTACTTGATTGTATGACTTGGATGAGCTTTGTTTTATATGTACATGTAATAATGTGCTCATAACACATTGAAATTTCTCTTTTTTACCTTGCTGAATACATTGTGAAAGTGGGAGAAAGTATGCAAGGGGGAGAAGAAATTTATTTCTTTCTCATTTGATTTTCAAAAAAGTGGAGAAATTGTTTTCAAAACATTTCATGTGAATAAGCCAATGTTCGGATTTTAAGTGGTGTTGCCAATGCATTCATCAAGGGAGAGATTGTGCACTACAGGAATTCGTCAATAGGGTGTCGGCCATATGAGCGTCGGTTGCTTATAGAAACCGACACTCTTATGCTAAATACGTTGGTCAACCGATGCACTTAGCCGATGAAATAGTTCAGACGCCTTTAACCTTGTAAGTGCATCAGGGCCAATGCATTTAGAGTATATGTGCATCGGTTCCTAGGAGCCGACGCCCTTACAATTAAATGTGTCGGCCAGGGGAACTGACACACTTAATGTCCTTAAGAGCGTCGGTATGGGCACACTGGCGCACTTAGAGCGACACGTGGCAAGCTCATCGAGCGCTACTTTGAGCGTCGGTAACTCCGAACCGACGCTCTTACTCCACTTAAGTGCGTCGGTTGCTAGAGACCGACACATTTAGACCGCCACACGGGCAGTGTACCGAGGACGACTATGGGCATCGGTTTAGCCAAAACCGACACACATAACATATGGTTTCTTAACAACAGCTTATTTCCTCCCCCTCCCCGGCTGGGGAGCCTCCATTATACAGCCACGACAACACAATTTATACAGCCACAATACATTCACAAACAGTTCAAACACAGCAATGTACACAAGTTTTCAAACAATTCAAACACAGGCACAACAGTACATAAAGAGTAAACGAAATTAAAATGTCGTTATGGGTGCCTCCAATCGCACGTCCTCCGCTCCCATCTCCTCCACTCGTACCTCCGTCATTGATGTTAAGGAAAACATCGCCATATTTGGGTTCCATGATGGGATCCCTGCAATAAACAAATAAAAGAGGAACTTAAAAACGTAACATGTTAACTTCGACTAACTTAATAACATAACTTAATAAAAGAGAAGCATGTTGGTTTTGACAAAAACTTATCAAAACTCCCTCATTTCCTCACTCTCCCAATCTCCCTCGCCCTCACTCATTCTCCCACTCTCTCTATCTCTTCCCCTCTCCCTCTATCTCTTTCTCTCTGGCTCCCTCTCTATCTATCTCTTCTTTTCTCTCTCCATCTCTCCCTCTCTCCCTCTCTATGTCTTTCTCCCCCTCTCTATCTATCACTTATTTTCTCTCTCTATCTCCCCCTCTCTCTATGTCCTCCTCTCCCTCTCTATCTATCTTTTCCTCTCTCGCTCTTTCACTTGTTCTCTCATTCACTTCATCTCTCCGCTAAGTTTTTTTCTTTTCTTTTCAATATTGTACTAATTAATATGTGTTGTTATAATAAAAATATTGTAAAAAGTATACAAGTCATGCATACCGTTGCGTCTCCAACTTATGATGGGTGAGTCTGCACCGGAGGAAAAGACATCGGTGAGAAAACTGCTTCAAGTTGTGAGATTATAATTAGAATTGTTTTGAAATTGAATAAATTGATCAAATATGAAAAATACAGTTTACCTAGATTATTTTGCTGCAATCCAGAAGCCAACAGTGACATGAATCTGTAAGGTTGTGGAATACACGGTTGACCACTCTCGAAACCCTGCAACACAAATGGTTACAATATTACATTATATAACCCGAGTCAATAAGATATGCACTTTTACCTGTGAAGAGAAACCAATCTGTAGTGCTGGCTATATTGGTCGAGGACCAAACTGAGAACTGGAACTACCTTGACCCATGAACTACATCAAGTAAATTAGTTATGATATCTTGAGTAGAAACATTTGTAAATCGAATAATATTGTCAAGTGAGAAAATTACATGTTACCTGAGACATATACAAATAATGCATCTGTTGCTGCAGCATCCGTGTCCATTGTTGTTGTCGCAGCAACAACTGTGTCTCTTGCTGTTGTTGTTGCAGCAGCATCTGTGTGAGTTGATGTTGCTATGGGATCTCCTCCTTGGTACGTCTCAATTCGTCTCGTAATTCAGCCTCTGTAGAAGATTGGAATCGACTACCACCAACATTGGACGGTTGTCGTCTAGCATAAGCCTCACGCTCTACATATCCGTCGCCTAACCCAAGTCTACAAAAAATACAAGTGTGAAGAATCAACATTCATTAACATACAAATCATCATTATCTTTACACATACCTCCCTTATGATCTGCCACCAGTGTTGGACTCGAACCTCATGCAGGCTCGCTCGACGTCAGCTCTGCCACAAAACTCAAAAACGGCCTCTTCCTCTGCCCACTGTAAGTAGTACCCTAAAAAATAAAAAAATAAGTATGTAAATAAGTAAGAAACAATAGACAGTTAATATTAATATTTAAATGTATATAAAAACAGTATCTGAAATGGGTCCGGCTGTCTCAAAGTAGAAGTGGGAGTAGAGGACGAAGAACCACTACCCTTCTTGCTCTTCTTCTTCCCCAAACTTGGCAAGAGCTTAAACAGCTGCGCACCTTTTTATAGAAATGATTAGTATACAACATTAGATAATAAATAAAGAATGTGTACAATAATAATAACAATCTAAAAAATGTGTATAATATAATAAAAAATCATCAGCATCAGAATCTACTTTTGTCACGTGTGCATTAAGATATTCACGTATTTCTTCTTCCATCTCTTCCTCTTCACTCTCTTCCATCTCTTCTTCTTCATCATATCTCTCCTCTTCTTCCATAATCCTTTTCTTCTTTTCCATAATCCTTTGTGATTGTCGAACACGTTTTCTTGAAGGCCCAACTTGTTCTTCACACATCAACTCTAGCGTATCACTAGCCATTTATGGGAGTCCTATCCCACAAGATATCATAAAATCTCCTGCTTTCTCGACTTCATCTTGATAGACAATACCGTCATTTTCTTGAATCTCTATATACTAATCATAACGATGAGGGTGCACTTCGGGGTTAACTGTATACACAATCCACCAATTTTTCAAACATGGGTGAGGATAACATAAATAGTTCACTTGTAGCACTTGATTCGCAAGTACAACATTGTTGTAATGGGTTGTGTATCATGACTTGTGGTTGGTCTCCACCATTCCGAAATCATCAACTCGCGTGCCCGATGTTGGATCAAACCATTCACTGTCAAAAATCACAAGTTGAAGTGTTTTTGGACAACCAAATGTGCACTCTATTAATTTTTTGAAGAACACGTAGTATTCTATCACTGTTCCACTACCCTCTGCGGTAGTTATCATTACTCCACTATTTGTAGTGGCAGAAAGTGGATGACTTGCTTCTAAACTTGCCGTCCAAAAACAATATCTGTTGATATTGTATCTGCTAAATTATGTTGCTCTCAATTGACCATGCGACATCTATGGCAAGTCATCGGGGATGTTGACATCTTTCATACAGTACATAAATAAAAAAGTTAGCATCTTTTGATGACCATGCAAACTAATTGTGATGGAAAAAACGGATAGAAAATTACATGTTCACAGAACCAGTCCACAATGCTTTTTCCACCTTTTATGCAATGCTAACGCATATTATCCAATTGACTTTGTTTAGGTTTTCGTGAAGATTTCCAATACAACCTGTCAAACATTTAAAATATGGTAACACAGCCTCCATGTTGAAAAATATGTAAAGCATGGTGTAGTTCCTCTCTTGCGCCGAAATATAATGATAAATAGCAGCCCCAACACCTTTACCCTTCCATTGAAAAATCTTAAGCTCACTCGTAGATTGCTCTTCTACATTATGATATCATGTGACAGATGCATTCATGTTGTTGGCACGTGAAAAATATTTGCTACAAAAGTTCGTAATCTCTTTAGCTGCAAATGCTTCTGCAATACAACCCTCAACTCTTGCTTTGTTGTGCACTGTAGCTCTAAGTTTCTTCAATTCTCTTTCTTGGCTATACATCCACCTAAATTGTGCAAGTCCTGCTACCAATGCTTCATATGGTAAATGCACGAGCAAATTTTGCAGAACATTCATAAATCCAGGCCGTAACACTTTTTCCATCTTACATACAAGCACAACAATTTCTTCTCCCATCGTCGCATCATCTTTTTCGACACTTCCTTAGCACAAATATGTCTACAAAAGTAGCTAAGTTCAGCAAACATCTTCCAAAAATCAGGTTTGAAATAGCCATGGAACATTACCGGTATAAGTCTCTCCATCATAATGTGGTAATCATGGCTCTTCAACCCATTCAGTTTACCAGTGTTGAGATAAACACATCGTTTTATGTTTGTTGCATAGCAGTCTGGAAATTTCAGTGTTTTCAACCAACTAAGTATTTGCTTTCTTTCTTCTGTCTAACATAGTATGGAGCTCGTGGCCTACTTTCATTTCCGCTTGCATTTGTTATAACCTCAAGCCTAGGACAATCGCAAATATCAGCTAAGTCTTTCTTCGCACTCAAATTATCTTTGGTTTGACTAGTAAAATCAAAACACATGATTATGATACTTTCAGCGACATTACGCTCATTGTGCATCAAATCTATGTTGTGCGGTAAAAGAAACGCTTTTGCATATGGTAGCTCCCAAAGAAAAAATATTAGTCCTAATGTGTTTTGTACCATACCCTTCAAAAGCACATTTAGCGGACTCTTTTAACTTTGCATGCCATGCCATTTTTTGTTCGCTTGTCAATCGACGAGGAGGTCCTTCTGTAACACTTTTGCCTTTCCGAAATGATCGTGTATCACTCCTGAAAGGGTGATTTGAAGGAAGGAATCGTCGATGGCAATCAAAAAGCTGACTTTTCTTCCATAATTCAACCTGAAGGCATCGATGTCAGCCATTTATATGGGGCAACACAATTTTCCATGGACACACCAACTAGCCAAATGCCATATGCTAACAAATCAAGTATAGACCATAGATACATGACACGTAAAGTAAATTCACATTTCAGATGACTGTCGTATGCCTTTACACCTTGCCATAACTCTTTCGACTCCTGAATCAACGGATGCATAAACACATTTATTCTAGTCCCAGGATGTTTAGGACAAGGAATGATGGTCGCGAGGAATATGTATCCTTCTTTCATGCACATGTTTGGAGGGAGATTGTAAGGCATGATAAAAACAGGCCAACAAGAGTATGGATTGTTACTTGTGCTAAAAGGAGTGAAACCATGTGTTGACAACCCAAGACGAACATTTCTTGGATCTTTACCAAACTCCGGATCAAAATGGTTTAGAGATTGCCATGCTGCGCCATCTGAAGGATGCACCATAATATCATTGTCATCGCTCTCACGTAACCCTTCTAAATGCCACCTCATCTGCTTCGCTATTTCTTGAGAAAGGAACAACCGTTTAAGCCTGGAAGTGAAAGGCATGTACCGAAGTTGTTTGACTGGTACCTTTGTACTTATTTCCTCTCCATCATAATTCAAAACCTTCACATGTCTAGATGCTTTGCATGCATACAATTAGTATCGTTCTTGTGTTCCTTCCAAAACAACATGCAATTATTCTCAGACACATTAATTTTCTCATAACTCATGCCCAAACCTTCCAAAATCTTCTTTGCGTGATATATGTATTACGACATCTTATGTTTTGATGGAAGGAGATCACTAATCAACTTCAGGATACCATTGTAGCAATTGTTTGCAAAATTGAACTTAGACTTCAACCCCATAAGTCATGTGACCGCCTCCAGAACGGTCACATTCGTGTCCTCATACACTTTTTCATCCGCGGCAACAAGAAGCCTCTAAAACTTCTTCACCTCCTCTGGCAATGACTGCTCTTCGTACTCTCGACCAACATCCGCCATCACCTCATCCATTTGATCTCCATCCTCATTTCCATCCGACTCACTAGCATGATCCACCTCTCCATGCTCACGCCACACTAGATAGTCTGGCATAAACCCGTGATTACAAAGGTGTAGCATCATTTCAGACCTCTCCAAACGTCAACGATTCTGGCACCTGCTACACGAACACTTCACAAAACGAGCACCACTAGGAAATGCTTGGATCACGAAGACATTTGCGATTTGTGCCCGTTCCGAAGTGTACACACCATCTGAACTGAATGTGGCCTTGAGGGGGGGGGTGAATAAACCTTTTTGAAATTTAGTCGGAACCTGCAACACTTAACAAACTGATCAAAACCCAAGATATCAGACTAGTCCAGTAGAGTGTGACTAGTCCGGTGCGTGCGGACTAGATTGATCAAGTTCGATCAATGATTTCAATACAAGCATAGTACGAAGTTGAATATAGTATGTAACTTGCAAGTATTGAGTCAATGAAGCTAAGTATAATGCAAACCAATTATTGTTTCAAAGTTTTAACGTAGGTTATGCAAGATTGACAAAACTCTAAAATATAATATAAAAATTAAGAACAAGTTTGACACAATATTTTATCCCATGGTTCGGTTCCCACAAAGGCAACCTACGTCCAGGTTGAGGAGCCCACGAAAGGACCAGGTCTTCACTGACCCTAACCTCGTCGAATCGCGACGAATGCCAATTCGCTTCCACTATCACAAAGGGTAAATCACCAAGTTCAAGGGACCTTCTCACAAGTTGAGGGCTCCCCATGATTACAAAGCAAAACACCACCAAGAACACACTCTTAAGATAAACAATGAAACAGCAGGAGTGTGTTAGAGATCAAACCCAAGAGCTCAAATGTGTGAATCTTGACTCTCCTTTGATCCAAGATGAATCCTCAAGGATTTGATATTTCTTGTGTTGGATTGCGTGGAGAGATGTGTTTTCTAAGTTCTTGCAGGGTGTGACGGCGCAGGGGGTTGAGAGAGTTGAAAGTAGGGCTGTGCACAGCTATTTATAGGGTGTTTCTAGAAGTTATAGTTAGGGTTTCAAGGGTCCGGACATGTCCGTGGTGGAGTCCGGACTAGTACGGTGTGCGGCGTGCAGGAAACCCTAAGTTCTCAAGAAGATCGGACTTGCCCGACTTAGAGCGGACTAGTCCGATTTAGGCTCTGGAAAAGTTCAGACTAGTCCGATTATTTTTGGACAAGTTCGGCTGTGGTGATCTCCTTAGTGAATTGGGGACAAGTCCGCATTAGGAGGACTTGTCCGATTTTAGTCAGAGAGGTTATCGGACTAGTCCTATTTCGTGCAAATGTGAATAATTAAGGATTAGTCCGCACAAGGGAGGGCTAGTCCGTTTTTAGTCAGAGGCATTATCGGACTAGTCCGGATATTATCGGAATAGTCCGGTGTGGCCAAGTCGGCATTGCAGGACTTGTCCGAACCTATACAGAGAGGATATCAGACTAGTCTAGTGTCTATCGGACTAGTCCGTTTTTCATCTGAAATGTGAAGTGTGTGAGGATTTTTTGTGCTTGAGCTCTAGGGATGTGTTACACCAACACACTCCATACAAAATGATATATTCTTTTCGGATCTTGAGCTCTTTTCCAAATTGATCCTCATTCTCCTTTCTTTTTGGCGCTTTCTTCATTCTTTCATTAAAACCTGCGCTCATCTCATTTGTTTGTCATAAATCAACCAAAAACCACAAGGGATGCCTAGATGCACTTTCAATCTCCCCCTTTTTTTGTGATTTATGACAACCAATTGAGATTTCACAAAGTATGATAAAAATTGAGATTATCATAAAGTGTGCGCATATGAGCTTGAAACACATTTAGCAATGACAACATAAGGCATATGTGCACTCGTTATGGTGGGATGCAAAACTGAGTGAGTGTGAGCAGTAATCATGATGACAGTGAAATAATTGACATCAATATATCAACAACAAGCATGTATGTCAATTTCAGAGCAAAATCATAGATTTCATATATATGAGCATAAATAGTTCATAGCATTGCATCAAAAGACCAAAAGTATCAAAAGAGCATAATATGAAGTCTTACAACCCGAAAGAGACAACAAAAATGCATGAATGAAGCTCTCATTTCTGAACCTACAGCTAGGAGACCAGTGACTCCCCCTCAATCTCTCCCCCTTTGGCATCAAGACACCAAACAGAAGGAGAGGAGGGATCTAGTGGCTCATTCCTCACTGTCGGTTCTCTCTTCATCTTCATCTTCATCTTCCGGCGGTGGAGGAGGAGGAGGATCAGACCCACTCGAAGTGCCCCCAATGCTAAAGTAGGCAACCTCGGAGGGAGTCAAAGGCCCGAGCTTAGTGAAATACGAGGCTAAATCTTCAGAAATAATTGGGGACCCAATAGTCTCGATCTCTAGCTTCTGGCAAATGTGTTTAACATTTTGTTTGAAATACCGCATATCAGCCTTCCTCGCCTTGTTCAACTTGTGAGTGTTCACTTCGGTCTTCTTGCATGAGGCAAAGATTGCTGCTAAGCACTTCAAGATTCCACTAGGAGACCCTTTTTGAGGAGGAGCCCTAGTGGCGGGAGCCGTCCTTGCATCTCCTCTAGATCTCCTCGGAGCTTCCTCACTGGATGCAGGAGAAGGGGCAGTTTGGATAGAGGCTTGGGGAGGCTTCTGGGGCCTCAATGGAGTGTGCTCCACATCCTTCACAAACTTGATCCCTGTGACTTTCTCAATCATGAACATCAAGTAAGGTGCGTAGCCACATGATTTGTTCGGAGTGTAGGAGATGTTGACCATATCATTCCACGTATAGTCAAAGACATCAATCTTCCTATCTTTTCTTATCACCTTCATCAGTGCCCTGAGATAGCCTTAGCCACTCTGCGGACTAGTCTGCAGGGGCGGACTAGTCTGGGTAACCATCGATTAGTCCATGGTCACCACAACAGAAATGATTAGCCCATTCGTATATATTCGAAGGTACTTATTAAGAAAATAGGGGGCAAAACAAATCAAGTTGCAGGATAGAAGAGCACGTGAAAAGCTACCAGAGGGTGGTGAATGGTGCATTTAAAAAATCTTATGCAGCGGAAACAATTAAACCCCAATCCCTTCAGTAGAAAAACGATCTGTTAAAGAAATCATGTGTGAGACTAATCTAAACGTGTTTCATCGTGAAAAAAGTGATAGTTATCAGAGAGAATCAAGTCACGAATACAAAACAAAAAGAATCACTCAAATCCATCGAGAAATACTCAAGTTATGATCGAAAGATCAAACAATGGTCAATCTGCCCTACCCGAGAAAAAACAGTTCTGGAATGCTGCAAAGAAACTCGTGTAGATCATAGACCACAAATCCAATGACCGTGAAATTTTGACATATGTTAGATCTCATGTTGTGAAGACAACCCAAAAAGAATCACGTCAATTGGATCTGTAAAACTCGAGTTATGATAAAACCACCGACGAAGAGTAGTGATGTCCAGAAACTCGACGAGTAAAACTTGTCTGGAACAAGTCGGACGAACAAGACACAAAAGTTCCTTCAAACTACAAATTTTATTCAATAGAACACAAGAGGAACATCCCCAAAGTCGTGCACCACGAGCTCTGGGCTCCCTTGCTTATATAACCAGCTCGAAAGCCAACTCAACTCAAATCAGGAACCTAATCCTACTCTGTTCACAAATCTTAACTTTCCATAACTGCTTAGGATTCTTCTATACGCAGATAGAAGCAATCTTAAGACTTCCAAACACCTTAGGAACATATCCCACATTCCTAAACAACTCAAATTCGTGACCCACATGAAATACTATCATGACCAACTCAAATCTTTCCATATTTGAGTCAAACCCGACTCAGCCGCAGCCTCAGTCCATAACCTTGTCGGTTGGACCTTTCCGACCAACTTTTTACATACACATCTCTTCATCATGTCTCGGAACCATGTAGCCACGTCCATGCACTCCTTGCACACGTTCAAACATCTTCCAATGACGTCCACGATACCTTCATATGCATTGTTCAACCATAATTCTTCCTGAATTTGGTTGTTGGAACCTCATCTCCTCCCTTAGACTAGTCCAATGGATCCCGTCACCAGCCATGTATTGAACTCAAGCAACACCTACACATGAATAAACAACCAATCCATACGAGCCCAAGTCCTCGACTTGACTCAAGTTAGTTCCGAACACAACACCCTATGTGAGAACCTCACATAAGCATGTTGCAAAACCACAGTAACACGATATCATCCATATCAACCAACACGCACCAAAAACTTAGCAAATGGATACTAAGCAATCTTTCCAACGATGTAAAGCATGTACGAAACATTGCAAATGAAAAGCAGAAGCACTACGGTCAAGTTCCAGACCTTGCCAGAGCAACCCGGACCTTGAGCCGGAGCTAACAAAAGCTAGTAGAACCTAGCGTTGGAACTTACCAGAACTAGTATAACCAAGCTCCCGCCGGAGCTTACAAAACTAGCAGGACCTAGCACTGGAGCTAACCAGAACTAGTCAGAACTAGTAAACCCAAAAGCCGGAGCTAGAAAAATCAACTCAGAGCTTAGCAAAAACATGGCGGAGCTATCTAAAACATGTCGGAGCTATCAAAGAAATGCCAGAGCTAAAGACAAAACTTCACCGAAGCTGACCAAAGCTAGTCGGACCTTAATAAAAAGGTGGTTTGGTGATATTCAAAACTTTTATCGTCAAAGCAAGTATATTCACTACAAGCCAATGTATTCAGCACACATAGGTCTTACAATCTCCCCCTTGATGAATGCATTGGCAACACCATTTAAAATCCGAACATTGGCTTATTCACATAAAAGTTTTGAAGGTGATTTCTCCCCCTTTGTAAATCAAAAGTAAAAAGAGAAAATTATCTCATATTATCTCTCCCCCTTTATTATCTCTCCTTATGCACATATTCTCTTTCTCTTCATGCTTATCTCTCCCCCTTTGACAATGTATTCAGCAAGTCATGAGCATATAAACAAATTATCTCACCCCCTTTAGTTGTTATGAGCATATTATAACATATACATATAAACAAAGCTCATCCAAGTCATACTATCAAGTACCTTACATTATCACATCAATGAAATACATAACGTAGTGTAAGCCATGCTAGAGATCAAATGTAATTTTCAATTTAATCAAGTCATGATCTCACAAACTTAACTATTTCAAAACCTGAAGGCATGGCACTAGTTGCTGCATTTTATTATTTTTCAAAGCATAAATTGAGATCATATGATATTTGCAAGAGATTATATGTGCATCTGCCTTTTTCTAACCAACCACACCAAGCCTATGTCATTTGACAATCAGAAGCTTAAGGACATGGTTTTAGTCATACACAACATCTTCCCAGTTCATATCTAAGTGCAATGACAAACCATCTCAAAAGAAGAAGTGCGATGCATGGATATTCTCTTGATCTTTTCTCAATTTATATTTGTTCATAAAAACTCAACATGTGAGTTGATTACTTGATTAATTCTTTATGATTAAAAGCACTTGTGAACATGTAACAAGTTCAAAATAGCAAGAAAGTTCGACCATGACCAGTTTTAGTGTAAGTAATTATTCCAATTACGAGACATGGCAAAAGCTACAAAATGTATAACACGAGTAATGTAGTAAGAACTTTTAGCATGTAAAAGGAATCACAAAGTCATATATGTATGAAATACTATGCTCATATTATTTTAATTTCAATTCACAAATAGACTTCCCAAGTTTCAAAAACTCCCCCTCAATTTAAGCCATGAGGATGCATAACCCCTATTTCACTACGAATGTAAAAAAAACGAGTGAAATCCAAAGGTTTTGTAAAAATGTCAGCCAATTGTTGTTCGATATTTACATGGTGAAGCACAATGTTTCCTTTTTCAACATTATCTCAGAGAAAGTGATACCTAATGTCAATGTGCTTAGTTCTAGAATGTTGCACGGGGTTTTTAGCAATGCAAATGGCACTAGTGTTATCACAGAATAGTGGAACACTATCTAGATCAACCCCATAGTCCTTAAGTGTTTGAACAATCCAAAGAATTTGTGAGCAAGCACTAGCAGCAGCTACATATTCAGATTCGGTTGTAGATTGTGCAACTGAATTTTGTTTTCTAGAGGACCAAGCAACAAGAGAATTACCAAGAAAATGACAAGCACCAGAAGTACTTTTCCTATCAATCCTACAACCACCAAAATCAGCATCCGAAAAAGCTTTCAAAGTAACGGTTGAGGAAGAAGGAAGAAAAATGCCAAATTCTTGAGTTCCATGTAAGTACCTGAGAATCCTTTTGACGGCTTGACGATGTGAAGCACGTGGGGAAGCTTGAATCCGTGCACAAAGACATACGCTGAATTGTATGTCCGGTCTTGATGCCGTGAGGTACAAAAGTGATCCAATCATGCTTCTATATTCTTTTTGATCCACGGGTTCACCATCTTCATCAAGTTCAAGTGTTGTTGCTGTTCCCATTGGTGTCCGAAGAGGCTGGCTTGTGTCCATGTTGAAGCGCCTTAGGAGGTCTTTGTTATACTTCGTTTGATGCACGAAGGTACCCTCCTTGGTTTGCTTGATTTGCAGCCCCAAAAAGTAAGTGAGTTCACCCATCATACTCATTTCAAATTTGGAACTCATCATTGATGAAAACTTGGACACAAGATCATGAGAAGCACAACCAAAGATAATATCATCCACATACACTTGAACGAATAATGAGTCATTGCCATGCTTATGCACAAAAAGGGTTTTATCAACCTTGCCCATGGTAAACCCCTTTTGCAAGTAAGAATGTTTTTAAGATATCATACCATGCTCTAGGGGCTTGTTTCAGACCGTATAAGGCTTTGGACAGTTTGTAAACATGATTAGGAAAATCTGGATTTTCAAAACCCGGTGGTTGTTTGACATAAACCTCCTCATCTATGTAGCCATTAAGAAAAGCACTTTTAACATCCATTTGATATAGATTAAAACCTTTAGATGCTGCAAAAGCTAACAAAATTCTTATGGCTTCTAATCTAGTGACAGGAGCAAAAGTTTCATCAAAATCTAGATCTTCAACTTGAGTGAAACCTTGAGCAACCAACCTAGCCTTATTCCTAACCACAACCCCATCCTCACTTTGTTTATTTTTAAATACCCATTTAGTTCCAATTAAAGTGTGACCTTGAGGTGGAGGTACTAGTTTCCAAACATTATTTCTTCCAAAATTTTCTAACTCTTCTTGGATGGCAATAATCCAAGATTCATTAGTGAGTGCGTGTGATATATCTTTGGGTTCAAAAGAAGCAACAAAAGCAGAATGAGCATGAGAGTTTGGATCGCAAAACCTAGACTGTGTGACTCGTTCGTGCAAGCCTCCAATCATCTGTTGTGGGGGATGATCTTTGTAAAACCGTAAGGGAACAGATGTCTCACAAGCTTCTTCTTCTTCATATTCATCACAAATCGATGAGATTGTGGCTTGAGGATGATTTGAATCAGCATTGATGGTTGTCGGTGCTGGTTGAGAATTAACATCTGGAGCTAAACCAAAGTCTTTAGCTGCTGAATTTTTTGGCAGCAACTCCAATTCTTCCTCATCTTCAATGAAAATGCTCTCCATCTGCAGATATGGATCTGGATCTGCAATGTTTGAGCTAGTAACTGGGCTAGATTCATCAAAAGACACTTCACAAGTCTCCACAATTTTGTTTGTGTCAAGTAAAAGCACACGGTAGCCTCTAGTATGAGATGGATAACCAAGAAACATGCCATCAATGGATCTAGGTTCAAATTTATCAAGATTACCATGTTTCTTAACAAAGCATTTGCAACCAAAGACCCAAAAGTGTGTAACACTAGGCCTATGTCCAAACCGGAGCTCATATGGTATTTTACCTAGCTTGGCACGCAAGAAAACACGATTTGAGACATAACAAGCGGTTGCTAACGCATCAGCCCAAAATTTCTTAGGAGTTTGATATTCATCAAGCATAGTCCTAGCCATCTCAACTAAGGTTCTGTTCTTTCTTTCTACAACACCGTTTTGTTGAGGTACATATGGTGAAGAGAATTGATGATCTATTCTATTTCCAGCACAAAAGTGATCAAAAGATTGATTTTTAAATTTAGTTCCACTATCACTTCTAATTGTTTTTAATGATCCTGGGTGATCAATTGATAATCTAAGAAATAAAGTTCTAAACTGACTAAAAACTTCATTCTTAGATGCCATAAAGTAAACCCAAGAGTATCTAGAATAATCGTCAATGATAACAAGAACATACCATTTACCTCTGAAGGATTGAACACGTGAAGGTCCTACGGTGTCAAGATGCAAAAGTTGACATGGTTCAATTGTCATGATCATCGTGAGAGGAGTATGTGAACCTGCAACCATCTTAGCATGTCTACAAGAAGAGCACACAATTTCTTTGTCCCCTTTAAGCTTAGGCAGCCCACGTATGCGATCAAGAGCACTAACACACGTTAGGTGATAAAAGCCTATGTGACCAAGTCTACGATGCCAAAAATATAAATCGTTTGAATCATTAGCAACTAGACACCTATGCTTAGAGGAAGACATATCAAAATCAGCTTTAAAAACTCTTCCAAACCGAGACATGTTAAAAATAAGCTCACTATTTGAACCTACAACTTTGCAGCAGTTTTTATTGAAAATAATTTCTAGATTTTCATTTAGCAATTGTGAAACAGAAAGCAAGTTGTATTTCAAATTTTTGACAAATGCCACATGCTTCAAAGTGTAGTGGTCATTTACTCTAACCGAACCCTTAGCAATTATAGGAGTTGAAGAATTATCGGCAAGAGTAACATTCTCTATACGTGACACAAAAGAGAGGGAGGAGAATCAATCTTTGTTGCCGGTCATGTGGCGTGAGCAACCTGAATCCACAATCCAAATGTTCTCCTTCCTCAAACGTGTAACCTACATAAAAGCACAATACGTCGATGACTCAATACTGGGGTTAGTCAAAAGGCATTTAGGAATCCAGTACTGAGTCACGCGACGTGCAGCAGGAAAAACACGCGAAAGCTGAGACAAAACAGTAGGTTTATGAGTAAAAGTTTGAGATTTTTTATTCTTGACTACTGACCTATAAGGTGTTACTTGTGTAGCACAAAAATCAGTAGCTCCGGAGGCAAAAACAGAAGGTCCGGAGGTAAACTTTGAATGTTTTTTACTCAAAACAGCATGTTGTACATTCGGTTCAATGTGTGCAGCAAATTTTGCATGAAAGTTATGAGATCTAGCAACCATTCTTTCCCTTTTCTGTTGTTTAGCTAGTCTATAGCAAAAATCTATGACATGACCATCTCTACCACAGAAGGTACAATGAAATTTAACTTTGTGTTCATGTCTTGATGAGCAAGCAATATTTTTATTTGAAACTGAATGAGGCAACACTCCTCAAAATTTGAAAACCACTCCTTTTTGTTTAGGAACTGTTTGAATCAAACCACTTCCTAATGACTTTACAATTTTAGGTGTATGTGCCTTAGCATGATCATGCGAATTAAAACCTAAACTAGTTTTATCATTGCAAGACTTGGAAGAATTCAGCAGTAATTTAGGTTCTTATTCCCATTACAAAACTGATCTAATGTATGTCCTATGCATGTCATCAAGTTTATTGGACAGATCAAGGCAATTTTCACATGAATTATTTCCTTTTAGTTTGCAATTTGAACAAAAATTAACTTCATGAAAATGTAAAGCATTGTTCAATATAGAAATTTCATTCATAGCACCTGTAGTTTCTTATCAAGATCATCACAAGTAGAACAATGCAAATCAATTGTAGAACAGCTAGCATCTTTCAAGTTTTTATCATTAAGTGCAGCAAGCTCTTTGTTCTTTTCAATTTCTAACTCAAGTTTATCAAGTGTGGAGGTGTGCGCACTTCTTGATGAGGACAATTGTTCATATATTAAATAGCATGAGGAACATGCATCATCACTAGGAATCATAGTTTTTAAACGGTTGATCTCAGATCCTAGTGATTCAATTTTAGCAGCACAATCCCTAAGCTTTTTGTCCTTTTTCTTAACAATAATAGTGGCACGAGAAATAGCATCACACATTTCTTCACATGTAGGACATACCTCTTCATTGTCACTTTTGTGTTTCGCCTCCTCCATACTTGATCTTGACTTGACCGCCATGAAGCACAAATTTACCAAATCATCTTCATCTTCATCACTTCCAATGTCCACGTCGCTTGAACTGAACTCTTGAAGTGCGATGATGAAATTGTTGATCATTTTGTGTCCTATAATACCTTTCTTCTTCTTGTTGAAATTTCCAGAGGAGGTCCGAACCTTGCTTTTTTTTTCTTCCCGGGTGGTCGGACCTGAAAGGTTAGGGCATTCTGTAGGAAAGTGTCCTGTTTTACCACATTCAAAACAGCGTTGAGGTCCGGAGCTTCCTCTCCTTCTAGTTCTAACATGTTGCAATGCTTTTGAGAATCTAGTAGAGATGAGTGCCAACTCCTCTTCTGGAATTTCTTCGATCTGCTCCAGGGTTAGTGAGGACAACAAAGCAAGAGTATTGCAAGGTGATGATTTGTCGGAGCTAGACATATCACGTTGTGAAACAAATGCAATAGACTTATTGGGGTTCTTACATGTGATTACATCAATTTCATGAGTTTTTAACTTGGAATATAGCACATCTAAAGTAAGTGAACTCATGACAGTAGATTCACGAATAGATGTGACTTTCATCTCCCAAATTGACATATCTAATGCATTAGCAATTGCCTAGGATTTTCAGCATCTGAAAAATTAACATTAACACTACGCAAGTTGCTGAGAATCTTATTAAAGCGAGCAAAAAGGTCATCAATAGACTCACCGGGTTGCATCTCGAAGTGCATGTATTCTTTCTTGAACATGTCTTGCCTTACCTCTTTGATCGTGTTGGATCCTTCGTGGTAGTCACAAAGTGCTTCTCACACATCGTATGCAGATCGGAGGTGTGCAACACGGTCGAAGTCGCTTTGTGTTAAACCTTGTATGATCAAGTTCCGAGCCTTGTTGTTGTTGTCGACATATCTCAGATTTGTAGCTGTAACTTGATGGTTTGATGGCACTTCGTAAGGCTTGTATACCTTCTCCCATATTGCAAAGCCTTGTGCCTGAATGAAAGCCTCCATACGTGCCTTCCAAACCTGAAAATCAATACCAGCAAACACACAAGGTTTGGCGGAGTACTTCTCCATGATGATTAGTAAAAAACACGTGCAAATCACAAAGATTAGAGCACCGTGGCTCTGATACCAATTGTAGGATCGAAGAGCACGTGAAAATCTACCAGAGGGGGGGTGAATGGTAGATTTAAAAATCTTACGCAGCGGAAACAATTAAACCCCAATCCCTTCAGTAGAAAAATGATATGTTAAATAAATCGTGTGTGAGACTAATCTAAACGTGTTTCATCATGACAAAAGTGATAGTTATCAGAGAGAATCAAGTCACGAAGACAACACAAAAAGAGTCACTCAAATCCGTCGAGAAAAACTCAAGTTATGATCAAAAGATCAAACAATGGTCAATCTGCCCTACCCGAGAAAAAAACAGTTCTGGAACGCTGCAAAGAAACTCGTGTAGATCATAGACCACAAATCCAATGACCGTGAAATTTTGACATATGTTAGACAATCAAGTTGTGAAGACAACCCAAAAAGAATCACGTCAATTGGATCTGTAAAACTCGAGTTATGATAAAACCACCAACAAAGAGTAGTGCTGTCCAGAAACTCGACGAGTAAAACTTGTCTGGAACAAGTCGGACGAACAAGGCACAAAAGTTCCTTCAAACTACAAATTTTATTCAATAGAACACAATAGGAACAGCCCCAAAGTCATGCACCACGAGCTCTGGGCTCCCTTGCTTATATAACCAGCTCGAAAGCCAACTCAACTCAAATCAGGAACCTAATCCTACTCTGTTCACGAATCATAACTTTCCATAATTGCTTAGGATTCTTCTATACGCAGATAGAAGCAATATTAAGACTTCCAAACACCTTAGGAACATATCCAATATTCCTAAACAACTCAAATTCGTGACCCACACGAAATCCTATCATAATCAACTCAAATCTTTCCATATTTGAGTCAAACCCGACTCGGCCGCAGCCTGAGTCCATAACCTAGTCGGTTGGACCATTCCGACAAACTTTTTACGTCCACATCTCTTCATCACGTCTCGGAACCATGTAGCCACGTCCATGCACTCCATGCACACATGCAAACATCTTCCAATGACGTCCACGATACCTTCATATGCATTGTTCTTGATTCAATCATGCTGCAACCTCCTGATCAGCTCAACCACAATTCCTCCTGAATTTGGTTGTTGGAACCTCATCTCCTTCCTGAGGCTAGTACGATGGATCCCTTCACCAGCCATCTATTGAACTCAAGCAACACCTGCACATGAATGAACAACCAATCCATACGAGCCCAAGTCCTCGACTTGACTCAAGTTAGTTCCGAACACAACACCCTACGTGAGAACCTCACATAGGCATGTTGCAAAACCACAGTAACATGATATCATCCATATCAACCAAAACGCACCAAAAACTTAGCAAATGAATACTAAGAAATCTTTCCAACAATGTAAAGCAAGTACGAAACATTGCAATTGAAAAGCAGAAGCACTACGGTCAAGTTCCGGACCTTGCCAGAGCAACCAGGACCTTGAGCTGGAGCTAACAAAAGCTAGTAGAACCTAGCGTCGGAACTTACCAGAACTAGTATAACCAAGCTCCCGCCGGAGCTTACAAAACTAGCAGGACCTAGTGCCGGAGCTAACCAGAACTAGTCGGAACTAGTAAACCCAAATGCTGGAGCTAGAAAAATCAACTCGGAGCTTAGCAAAAACACGGCGGAGCTATCTAAAACATGTTTGAGCTATCAAAGACATGCCGGAGCTAAAGACAAAACTTCACCGAAGCTGACCAAAGCTAGTCGGACCTTAATAAAAAGGTGTTTTGGTGATATTCAAAACTTTTATCGTCAAAGCAAGTATATTCACTACAAGCCAATGTATTCAGCACACATAGGTCTTACACAAGTAGTTGAAATAGTTTTTGGAGAAAATTGAGAAAGATGATTTTCGCAACTCAAACAATATATTTTAAAGAGTCTGTACAGCTATGCATGTTTTCAAGCCACATTTCGAGCATCAAGGATATTTAGTTCATTTCGGAGCTTGCAAAAATGTTTTTCATCAAGTGGCTTGGTAAATATATCGGCTAGTTGTTTTTCGGTGTTGACATGGGAAATAGCTATGTCTCCTTTCATTGAGTTGACTATCAGAAAGTGGTGTCGGATGTCTATATGTTTGGTCCTAGAATGTTCAACAGGATTATGGGCAATCTTAATAGCACTCTCATTACCACAAAGGAGTAGAATACCGCTCATATTGCAATCGTAATCCCTCAGAGTTTGTTGCATCCAAAGAAGTTGTGCACAACAACTGCCGGCTGCATCATACTCCGCTTCGGTCATGGATAAGGCAATGGAGTTTTGTTTCTTGGAGGACCAAGAAACTAGGAATCTACCTAGGAATTGGCAGGTGTCGGAGGTACTTTTTCTATCTACTTTGCATCCGGCATAATCTGCATCAGAGTATCCAATAAGATTGAACTTGGAACCTTTAGGATACCAAAGGCCTAGGTTGGGTGTATGAACCAAATATCTCAAGATCCTTTTTGCAGTTGTCAAATGACACTCCTTAAGATCGGCTTGAAATCTAGCACACAAACATACACTCAATATAATATCAGGCCTAGATGCACATAAGTAGAGTAAGGATCCAATCATGGATCGATATACCATTTGATCCACGCTTGGTCTATCTTCATTGAGATCCAAGTGTCCACTAGTTGCCATGGGAGTCTTGATAGGCTTCGCCTTGTCCATCCCAAACTTATTCAATATGTCTTTAGTGTACTTGGTTTGGCTTATGAATGTCCCTTCCTTTTGTTGTCTCACATGGAATCCCAAGAAGTACTTCTGCTCTCCCATCATAGACATCTCAAACCTATCCATCAAAATCTTACTAAATTCTTCAGAAAAGTATTTGTTAGTGGAACCAAAGATAATGACATCAACATAGTTTGACAGATAAAAATACCATTGTCGAAGTGTTTTGTAAATAATGTATAATCCGCTTTACCAATCTTAAAACCATTTTCAATTAAGAAATCTCTAAGACACTCATAGCAAGCTCTAGGAGCTTGTTTGAGGCCGTAGAGAGCCTTACGCAGTTTAAAGACGTGGTCGGGGAACTCTTTATCTTCAAATTCGTGAGGTTGCTCCACGTACACCTCCTCCTTTATTGGACTGTTGAGGAAGGTGATTTTCACATCCATTTGGTATAGCTTGAAATCATGGTGAGTGGCATATGCAAGCAATATTCTAATTGATCCAAGTCTAGCTACAGGAGCAAAGGTTTCATCGAAATCCAAACCATCAACTTGTGAATACCCTTTGGCCACAAGTCGTGTCTTGTTCCTTGTCACCACCCCGTGTTCATCTTCTTTGTTGCGGAAGACCCATTTGGTGCCGATGACGTTCGCGTTGGGTCTTTCGACGAGTTCCCACACCTTGTTCCGTTTGAAATTGTGCAGTTCTTCTTGCATCTCCACCACCCAGTCCAGATCTTTCAATGCATCCTCAATCCCGTGTGGTTACAAAAAGGACACAAAAGAGAAATGCTCACAAAAGTTAGCTATGTGGGATGTAGTTGTTACTCCCTTTTGGATGTCACCGATGATGTTGTCGATTGGGTGATCTCTTTGGATGCATTGGTGTACTCTAAGGTGTGGCACTTGCGGTCTTGTATCTTTATGATCTTCTTCTTCTCCACCTATATGGTTGCCCACATTGACTTGTTGATCATCTTCGTCTTCTTGAGGTTGATCTTGTGTGGAAGCTCCCCCTTGATCATCTTCGTCTTCTTGAGGTTGATCTTCCTCATGCACATGTAGAGGTGGCTTTTGTGGTCGAACATCGCCCAACGCCATTATTCTCAATGCTTGACAAGGAGCTTCTTCTCTATCTAGCACACATGGATCAACTTGCTCCTTTTGAGAGTCGTTAGTTTCATCGAACACTACGTCACGCGCTACTTCAAAAAGTCCATAGGTCTTGTTGAAGACACGATATGCGTAGGAGTTCGAATCATAGCCGAGCAAGAAACCTTCAGAATTCGAGGCGAACTTTGAAGTCCTCGGCTTCTTGTTCAAAATATAGCATTTAGAACCGAAAACTCGGAAATAAGAAATATTTGGCTTGTTACCGGTGAGTAGCTCGTAGGATGTCTTCTTGAGTAGTCGATTAAGATAGTGTCGATTTATGGCGTGGCAAGCGGTGTTAACCGCTTCCGCCCAAAACCGATCCGAGGTCTTGTATTCATCGAGCATTGTTCTCGCCATATCTATGAGGGTTCGGTTCTTCCTTTCGGCAACTCCGTTTTGTTGAGGGGAATAAGGTGCTGAAAACTCATGCTTTATCCCTTCTTCATCTAGTTACTCTTCAACTTGAGTGTTCATGAACTTCGTGCTATTGTCGCTTTGAATGTTTTTGATCTTCAATGAGAACTCATTTTGAGCACGCTTGAAGAACTTCTTCAGGGTTCCTTGACTCTCTATCTTATCATGCAAAAAGAAAACCCAAGTGCAGCCCAAAAAGTCATCAACAATTACTAAGCCATATTTGTTACTGCGTATGCTTATGTAAGCAATTGGACCGAAAAGGTCCATGTGGAGTAGCTCGAGCGGTCTTATTGTAGTCATGACGTTCTTTGCGGGTTGAGGTGCTCCAACTTGCTTCCCGGCTTGGCACGCGCTACAAGGCCCGTATTTCTCAAAAACAACATCCTTCAAACCTCGGATGCGATTGCCCTTGAGAAGTTTTTGAAGATTCCTCCTACCAACATGCGCTAGCCGTCTATGCCACAACCAACCCATGTTGGTCTTTGCAATCAAGCATGTGTCAAGTTCGGCTTTATCTTTGTTGAAGTCTACAAGGTAAAGCTTTCCCTTTAACACACCCTTGAATGCAGTGGAACCATCACCCCTTCTAGAGACGGTCACACCATCATTAGTAAACAAGCAATTATTACCCTTGTCACATAATTGAGATATGGACAAAAGGATATAATCTAAGGAATCGACATGTAACACATGAGAAAGAATATGTTGAGACAATATAGCAATTTTACCGGTACCGAGCACCTTTCCTTGACTATTGTCTCCAAAATAGTTGCCCTCGCTTGGATCCTCATTTTCTTCATACTCAACGATCATCCTTGTTTCTCCGGTCATATGGTTGGTGCAACCACGATCTAGCACCCATTTCGATCCACCGGAGGAGTAGGCCTGCAAAACAAAGCATTCCTTGGTTTTAGGTAACCAAGCTTGCTTGGGTCCTTTGAGGTTAGTTACAAGAGATTTGGGCACCCACAAATGAGACTTGGTGTTCCCATGGCGTGGCCCAAAATAATGAGCATAAACTTTACAAAAATTACTTCTCATTAGAACATAGGATGCATCAAAAGTGTGACACCCGGTTCTGAAATACGAACCAAGTGCATTGTATGTGTGTCCAGGATGTTGCTTCACACATGCACAAATGCATCACAAACAAAAATCAGAATTTAACCATGTTACAAATAGTAAATATACCTTGATTCTATTGCAGCAGAAAATAATCTAGCGTAGGCGACTCCAACTCCACGGGCAATCAACGGTAGTATGCACGCCTAGTACTCCAAATATCCTGAGGATACTCCCGAACATCTCCTAAAACTGTTGGTGGGGGGACTGCAAGGGTGAGTACATGTCGTACTCAGCAAGTGTGGGAAAGTATGACATGTAGCTAATAGCATGGACGATAATAAATAGTGGCTCTTTGCAGAAAAAGTACATTGCAAATCATATGAAATAGCGTCCTACAATGTCTATGTGAATTTAATCCCATCATAACCCAAGTAATTATCATAACTTGTATCCAACATTTTCATTTACCATCATACCTCATCCATCAATTCAATAATCATCCATATACAAATTTCTCACTTCAATAACCAACCATATCCATTTATTATAATATTATAACCCAAACCATAACCCAACAAATATTAATCCATCCCAAATCCAAAGTTCCACTCCAATCATGGAAGTTGTCCAAGTGCTTGTGGCCGGGAGCACGACTATCATGATAGTTTTACACTCTGCAGAGGTTGTACCGCTTTACCCACATGTTCGTGATTTCATCACCTTTTCAATTACTAAGAACCTCTATGTTCCCCTGTCATACTTCTGTTGGTGTGCGACCAAGAAATCACAAAATAGTCATTCAAAAGGGACTACTAGTATGTACAGGCCAACTAAGGTTTCACCGGCAGGCTTGAATCTCCATTGTCCCACCCACGGCCCCCTCGTGTGCCATGCAGATCCTATGGTAGCCCTCTTCGACTACCATTCCTCGCACCATCCAATGGTCCATAGAATACTAGCAGTGCTCCTAATTATTCAGCTACGCCGCACCCATACTTGGCCTTGTGGTGGCACTGTCATTCTGGCATATTCTCGCATGAACCAGTACTTAGATCTAAAGCAAGCAAAACCACCATATTATCCAACTCATTCCACCAAATCGTGCTTGCTTAGATCACCTATGTTCCATGTTGCTAATTTAATCATCATCTTATTACCATGCCAAATTCTCATAATTAAAGTCATCAAGCATGTTAATTAAGTCACCCATAACCCGCGTAGAGATGCGGTGCAAAAAGAAAAATACCCATACCCGACTCATCAAGTATACCCCGACGACAAGGAGAGGCATACAATCCTTGTAAACTCCTACGTATGGGTTTCCCATCAAGTTGACACAAGCATGCAATTTTGCAAACAAAATATTTAAAAACACGATCAAAATAATCAAGGACACTTGCCTTATACTCCGCAATTCGATGGTCAAGCAACTCAACGTCTTGCGCACGAAGATCCAAGTAGAATCGCTTCTCAATCATAACCTCTTGAGCAAACTGTCTACTCGCAATCAACCACATACACAAGCAAACATACATAATAAATGCATTGCAATCAACACTAACAAATATGCAATGACATGAATGCACATGAATAATTTGTCATGATGATTAGTAGCTTATTACATGGCTTTCATATTTATTATAGATTATTTAAGCAAGTTTTCGGATTAATCACTATTAACTCAGAATTGAAATAATTATCCTAGAACAAGGATTAGGTTGAAAATATTATAAAATACTTTCTATAATTTATTCTGAATTTTCTACAGCTTTTAAAAAATTTTCCCTAATGATTTACTATTTATTTGAGCAAGCTTGGAATTAATTAAAATAAATTCAGAGGCAAAATATTTATTATAAAACATTAAATATGATTAAAATAATATTAGTGACTTACTAGAATTTATTCTAAATTTTCTGGAATTTTTCTTGATTTATTTTGATACTTTATGAATTAACTAGGATTTAATCTCATTTATTAAATCTGAAAAAAAAGATTAAATAATACTGAAAATATAATATTTTGTAAATCTAGAATAACCTACTGATGTTGCATAATTTAATCTAACTTGTGAGTTCCAAGTGATTTAAGATGATCTGACGATGATTAACGGCCGCTCAAATAAAACATGTTCTACACATGATTTAATTCAAGTATTAGAACCAAAATAGTTGTCTAGATCTAGATCGTAATACGTACCGTGTGCGCATCTAGTCTGTACGATCGTGGAACAGCGGCGCGACGTGTGTCTCCGGGATCAGAAGTTCAATTGATGAAGATGACGGCAGACTGAAGTAGACGAAGGCGTGATGTAGATGAAGGAGGCGGCAATGCAATCCTCCGGCGGCACGACGATGGTTGCGCAACGATCTCCGAGGGACGGCGGCTCTTTTCTTTTCTTCCTCCTCTTCTTCTCTTTTTTTCTTTCCTGTTTTTCCCTGGCAGCTAGGTCTTTCCTCTCTTTTTTTTTTTCCTCTGGAACAGCGGCGGCGCTAGCTTTTTTCCTTGTGCGGCAGAGCGTGCCGCAAGGCGCCTGGCCTTTTATAGGCAGCAGGGTTTATGGTCAAAAAAAAATTCTGGAGAAGTCCTAGAGTCCCGGTGGCGTGAGACTCGGGTGGCATGAGGCAGGCCGCAATTGACTTTTTTTTTTACTTTATTTCCTTTTTCTTTTGACGTGCGCTGCGGTCATGGCTTTTGGCCTGTTGTACGGCCATGGTTCTCAGGTTGACTTTTTATTATTATTTTATTCTTCTTTATTTACTATATTTTCTATTTATTTTTTCCTTTTATTTCTTTTATTCTTATTAATTGTTTTTTCAGATTATTGGTTTTTTATTTATTTATCGTTACATTTTTCTTTAATAATTATTATTTATTATTGCACTTGTGTTTTGTTATTTATTTTTCCTGTTTTATTTTTTGTTTAGACATTTTTTGTTTTATTTATTGTTTCTTCTTTTATTTTTTTCATTTATTATGATTTTATTTCTATATATTTTTTCTTTTATTATTTTTATTTCCTTTCTTTCATATTTCTTACAACAATTTAATTCTTTTTAATGCATGTATTTTGTAAATGAATTTTAATACTGTAGGATGATTCAAATGCAGATGAGATGCATATATTTTATATTTTTCATTATAAAAACATTTTTTTTGTATTATTAACTTCTAACTTCCTATTCAAATTTTAATTTGCCAATTTTTTAAAATCGGGATGTTACAATTCTACCCACTTAACATGACTCTCGCCCTCGAGATTCCGATGGATCAGAGAAGAGATCTTGAAATAAAACTGGAGTTTTTGTTTAAATTTGAATTAGCCCAATTTTGAAAATTGGGGATGTTACAATCTACCCCCTTAACAGGAATCTCGCCCTCGAGATTCAGAGAGATTAGAAAATAGATAAAGAAAAACTTTATCTTGATATCGTCTTCATACTCCCATGTAGCTTCCTTCGGTGTAGTGATTCCTCTAATCGTGTCCGTCTTCCATTGAAGTAGAGGTTGAACGAGAAAAGAGAGATAGAAGGAATCCCAACCTATATGCATACATCAAGGTATATGAACCTAGATAATGCATTAATGGATGAGGATGTGGATATATATAAGTGTTGCACAATGCACATCCAAACACACAAACATACAAGCAAGCAATCATACAGTCATTCCACCAAATCTAAGCAATCGCACAAACGAACTAAACGTTTATACATATTTATTCAAAGGGAGTCCTAAATCCTAATTAATAGACACGTATCGTTACTACGAAATGGTGAAATTGTCCCATTACGCAAGGATGGTTGCTCTAACATACGAAGTTCCTCCACATGAAATGCGTCTTTGAAGGTCCTATCCTTGAGATTCATTTTCTTTGGGTCCTTAGAGATGTGAGTGTGGTCATCTATGTTTTTCACAAAAGAAGTGTTGGATATGAAAGGGGGAAAGAAAGAGGTCAAATAAGTCGGAGAATGGAAAATTTTAAAAACCAATTTTCAAAAACAAATCCTATGTTCTTAACAAAAAATCATTAGAGATGAGAGGCGAAATAGTCCAAAAATTGCAGCAGCGAAAAGAGGGAGAAAATAGATTATGCGGTAGCAAAAAGAAGTGGAAAATTTATTTTAGCGCAACATCAACATATGTGTAAATAAGAAAAATATTTAGAGGAGAGTGTCTTAAAATACAGCGGTAAGGATGAGAGGAACAAAGTGTGTGCAGCAGCAACATGAGGGTGAATAAGGAAGAAAACACAGCAGCAAGTATTTTAAAACATGGCTGAAATTTTATAAAAACGCAGCAGTAAATAGTACTTCAACGTGGCTGAATTGACAAAATAAAATGCACCAGCAAGCAATTTTTTAAAACAGCCTTTAGAAGGTAGTTCCTATATGTCTTACAGTGTCCATTCTATCTAAGCTTGCGTCCTACGGTCGACACGACTTTGATACCAATTTGTTGCATGATTTAATCTAACTTGTGAGTTCAAAGTGATTTAAGATGATCTGACGATGATTAACGGCCACTCAAATAAAACATGTTCTACATGTGATTTAATTCCAGTACTAAAACCAAAATAGTTGTCTAGATCTAGACCGTAATACCTACCATATGCGCATCTAGTCCGTACGGTCGTGGAACAGCGGCGCGACGTGTGTCTCCGGGATCAGGAGTTCCATTGATGAAGATGACGGCAGTCTGACGTAGAAGAAGGCGTGACGTAGATGATGGAGGCGGTGATGCGATCCTACAGCGGCACAACGACGGCTGCGCAACGATCTACGCCGGACGGCGGCTCCTTTCTTTTCTTCTCTTTTTTTCCTCTCCTATTTTTCCCTGACGGCTAGGTTTTTCCTCTCTCTTTTTTTTTTTCCTCTGAAATGGCGGCGGCGCTAGCCTTTTTCCTCGTGTGGCAGAGCGTGCGGCAAGGCGCCTGGCCTTTTATATGCAGTAGGGATTACGGTGAAAAAAAAATTCTTGAGAAGTCATGATCGAGAACACACACTCGGGGCGTGCGGCCTAGAGTCCCGATGGCCTGGGACTCGGGTGGCATGAGGCAGGCCGCAATTGACTTTTTTTTAGTTTATTTCTTTTTTCTTTTGACGTGAGCTGCAGTCATGGCTGTTGGCCTGTTGTACAGCCATGGTTCCCAGGTTAACTTTTTATTATTATTTTATTCTTCTTTATTTATTTATTTATTTTTTCTATTTATTTTTTCCTTTTATTTCTTTTATTCTTATTAATTGTTTTTTTTCAGATTATTGGTTTCTTATTTATTTATTGTCCCATTTTTCTTTAATAATTATTATTTATTATTGCACTTGTGTTTTGTTATTTATTTTTCCCATTTTATTTTTTTGTTTAGACATTTTTTGTTTTATTTATTATTTCTTCTTTTATTTTTTCATTTATTATGATTTTATTTATATATATTTTTTCTTTTATTATTTTTATTTCCTTTCTTTCATGTTTGTTATGACAATTTAATTCATTTTAATGCATGTATTTTGTAAATGAATTTTAATACTGTAGGATGATTCAAATGCAAGTGAGATGCATATATTTTATATTTTTCATTATAAAAACACTTTATTTCGTATTATTAACTTCTAACTTCCTACTCAAAATTTAATTTTCCAAATTTTGAAAATTGGGATGTTACAATTCTACCCCCTTGATATGAATCTCGCCCTCAAGATTTGGATGGATCGGAGAAGAGATTTTGAAATAAAACTGGAGTTTTTGTTTAAATTTGAATTAGCCCATTTTGAAAATTGGGGATGTTACAGAAAGTCCTGAATAATAGTCGTTGTTGCTTATGAACAGAACTAGTCCGGGAAACCGGACTTGTCCGGAGGACCGTACTTGTCCGTGCGGATACCGGACTAGTCCGGTGCTCATATGTGTTGACTTTAGGCTTTTCTAGCTTGAGGGGAGTTTCCCTTCACAAAGGCAATGCTGTCCTTGTTATTTTTATGGCTTCTAGCATATTGCTTTTCACAATAAGAATACCCAATGCCATATTTGACATTAGGAGATTTTGTGGCCAAGTATGCACTTCGTGCATATTTGATCTTCTCCTTGTCGAATATGCCACTTTGGGAAGAATGGTTGTCTTTGGTAGAGGTGGACTTGTCTTTCAAGCTAGTGTCAATTTTAGCACATGAACAAGTAATAGTAGCTTCAGTTTTAAGGGGTTGAGAAGGTGAGCTTGAAGAGGATGAGGGGTCACTTTGTTTGAGTGACTCAACTTGTATCTCAAGGATCTTGTTAACCTTGGATAGGTTAGCAAGTTCGTCCTTGATGGTAGTATTTGAGTCGCTTAACTTCAAGCAAGCTTCCTTGCTTGAGGCTAACTCATGTTCCAGTGACTTGCCGCGCTCCTTTTCAGGTTTGAGAAGCTTTTCAAGTTCAAGATATTCCTCCTTTTGGGAGATAATCATATCTTCTTGATGGTTGATCAACTTCTCCTTCTCAACAAGCTGATCAAGTAGAAATTTCATTTTCGCAGCTGTTTTCTTATCTAAGCCAACAAGCATGTCTTCATTATCACTAGCGACTTCACTATCACTAGAATAGGAATGCAAGGAAGAGGATTTGGTTGTTTCCTTTCATTTACCTTCCTTTGCCATGAGGCAAGTGTCGTTGCCCTTCCGTGCGCTAAGATTTGGGAAGAGGGTGGACTTCTTGGATTTCTTCTCGATGGCTATGCTAGCCATCTCCTCTTCCTCTTCAGATGAGGACTCATCACTTGAGTCCCACTCCTTTCCTAGGTGCGCTTGTCCAGCTTGCTTCTTCATCTTGAAGAATTTCATGGGTTGAGGTTTCGTTTCCTTGGTCTTCTTCTTGTTTTCTTCATACGGGCAGTCAACTATAAAGTGGTCATATTAACCACAGTTATAGCACGCCCGCCTCAACTTCGGTCTTTATTTTTCTTTGAGTTTTCCTTCACTCGATTTACCCCTTGTCTTCTCTTCATCATTCTCTTGAATCTCTTCATAAATAGGATCATGTCTTCCTCACCTATTTTGCTGCTCTCATCATTGCTATCCTCTTCTTGTTGAGCTCCTCGAGCTTCTTTTGACAAGGGTTTGCAAGTGGACTTCAAAGCGACCCCTTTCTTCTTTGACGAGGTGAGGTCGACAATCTCCTTGACATGCTTTGTCTACTTTTCCATCATCTCAAAATTGATGGTTTTCCCAAGCATCTCATCCGGAGTCATTTTCTTGCACTCGGGGCTTTCTCTAATCATCGAGCACAAGGTGACGTTGCGAGGCATGAAAGCTCTAAGGATGAGCTTCACCACCTCGTGATCGTTCCACTTCTTGCTTCCGTATGCTCGAACCTTGTTAATGAGCATATTTAACTAGTTGTACATGTCTTGTGGCGACTCATCTTCTTCTATGGAGAATCTTCCTAATTCGCCTTCGGTCATTTCGATCTTCGCCTCTCGCACATGATGATCGCCTTCATGTGCAGTTTGCAATGTGTCCCAGATTTCTTTCGCAATCTCGAACCCATCCACCTTGGTGAACTCGTCCGGACTTAGAGAGGATGTAATGACTGCTACAGCTTGAGCATTCTGATGTATTGCTTGCTCTTGACATGGTTTAAGCTCTTCATCGTCGTCGTCCGGGATATCTAATCCTGTACACACAATATGCCATAAACTGGTATTGAGTGAGATTAAGTGCATTTTCATGTTTTGCCTCTACATTGAGTAATCATTGCCATCAAAATGTTGGGCTTTCCCTAGGGGAATATACAAATTGTGGTTATTATTAGAATTTAATCGATCGTAGTTGAAAGGATATCGGGAGTAGTCGGCGTGACTACTCCCTTCTTCTTGTCTTCGATCTTCACTTTCCCTTTGGAGAGGGCTTTCTTCCTTAGGAGCGCCTTGAGTTCAAGCGTCTCCTCATTGTCATCCTCGAAGTCCTAAATGGTGTCGAGGAGCTTCTCCAATTTTTGAGCTTTTTCTTCTTTAACCTTCTCTTGGTTGAGACTCTTGTGCACATCCTTCACGTCCGACATGTTCTCTTCAAGCGATTAGTCTCTTGCGGAGAGTACTGCTCTGATACCAATTGAATGTGGCCTAGAGGGGGGGTGAATAGGCCTTTTTGAAATTTAGTCGGAACCTACAACACTTAACAGACTGATGAAATCCCGAGATATCAGACTAGTCCGGTAGAGTGCGGACTAGTCTGGTGCGTGCGGACTAGATTGATCATGTTCGATCAATGATTTCAATTCAAGCACAGTACGCAGCGGAATATAGTATGTAACTTGCAAGTATTGATTCAATGAAGCTAAGTATAATGCAAACCAATTCTTGTTTCAAAGTTTTAACGTAGGTTATGCAAGATTGACAAAACCCTAGAATATAATATGAAGATTAAGAACAAGTTTGACACAAGATTTTATACCGTGGTTCGGTTCTCACAAAGGCAACCTACATCGACGTTGAGGAGCCCACGAAAGGACTGGGTCTTCACTGAACCTAACCTCATCGAATCGCCACGAAGGCCAATTCTCTTCCACTATCACAAAGGGTAAATCACCAAGTCCAAGGGACCTTCTCACAAGTTGAGGGCTCCCCAAGATTACAAAGCAAAACACCACCAAGAACACACTCTTGAGATCAACAATGAAACAACAGGAGTGTGTTAGAGATAAACCCAAGAGTTCAAATGTGTGAATTGTGTCTCTCCTTTGATCGAAGATGAATCCTCAAGGATTTGATCTTTCTTGCATTGGATTCTGTGGAGAGATATGTTTTCTAAGCTCTTGGAGGGTGTGACGGCGCAGGGGGTCGAGAGAGTTGAAAGTAGGGCCGTGCACATCTATTTATAGGGTGTTTCCAAAAGTTACCATTAGAGTTTCGAGTAGGGTGTTTCCAAAAGTTACCATTAGAGTTTCGAGGGTCTGGACTAGTCTGTGGTGGAGTCCGGACTAGTGCGGTGTGCCGCGTGCAGGAAACCCTTAGTTCTCATGAAGATCGGACTTGTACGACTTAGGGCGGACTAGTACGATTTAGGCTCTAGAAAATTTTGGACTACTCCAATTATTTTCGGACAAGCCCGACTTTGTTGATCTCCTTAGTGAATTGGGGATAAGTCCGAATTTGGAGGACTTGTCCGATTTTAGTTAGAGAGGTTATCTAACTAGTCTGTAGTGATTTCGGACTTGTCCGATTTCGTGCAAATGTGAGTAATTAAGGATTAGTCCACACAAGGGAGGACTAGTCCGTTTTTAGTCAGAGGCATTATCAGACTAGTCCGCACATTATCAGACTAGTCCGGTGCAGACAAGTCCGCACTGGCAGGACTTGTCCAAACCTATAAAGAGATGATATCGGACTAGTCCAGTGTCTATCGAACTAGTCCGTTTTTCCTATGAAATGTGAAGTGAGTGAGGATTTTTTGTTCTTGAGATCTTGGGATGTGTTACACCAACACACTCCATACACAATGATATATTCTATTCAGCTCTTGAGCTCTTTTCCGAATTGATCCTCATTCTCCATTCTTTTTGGCGCTTTCTTCATTCTTTCATTAAAACCTGCGCTCATCTCAATAATGTGGTTAGGATCTCATTTGTTTGTCATAAATCAACCAAAACCCATAAGGGATGCCTAGATGCAATTTCAAGAACTCCATCCATCATACATCACCTGACGGTCGTCACCCATTTTTCAGCTTATACCTATTCACACTAACAAGTCACACATATTTAGAGACCACTAAAACCTAAACATGCTCACATATACATACAAGTTAAATTACCTATTCAAACAAGTTAAATTACAAACTATTAATCATGCTCACGTATATAAGTTAAACATGTGTAAATTTGCATGTAATTTCAGAATTAACTATTAATTAAGATTCATAGCCACATTAGCTACGAATCAAGCTCACAATAGAACATCACATATACAAACTCATGCACCAAACAAGGATCACAAATAGTGCTCAAATATACAACTTCAAATGTAAAATTTTTACCTTATCTGCAAATCGATGATGTGCTGCAGATGAAGGGCAGAGGCGCCGCAGACGGAGGGCAACGGATAGGGGTGCGGTCAGACAGGGGCAGGACGGGGCGTGGCCGGACGGGGACATGGCCGGACTGGGCGCGGCCGGACGTAGCGCGGTCGGACGGGGGCACGGCCGGACAGGGCGTGGTCGGACGGGTCCGCGGGCGAACGGGGCATGGTCGGGATGGAGGGCCACGGATAGGGGTGCGGCCAGACGGGGGCAGGACGGGGCACACCCAGACAGGGGCGCGGCCGGACAAGGGCACACTTGCAGGGGGCAGATAGCGAGGGAGGCGAGGGCGGTGAAGCGGTGGGCGACAGATGGAGAGGTGGCGCGAGGTCGAAAATGAAACACAAGAAAAAGCATGGAGGGATTTGGGGTTTCATGTGGGGCCCACCTAAGAGCGTAAACCAGGACCGAGCTAACGCTCTTAGAACCTGCGCGGCCGGGTCCGCTTTTAGAAGCGTCGGTTCCACCGACGCATATATTAGGAGCGTCAGTAGAACTGACGCATGTATTATGTGTGTCGATTACGTGAATTCTGGCCAACGCCTTTAACTTACGGGTGTTGGTTTTTTGAAACCGACACCCTTAGATGTATTAAATGTGTCGGGGCTGACACCTCTATCTTAACCGACACCTTGTTCATCGTTTCCTGTAGTGGTGAGACCTATGTGTGCTGAGTACATTGGCCTGTGCTGAATACATTGGCTTTGACGATAAAAGTTTTGAATACTACCAAAACATCTTTTTTGACGAGCTCCTACTCTACGTCTGAGTTCCCGTAGGGTCCGATGATAGGTCCGACTTGTTTTTGGGTAGCTCCGGTGAGCTTTGTCTTTAGCTCTGGTATGTCTTTGATAGCTCCGGCATGTCCTTGTTAAGCTTTTAATTGTTTTTGCTAGCTCCGGTGCTAGGTCCAACAATCTTTACTAAGCTCCGGCTCAAACTCGGTTAGCTTTTGCAAGGTTCAGAGCTTGATTGCAATGTTTCTACTTTTACTGTGAAATGTTTCAAACTTGCTTTATAATCTTGGAAAGATTGCTTAGTATTCATTTTCTAAGTTTTTGGTGTGTTTTGGCTGAATATTGTCGACATCATTTTGCTATGGTTTGCAAGATGCTTATGTGAGGTGCTCACGTAAAGTGTTGTGGTTTCGGAACTAAGGAGAGTCATGTCGAGGATTTGTGCTCGGAAGTATTGTTGTTTATTCATCTGCAGGTGTTGCTTGCGTTCAAGACATGGCTAGTGATTGGATCCATTGGACTAGTCTTAGGGAGGAGCTGAGGTTCCAACAACCAAGTTCGTGAGGAACTGTGGTTGGGCTGATGAGGAGGTCACGCAGGGTGATTGAATCATGGGCAGTGTATATGAAGTAAACTGGATGTCCAAGGAAGGTGTTTGCACGTATGAATGCGGTGCATGACGTGGCAACATGGTTTCAAAGACGGGTTATTGAAGGAAAGATTCGGTTGGAAGGATCCAATCATATCGGATTATGACTCTGGCTACGACAGAGTCGGGTTTTGGCTCGGATATGGAAAGTATCAAGTTGGTTATGATAGTTTCCGTGTGGGTCACAAATTTGAGTTGTTTTAGGAATGTGGGACATGTTCCTAAGGTGTTTGGAAGTCTTAAGATTGCTTATATCTGCATGTGGAAGAGACTTGAGCAGTTATGGAAAGTTTCGATTCGTGAATTGAGTAGGATTAGAGTCCTAGTTTGGTTTGGGTTGGCCTCCGAGCCGGTTATAAAAGCAAGGGAGTCCAGAGCTTAGTGAAGACGGCTTTGGGGCTGTTCCTTTTGTGGTTTGATCAATAAAATTCGTAGTTTGAAGGAACTTTTGTGCCTTGTTCGTCCGACTTGTTTTCTTCGAGTCTTTCTCGTCGAGTTTCTGCACAACACTACCTTGCTTCGGTGGTTTTATCATAACTTGAGTTTTACAGATCTGATCGACGTGATTCTTTTTGAGTTGTCTTCACAACTTGATTTTCTATCATTTGTGATAATTTCACGGTCATTGGATTTGTGATTTCTGATCTAAACGAGTTTTTTTGCAGTGTTCCATAACTGTTTTTTCTCGGGTAGGACAGATTGACCTTTGTTCAATACTTTGATCGTAACTTGAGTTTCTCTCGACAGATTTTTGTGATTGTTGTTGTGACATCTTCTTTATTTGATTCTCTACAATCTATACTAGTTTTGTCACAGTTGAAAATGTTTAGATTAGTTGCAAACACGGTTTCTTTAACAGATCGGTTTTCTGCCAAGGGGTGTTTTGTTGCTTCGGCTGAAAAGTTTTAATCTTCCATTGATACCCCCTCTGGTAGATTTACACGTGCTCTTTGATCCTAATAAAAGAGAGAGGGGCGTTAATCTAAAGCGCGTCTTCCATAGTCAAAAGAGAGAAGCGCGACACGAGGTCTGCGGAGAATTTATCGTGATGTTGAAACACGTGCGACGTCCGTGCGCAACCTTTCATTTCCCCAAGGCGGTATTGATGCGTCCCATCATTCCATCAATGCGCGGGAAACAAACCGCTCCCTCGGCGACTCCGTGCAGACCTTATTTAAGACACGCCGTCACCAGTGAGTTCTCCACAAGCATGTCACTCACTTTAAATCCTCTTCTTTTCTTCGTCTTCTCTGCCCCGACGACCCACCACCACTACCATGACTGACCTTTCGCCACCAAGCCCTCCGAGGGAGCCACCGTGCAAGAAATTGTGCTGCAGCTCCCCCGAGAGGTTCGACACCGAGCATCACCTCCTTATGGCGTAAGAGGTGTACAACAATACGTCTCGCGCCATGAGTTCCTTTGATCTGGGTACCCTTCCCCAGGTTACTGAAATAGGTACCATCGACCCCTACCTTTTCGCCCTCACGGGGGTGGCCGATCGTCTCGACATTCTGTTCAAGACGATGGCCAAGGTTCTTGGCCCCGAGGGTCACAGAAAACCGGTGGAGGCGACAGAGAGCAACCTCGTTCACGGGGTTGCACCGCCGGTGCAGCCAGCGCAGCCAGAGCAGCCAGTGCAGCCGACCCAGGCTCCTGTTACAGTGGCTCCGGAGTCGCCGCTGTAAAAGCCCGCTTTTCATAAGAACAAAAACGCACAAATGTGAACTTAAAAATTCTGAAAATGGACTTGGAAATCCAAACTCACATGAACCATATGAGTTAACCCATGTTCACTAAAAATAGGAACTTGTTAAAATTTTACATATAGAACATGGTTGCTAATGTATTTGGAACTTAAGGGGTAAAATCCTTAATTTCCAAGTATTCCCATTTTCAATGAAAAATTAAAATAGAAAAGAAAACAAAATAGAGAGAAAGAAAAAGAAATTATTCCAACCCTAAAATTGGACATCCCAAATATATTCAAATCTCATGCCGTAAATTTTTCCATGACCTTCAAATATTCCCAATAGACTCTCGGTAATGTTTCAAAATTTTTGAAGCACGTTTTCCATTTATTGAACACGTACTGAGAGTTTAATCAGGGTCGACTTCAAATTTAAACTTTGTACTTAATCTTGTCCAAATGAACTCCAAATTTTTTCTGAGGTCCCTTATGGTTCAAAAAGGTTAACTTTAAAGTTTCAGGATTTTTGAACCTAATCTACTATTTATTTCATTGAATCAAGTATCACCGCTTGAATTCAAATTCAAACCTGAGTTAAAAGTTCAACTTGCTCAGTTCTGAAATCTGATTGCACCATAAAATTCTTCACATTTTATTTAGTCATTGGGCCAAAGTTGAATATTTTTTAAGCATGATTGCTAGCCCTTTTTGAAATTTGAAAAGAGAGGGGAGGAGAGAGTGGGTCCCACATGTCATGTTTATCCTCATGGCCACAAAACCAAATTCGTTTCTTCCTCTCCCGGTTCTTATCCATAGCGCGCCTGACCCCGATTCTTCTTCCTTCCACCCACGCTGCTCGCCCCTGCTATCTCCAGCCGCAGCGCGCCCTTACCGCGCGCCTCCCTCGCCGTGCCCGACCGCCTGCAGCGCCGTGCCCCAGCGCCCGTGCGCCGCGCCGCCTCCTCGCGTCCCAGCGCTCCGCCACCTCCACGCCAGCGCCATGGCGTGCCGCTCGCGCCCATGCCACCGCCGCCATAGCTCCCCGACGCCGGCGCTGCCCACCCCCGCTGCGTCGCGCCCCACTGGCCCGTCGCTGCACCGCTCCTCCCTCCGGCTTGCCCCACCCCCACGGCACCTTGGCTCACCGGCCGTCGTCCGCCCGCCGTCCGCGCGCCTCTCCCTGCCTGCGCGCCCGCCTCCGGTGCCGACCCCGCGCTGCGTGCTCCAACGCCCCCTCGCCACATCCGCAGCCGCACCAGCTGCTCCGATCGGCTTCTGCTCACCGGCCGGCGCCTTGCCGCCTCGCGCGCCTGCGCCCTCTGTCCACTTGCCATCGTGCTATGCTTCCGCTGACACTCTCTGACCGCCGCCCTGCTCCCCTTCCGTCCACGACCGCACCCGCGACGGCCGTCCACCCTCCCCGCTGTCCAACCCCTCAACCGGTGGTCGACACCCGACATCATCGCCCCGTTCCGCGCCATGGCTGCACCCAACCAGCGAAGCGAGTGATCCATGAGATGTATGAGATGCAAGAACACGTTGATGACACCACGGCGATGACAATTGGTTCAAGGTTAGCTTTGATTTGTGCAAAGATTAGTTGGGACAGTGCTGTAGCCTAGGTGTTAGATGAAATGGCTACAAGGCGAAACTAAGTGTGTTGCTGTTCAATGTTGGTCTATGGATGTAGGTCTGTTGTGGTGTGGCAAATCGACCAAGATAAGTGCCAAGATGCCCTTTGAATGGTGATGAAGCGAGGGAAATCAAGTACACACCCAAGATGTTCGGCGAAATGCCTACAAGGTGAGCCTTGCCCTGAAATACCTTTCTTGACGTCACCGACGTCCGTTCGTCGTGACCGCTAATGGTACTCATGTGTTGTCAAGCCATACGTCCACTTTCCGCATTGATATCATTCCAATAGAAATCCCTAAGTTGACCTCTTTTGTCATTTGTATCACGTTGGCTTGTCCGTGCGTACTCGTGATGCTCCACCATGAGTCGCGTCGACATCGTTGACCACATGACGTCGTCGTGACGCTTCGAGCCATCATCGTGCCCTGGCATCGAGATGGAGGACGATTGTGATGTGTGTGGTGCTGAAACACCAGCACGACTCGTCGGACAATGGTTGTCAAGTCAAATTAAGTTTAGTCGTTGTCAGAGTAGTCGAGTCCTAGGTATAGCCAATGTCCTCGACAAAATGCCTTCTAGGTCAAACCAAGGTGGTTGGTGATCACCGATGACCTATGGTTAAGTAAAGCGAGAACGTTGCGACCGACAAGGAAAACTAGACCAAGGCAAAACCTTGGATAAGGATTTCTTGTTCGTGTCGACGATGTTCCCGAACCGCCCGCAGGATTGCTTAACTAGGTGTGTTGTTTCTTTGACGACAGGTTCGTCGAGTCGCTTGCCGACGATCGAGTCAACATCACTAAACTTGTGACTCATAAGGTGGTGTTCGGGATTTCGCTCACCACCATTGACGAGTTCGGGTTCATGTGGACGTCGCTAAGACGATCTTCTCGAGATGGCAAAGCATGCCTTCACGACAAGGTCTTGCATCATGTTTAAGTCCCGAGAGCTTATCGAGCTCACCTGGATAGGCTTGCGGGAGACACTACATTAGTGTCGTCGTGTAAGCACTTGAACGATGCTCGAGAAGGTTGCCGTAGAAACTAATTTACCTAAAAGTCATTTGAACGTTGTCTTGGTACTCATGCTAGGTTAACAGTGCTTGTAATGACTTAAGTCCAAGCCATGTTGATCTCACTTCACTCCCAAGTGTCGTTAGGTTCCATCATGGTTCATCCTAAGTCGGGACCCTACGACAGCACTGCTCACTTAACTAGGTTTACTCATTTATGAGTTAAGCCAAGTTCATTGGTCGACTGCTAAATCGCGACCTTCGTCTTGTACACTCCACTCATACTCAAGCTTTCGATGTCCCACCTTAATTTTTGGGTCATCCTTACACTTCTCCGCCCAACACTTCTTCACCATTCAGATTTGTCAATCTCGCGTGGCATAGCTTGAAGTGTGGTGTGCTAAGTTGCAATGTACCTTTATGTTGTACCTTTCAGTTCATACCGACACTTCTATGTCCACCTTGAGTCATCCTCTGGTTAACCCCACCACAGCGGCACATCTGTCCTTCCTAGTCAAACTCCTCGTTCTTAGAGTTTACACAACCCCATGGAGTCTATTATTAAATTAATTAATTACTTAATTACTTATATGCATATCATGTCGATAGGAACGTGATGATAGGTGATCGACGAGAAGTTTCGCTTGGAGGAGAAGGCCAGGGTGTCCACTTGTAGTCCTTGGCGGAGTTCGCACAGAAGGACCACTAACAAGTGACATTTATTTGATCGCAAACTAAAGCAAGCCCCGATTTGCATTTAAGAGCTTTTCAAAGTTTTCCAGTTTTATTCACTTACATCTCCAGTTGATATTGTGCATTACGTATAAGGTGTTTGATACTCCACTTGCATGACCACAAATCCCAGGGTTTGGTTGGAACGAGTTATAGTTTGACCTGTAGTATCTGCTTTGCTAATGCATAGGAAATCCGGTAGAAGTCGAGTAGTTGGAATCTACTCGCGACAGATGTATGACATATCTCACAGGATCGGTTAGATAGAAAATAGCATAATATAATGAAATGGAGACCGGGCAGGGGATGGATAGGAAGCGGTGAGAATTGAGTCTCGGTCGCATAGCCCTGCCTGTGTCGCTTGAGGACCGTGCCGTATGCAGCACCGTTGGGCAAGCTTGAACTGTACCAGTTGCATAATGGTATATGGGCCCATTAAACTGATGTAACTCTAGACTGTAGTGTGGAGACTCCTTGGTTGTCCTTGAATGGAGATGCGAAGGCATAAAAGTGTAAATCTTCTAGCGGGCAACTTCGACGTGTCCGTGTAGGGGACCTCTTGCTCGGGATGAAGGGGTTTGTCGACATTGGGGTCTTGGGTGAAAGGTGGCCACGTATGACGCAGGAGGAGAGCACGTATGTGTCTCCCACGCAGGTGTGCGTGTCGTGCAGTCCGGGTGTGTCCTGAGTGCAATCACCGTCCCTCACGGTAATAGAGTACCACTTGTCCGTCGCTGTCGTGACGTAGTAAATACTAAAGAAGCCAGCAAATTATATTGTATTGAATTATAATTGCTTTGCAACCTTGTATGATTTAGAGATAGCAAAATTAAAGTTTACAATTTCCCCATACTTTAGCTGTAATAGCATTATGTGCTATGAGCATGTCATATCATCGGTAAAGCGTTTCTTGTTTGATTGTGGAGCCCATGATGTGTCGTGCTTGGAGAATGTCATTTGCTACATAAAACCTGATTATAAGGATCCACTTGTAGGCGAGTCTATTTATGCTATTCCTTACCTATGTTAGTATTCACCCTGCATATGTCTAGTGAGACGGTTAAGTCTTGCTGAGCCTTATGCTCACGTTTGCACTTTAACGATTTTTGTAGGTATTAGTTTTATTTCTGCTGTTCAGGTTGTACATGAGACTCGAGGTGTCGAGATAAATCTCATGTGAGCCACGCCGCTGCTGAATGTTCTTCATGTTGCTAGTGAGAAGCGTCCTAGGGCATGGACGTCTTCTCTCCTGCTTAGTTAGGTGAGATTATGAGTATGTATTTTTCCACTGCGTGTGTACCCCTGTGGTACACTCTTTTGTAAACTCTTCTTATTATGAAATGAAAACTTTATATGTTTTGGTATCCTTTTCGTGTGTGTTGTTAGGTGCCGCATCGCACGGCACCACCCAATGAGATCCTCGGAGGTGTGCACTCCGGTCCCCACAAACATGGTATCAGAGCTTCGTTGGGAATAGCACGCTCGAAAAGAGCCTATATTCGAAAACTCCGAAGTAGTCGAGTGAGGATTTGCTATATGCCCATTAAGGACTATTACTAGTATAAGTTATAAAGGTGGTGAACTAACTTGTTATGTTATTCTGTAACAACGCTCCGTCTTCAAGGTAAGAGGTAAGGTACGCTGCCGAGCGTGGATCAATCTCGGTAAGCTCTGCATACGAGATGTGGTATGTAATATTTCCGTGGCTTGGCACAGATAGTCAATATGAGTCTCTGAAACTTTCCATGTTTCTGAGGATATATGACACGCGGTATCCCAGCGTGACACAAAATTAGTGGGAGCCCCCGTCGGGTGGTGTATAACCTGATAGCGTGTATCTCTAGAACTATTCATGTTCTATGGGATCATGCTAAACACGTATGCCCGAGCGTGTATAAGCCGGTTCGTGCAGAAGTCTTTGTTGTACAGACGTATTTACAGCCATGTACCTCGAGACATGACTTCGCTCGAGGGCGACTCACACCAGAGTCGTATGCATTTACTTTCATATGTATTATTGTGACTGCTTGTCGTGTTTCCCCGTGCCGCCCTTGAGGTGTGAAGGTGTGAAAGGGGATTGTTTGTCTTCTGCAGGTACACTAACTCCGGTAGCGACCCGTGTAGAATACGTTTGCGAGTGATCGATATTAGGACCACCTATAGACGTATCCGGATATACCGGGTTAGAATTTTCTTTTAGTAAGGCATGTAGTACCGTCAGTATCCCACTTGATACTTTGACCATCCCCACGAAAGAAATGGCTTCATATTCATATTAAGTCCAAGTATCAGTTGCTGATATCTTGTGGACAAGGTAAAATGTTTCTTTTCAAGAGTTGGTTAACCAGAGTTCTTTGTTCCTGGCGAGAGTTTAGCTCGACTTCGCTGGGTTGAGACTTTGGTTAAGCATGAAGATCCATAGTGATATGTTGTGGATAAGAAGGTCGTCAAGTCTCTTTTAAGATTCCATTTAGTTCCAAAGAAACTTATTAGTTGTGAATTAAGTTCTAGCCATCGGACTTGAGTTTTGAGCTAAGTTTCAAAATTTGAGTTTGTTCCCAAATTCTTGTGTTTCGAAGCCGGTGAGTTCTGTTTTCGAACAGAATTGACCTAACTTTGAAAATCCATATCTTTTAAACCTGGAGGGCTAGGGAGGCAAGTGAATACTTATTGGAAATCTTTTGAAGTCTTCTATAAGTTTTCTATTGACCTCCAAGCCAAAAGACGCTTTTATGGTGATAAAAATGCACCGTTATCACAGCAGCTGCTGTTCTGAAACTACATGGACCAGCATCTGAATTTTTGCCATAACTCTTTGTAGAAAGCTCTTCTATTCCATTATAATATGTTTCTGGAAAGGAGAAGAGCTATTCTACAACTTTGTTATTCAGTGATACCTCAAATTCAGTTTATAACTAAATAGAAAACAGAGTTGAAGATAGTACATGTATATAGGTGCTATCTGAAACAGTCAGAAAAATTCTGAACTTTGAACGGTCATAACTCTTAAACTAGAAATGCAAACTATGCATGTTTATACATATATGGAAATCTTAAAGAGTCCTCTATCAACTTCCTATTCAACACAAAGGCTAAAAGTCACATTAACAAGGTCTAAATTGAAGTGTCGTTTAAGAGGTTCTGACAGCCCGAAAGAGGGGACAGAATCTGAACTCTTCACCAATTGAATCATAACTTTCTGCAGACTTCACTGGTGCAGGCCTACTTTATATGTTTTGGTATCCTTTTTGTGTGTGCGGTTAGGTACCGCATCGCACGGCACCACCCAATGAGATCCTCGGATGTGTGGACTCCAGTCCCCACCAACATGGAAAGTATAGAGAGTCCTCTACAACGTCTCTATAGAACTCCTGAGCAGAATCCATCTCTAACATACTAAAAACTTCAAATTTCTAAACTTGATCAAATCTGGACAGCGAGTGGACAGTCCTGTGTACAGTTACTGTTTCTCGCATAACTCGCTGTAGAATTGTCGTATGACTTCTTGTGATGCATTTTTGGAATCTTGAGAATGTATGCAACAAGTTTGCTATGTATTATTTTCGCAAATTTTGATGTTTTTATATCTGAAAATTGTGGACAAAATCAGCCTTAAACAAAGGAGGTGCTGTCCAAATTTTCAGAAAAAACTGTCAACTTGCAAAATGTCATATCTTCTCAACCAGAAGTGCTACGAGGACAAGTAAGTACTCCTTAGAAAGTTTTGGAAGTACTTTACAAGTTATCTATTCAGTTCAAGACCAAAATCCTTTTCTAGGTGGGTGAAATTTGGATAGTCGCAGAGACTGTCCAGGCATACCAAACTGAACAGCAATCTGTACACCTCTGAATTTAATCCATAACACGTAGACCCTTGATCTAATGGTGTCGCGCGAGTATCCGTTGGAAAAGTTAGAGAGTCAGCTACAATTTTTGCAATTGGCTCCAGACCAGAATCGGTCATCTACCTATTCCAAATCATGTTTGAATGCAGAGTGGTCAATCTGAACTGAATTCAAATTCTGAATGCTGAAATTTTACCCAAATTCAAAAATTCATATATTTTAAACCAGAACTGATATGAAGTCAAGTAAGTACATTCTGGAAAGCTTATTACATTTGCTACAACTTTGTAAATTAGAATATTTCCAGATTTCCATCAGAAAAGTGCGAAAACTTAAGATCAAATGTGATACTTTTTAAGCAGGTTCTGCTGAAAGTGCAGAAAATTCTGCTGACTTTAAAATAGCATAACATGCAAACCAGGGATGATCTAGAGGAAAACCAATACTTTTTGGAAAGGTCTTGAAGTGTAATTTAACTTTGTTATTCACCTCGAGATCTGATTTTGCCATTTACTGGATCAAGATCGAGTTTTTGTCCAAGCTGGTCTTTTGTCACCATAGCCTGACCAGTTTGAACCTTTCGGTTTTTATTAGGCATTCGGCTCTTGATATCAATTAGAGGAGTGTCGTAACCAACCAAGAGTTAGGACTCAACTATTTACCAAGTTGAATGGAGTGTTAAACTTATTCGAAGCCTTTTTCCTTGGATAGGCATACTAGTGTCTGATTTATGTGACTTGCCACATCACATCTTGTGATGTTGAATGCAGGTCGCAATTACTCGAGTTGCATCTCGTCTTTCCATGAGGATTGTTTGGAGTACGCTTCGACATCCTGGTTTGGAACTTTAAGGGGGAAGGCGAGCACTCAAGTAATGGTGGTATTGAACCATCAACCTTGGTTACAACGAGTCATGTCAACAAGAAGACAATCAAGTAAGATTACATCTTCAAGAGGATCCAACATCCACCACCAGATTGAGTTACATGAAGAAGAGTGTGACTTCAACTCCACTAGAGTGATCGAGAAGGATATTCGTTCCTCCTGACTGATTGAAGCGAAGGTTAAGTGAAGCATCACTAGAGACATATAGTTTGTTGTTTTTCTCTTGATGAAGATACAATCCAGTTGAGTAGAACATGAACAAGCTTTCGAAAGGTCGAGGTAGCGTGGTATATTTCTCACATTCCTTGTCAATAGTTCTGTCATGAATTCCTTAACTGTGGTCGGGGCATGAAAGTGACGCTACTCATTGAGTGTCTTTCACGACCACGGTATCCAATCCTTGCAAATCATCAGACAATACTTGAGTTTTGTGGGTGTTGTTCATTTAGTCTTGCTGAAACTATAAAAGCTACTGCACCATGCATGTGCACAATTTGCATCATACATATGCATCATTTGCACCATACCATGTGCATATTCATTGCACCATACAACATATGATGCATCATGAGGCATAATTACCAATGTAACACCAATGATAGAATGCATGATAATACTAAAATTTAGAGCAAGACTGTGTACCCCATTCAAACTATTCTAAAGTGCCTAATGACTACGGTCATTTCACCATCTTCATTTGACTTCTTACATTGTTGATCTCCTTTTCATTGAGTAATACTTGGGAAACCAATTACTCAACCTCACTTGCAACTAAACAAACACTTGGACTTCCATCCTTGACTTGTTTAGGTTCAAGTACCTTGATTGTTGCAACTATACCGCTCGTCATCGAGTGGTCATCAGTTCGATGATCAACCTTGTAAAATCCATGAAATCTCCTTACTCGCGAGGATACTGTTCGGTTATCAACCTCGTGAAAATCTTTGGGTCCATCTAAGATCTTGCGTTGGTATATGGTAACCTTGATACTCCAAGAACCTTGTAGTTACCATATAATTGAGTTCTTTGCTGTGTTGAAATATATCTTCAGTATTCCTGCTGTTTTGATTACATAAGAGTGTTGAATGCTTTGCTGCTCTTATGATACAGCTAAGGGATCCTATGGTTGACTAAACCTCAAACGAGGTTAATGATTGTTGTTTAACCTCGTAAACCATCTTAACTCATGTCAAGGGAAATACCACATTAAGTTATAAGGACCTATACAAAACCAAGCAAGAAACCAAGAATCCATGCAAGGATAGTTCCACACTATCGAGGTAACCCAGAGAAGCAAAGAACAAGTCCTGATTCTTCCAGTCAAGTCTAGGACAAAATAAGATGTCATGTCAATGTAAGAGTACAACAATAAAGGTTCAGTAACGGACGTGAAAGTTTTACCATGTGATATTGTCATGTCGAGCTTCCTGTCAAGGTTATAAACCTAAAGACTGGAATCACTTGAAGCAGACTTTAGAATTTCTTAAGATGCCTGGAAATAATCACTATTTCGTAGAACCCAAGTCTTTAAGGGCATTGTCATTTTCCTTAGTCAATGACCCTCTTTTCCGGATCGTCCCCTCATCGTTTCTGTTATTCTACTTGTTAGAATCTCGGGACGAGATTCCTTTAAGGGGGGAGGATTGTAAAAGCCCGCTTTTCGGAAGAACAAAAACGCACAAATGCGAACTTAAAAATTCTGAACATGGACTTGGAAATCCGAACTCACATGAACCATATGAGTTAACCCATGTTCACTAAAAATAGGAACTTGTTAAAATTTTACATATAGAACACGGTTGCTAATGTATTTGGAACTTAAGGGGTAAAATCCTTAATTTCCAAGTATTCCCATTTTCAATGAAAAATTAAAAGAGAAAAGAAAACAAGATAGAGAGAAAGAAAAAGAAATTATTACAACCCTAAAATTGGACATCAAAAAATATTCAAATCTCATGCCGTAAATTTTTCCATGACCTTCTAATATTCCAAATAGACTCTCGGAAAAGTTTCAAAATTTTTGAAGCACGTTTTCCATTTATTGGACACGTATTGAGAGTTTAATCAGAGTCGACTTCAAATTTAAACTTTGTACTTAATCTTGTCCAAATCAACTCCAAATTTTTCCTAAGGTCCCTTATGGTTCAAAAAGGTTAACTTCAAAGTATCACGATTTTTGAACCTAATCTACTATTTATTTCATTGAATCAAGTATCACCGCTTGAATTCAAATTCAAACCTGAGTTAAAAATTCAACTTGCTCAGTTCTGAAATCTGATTGAACCGTAAAATTCTTCACATTTTATTTAGTCATTGGGCCAAAGTTGAATATTTTTGAAGCATGATTGCTAGCCCTTTTTTGAAATTTGAAAAGAGAGGGGAGGAGAGAGTGGGTCCCACATGTCATGTTTATCCTCATAGCTACAAAACCAAATTCGTTTCTTCCTCTCTCGGTTCTTATCCATAGCGCGCCTGACCCCGATTCTTCTTCCTTCCACCCACGCTGCTCGCCCCAGCTGCCTCCAGCCGCATCGCCCCGTTACCGCGCGCCTCCCTCGCCGTACCCGACCGCCTGCAGTGCCGTGCCCCAGCGCCCGTGCGGCGCGCCGCCTCCTCGTGTCCCAGCGCTCCGCTGCCTCCACGCCAGCGCCACGGCATGCCGCTCGCTCCCAGGCCGCTGCCGCCATAGCTCCCCGACGCCGGCGCTGCCCACCCCTGCTGTGTCGCGCCCCACTAGCCCGTCGCTGCACCGCTCCTCCCTCCGGCTTGCCCCGCCCCCACGGCACCTCGCCTCACCGGCCGCTGTCCGCCCGCCGTCCACGCGCCTCTCCCGGCCTGCGCGCCCGCCTCCGGTGCCGACCCCGCGCTGCGCGCTCCCACGCCCCCTCACCACATCCGCGGCCGCACCAGCCGCTCCGACCGGCTTCTGCTCGCCGGCTGGCGCCTTGCCGCCTCGCGCACCTGCGCCCTCTATCCACTTGCTGCCATGCTGTGCTGCCGCTGACACTCTCTGACCGCCGCCCTGCTCCCTATCCGTCCACGACCGCGCCCGCGACGGTCGTCCACCCTCCCCGCTGTCCAACACCTCAACCGGTGGTCGACACCCGGCATCGTCACCCCGTTCCGCGCCATGGCTGCACCCAACCAGCGAAGTGAGTGATCTGTGAGATGTATGAGATGCAAGAACACGTTGATGACACCACAGCGACGACAATTGGTTCAAGGTTAGCTCTGATTTGTGCAAAGATTAGTTGGGACAGTGTTGCAGCCTAGGTGTTCAATGAAATGGTTACAAGGCGAAACTAAGTGTGTTGCTGTTCAATGTTGGTCTATGGATGTAGGTCTATTGTGGTGTGGCAAATCGACCAAGATAAGTGCCAAGATGCCCTTTAAATGGTGATGAAGCGGCGGAAATCAAGTACACACGCAAGATGTTCGGCGAAATGCCTACAAGGTGAGCCTTGCCCTGAAATACCTTGCTTGACGTCACCGACGTCCGTTCGTCGTGACCGCTAATGGTACTCATGTGTTGTCAAGCCATACGTCCACTTTCTGCATTGATATCATTCCAATAGAAATCCCTAAGTTGAGCTCTTTTGTCGTTTGTATCATGTTGGCTTGTCCGTGCGTACTCGTGATGCTCCACCATGAGTCGCGTCGACATCGTTGACCACATGACGTCGTCGTGACGCTCCGAGCCGTCATCGTGCCTTGGCATCGAGATTGAGGATGCTTGTGATGTGTGTGGTGCTGAAACACCAGCACGACTTGTCGGACAATGGTTGTCAAGCAAAATTAGTTTTAGTCATTGTCAGAGTAGTCGAGTCCTAGGTATAGCCAATGTCCTCGACAAAATGCCTTCTAGGTCAAACCAAGGTGGTTGGTGATCACCGATGACCTATGGTTAAGTAAAGCGAGAACGTTGCGATCGACAAGGAAAACTAGACCAAGGCAAAACATTGGATAAGGATTTCTTGTTCGTGTCGACGATGTTCCCGAACCGCCCGCAGGATTGTTTAACTAGGTGTGTTGTTTCTTCGATGACAGGTTCGTCGAGTCGCTTGCCGACGATCGAGTCAACATCACTAAACTTGTGACTCATAAGGTGGTGTTCGTGATTTCGCTCACCACCATTGACGAGTCCGGGTTGATGTGGACGTCGTTAAGACGATCTTCTCGAGATGGCAAAGCATGCCTTCACGGCAAGGTCTCGCATCATGTTTAAGTCTCGAGATCTTACCGAGCTCACCTAGACATGCGTGCGGGAGACACTACATTAGTGTCGTCGTGTAAGCACTTGAACGATGCTCGAGAAGCTTGCCGTAGAAACTACTTTACCTAAAAGTCATTTGAACGTTGTCTTGGTACTCATGCTAGGTTAATAGTGCTTGTAATGACTTAAGTCCAAGCCATGTTGATCTCACTTCACTCCCAAGTGTCGTTAGGTTCCATCATGGTTCATCCTAAGTCGGGACCCTACGACAACACTGCTCACTTAACTAGGTTTACTCATTTATGAGTTAAGTCAAGTTCATTGGTCGACTGCTAAATCGCGACCTTTGTCTTGAACACTCCACTCATACTCAAGCTTTCGATGTCCCACCTTAATTTTTGGGTCGTCCTTACACTTCTCCTCCCAACACTTCTTCACCATTCAGATTTGTCAATCTCGCGTGGCATAGCTTGAAGTGTGGTGTGCTAAGTTTCAATGTACCTTTATGTTGTACCTTTCAGTTCATACCGACACTTCTATGTCCACCTTGACTCATCCTCTGGTTACCCCCACAACAGAGGAACATCTGCCCTTCCTAGTCAAACTCCTCATTCTTAGAGTTTACACAACCCCGTGGAGTCTATTATTAAATTACTTAATTACTTATATGCATATCATGTCGATAGGAACGTGATGATAGGTGATCGATGAGACGTTTCGCTTGGAGGAGAAGGCCAGGGTGTCCACTTGAAGTCATTGGCGAAGTCTGCACAGAAGGACCACTAACAAGTGACATTTATTTGAGTCTCGAACTAAGGCAAGCCCCGGTTTGCATTTAAGAGCTTTTCAAAGTTTTCCAGTTCTATTCACTTACATCTCCAGTTGATATTGTGCATTACGTATAAGGTGTTTGATACTCCACTTGCATGACCACAAATCCCAGGGTTTGGTTGGAACGAGTTACAGTTTGACCTGTAGTAACTGCTTTGCTAATGCATAGGAAATCCGGTAGAAGTCGAGTAGTTGGAATCTACTCGCGAGAGATGTAGGACATATCTCATAGGTTTGGTTAGATAGAAAATGGCATAATATAATGGAAGCGGCGAGAATTGAGTCTCGGTCACATAGCCCTGCCTGTGTCGATTGAGGACCGTGCCGTATGCGGCACCGTCGGGCAAGCTTGAACTGTACCGGTTGCATAATGGTATATGGGCCCATTAAACTGATGTAACTCCAGACTGTAGTGTGGAGACTCCTCAGTTGTCCTTGAATGGAGATGCGAAGGCATAAAGGTGTAAATCATCTAGCGGGCAACTTCGACGTGTCCGTGTAGGGGACCTTTTGCTCGGGGTGAAAAGGTTTGTCGACATTAAGGTCTTGGGTGAAAGGTGGCCACGTATGACGCGGGGAGGAGAGCACATATGTGTCTCCCACGCGGGTGTGCATGTCGTGCAGTCCGGGTGTGTCCTGATTGCAATCACCGTCCCTCGCGGTAATAGGGTACCACTTGTCCGTTGCTGTCGTGACGTAGTAAATACTAAAGAAGCCAGCAAATTATATTGTATTGAATTATAATTGCTTTGTAACCTTGTATGATTTAGAGATAGCAAAATTAAACTTTACAATTTCCCCATACTTTAGCTATAATAGCATTATGTGCTCTGAGCATGTCATATCATTGGTAAAGCGTTTCTTGTTTGATTGTGGAGCCCATGATGTGTCGTGCTTGGAGAATGTCATTTGCTACATAAAACCTGATTATAAGGATCCACTTGTAGGCGAGTCTATTTATGCTATTCCTTACCTATGTTAGTATTCACCCTGCATATGTCTAGTGAGACGCTTGCTGAGTCTTATGCTCACGTTTGCGCTTTAACGATTTTTGCAGGTATTAGTTTTATTTCTGCTGTTCAGGTTGTACATGAGAATCGAGCTGTCGAGATAAATCTTATGTGAGCCACGCCGCTACTGAATGTTCTTCATATTGCTAGTGAGAAGCGTCCTAGGGCATGGACGTCTTCTCTCCTGCTTAGTTAGGTGAGATTATAAGGATGTATTTTTCCGTTGCGTGTGTACCCCTGTGGTACACTCTTTTGTAAACTCTTCTTATTATGAAATGAAAACTTTATATGTTTTGGTATCCTTTTCGTGTGTGTTGTCAGGTGCCGCATCGCACGGCACCAACCAATGAGATCCTCGGAGTTGTGAACTCCGGTCCCCACAGCCGCTAGAGGACAAGGAGGAGGAGGAGGAGGAGTAGGAGTAGGATTTAGTTTTTATTGTTGTTTTTAGCAGCTTCTGTTTTGTAAATATTGTTAATGAATGAATTCTATCTTTGTTTATCTATGTGATTGAATATTATCTTATGTGCTCTTCAACTGTGTGAATGAATGAATGTGTGGTGTGTTCATCGTGTTCCTCGGGTATCATAAGGAAGGATTTGATTATATTCAGTTATCAAGTGAGAATGTGCTCTATGTTGTGTTGTGTGATATCAACAGTGAACCGAAGCAAAATGGAGAAATCACAAAGATAAAGGTGACGTGAGGAATCGAAGACGCGCTTTCCATTAGTGCGCGTCTCTCCTTTAGCAGAGGAGAGGGAGACGTCAGTCATATGAGACGTGCTATGTTTTATGCGCGTCTCCCGCTTTTCAAAGAGGATGGCGTGTCTCGGATACCAATTTAACTGAGACGGGTTTTGTTTTAATGTGTCTCCTTGTACTTTCAGCCGAGCCATATCAGATCCTCGCCGAAGCGGGCTCGTCTTGCTTAACATTATCAGAGACGCTACCTTTGAGTGCGTTGCCCATATTTGTCTCGAATTTAGGTTTCTTACATAGTGTTACTTCGTAACTTTCCATGTTCAAAGAGTTTTATCCTAGAGTTAAAGAGAAGCACTTTATCTCTATGCATAATCTCTTTTGGCATAATTCATTTGTCATGCCATCCTTAGTTCGTTAATTATAAATTTTTGCACTATGGTATGCCTTATCCATCCATTCCTCAAGTCCGGAGATTTTCCTCAAGTGGTGCTTCATAGCCTCGTTAAGATCCATATTCCAGCGTTTTGTGGCCCAATGAGCTCTATTATTCCCACTCTACAGGAATATGGCAAGTCTTCCCATAGACAAGTTGGAAAGGAGACATGCAAATGGGTGTCTGTAGGAAGTTGGTATGCCCACAATGTATCGTGTAGTTTATGCTTCCAACCTGTTCCTATTTCCAATACGGTCTTTTGCAAAATAATCTTGATCTACTTATTGGATGTTTCTGCCCGACCGCTTGTTTGTGGATGGTTCGAGGTAGCAATGTTATGCTGAACTCCAAGCCCACTCAGAATGGTCCGGAAAGTTTTATCAATGAATTGAGACCCTCCATCACATATGACCATTTGGGGAGTGCCAAAGCGAGGAAAAATGATATCCTGAAACATTTTCCTATCTTTCTTGGATTCGGCATTCTTGCAAGGCAATGCCTCTACTCATTTTGACACATAATCGACCACCACAAGAATATACTCACAACCATGGAATTCTATGAAAGTTAACATGAAATCAATACCCCACACATCGAATAAGTCAACTTGGAGATTATATGTGAGGGGCATAGCATTAAGAGTAGTGATTCCTCCATGTTTTTGGCAATTCCAACATTGGCGAATGAATTCCTTAGTATCTTCATACGTAGTTGGCCAGCATAATCAACTTTGCCAGATCTATGGCAAACATCGTTATGGCCTCCATATGGGTTAGCATGTCATTTTGCAATGTTTTTGTTCCTTCGATTGTGGGGAGACACGTTCTAAGAAGGCCATACACACATATTCGATAGAGATATGGGCCGTCCCATAGGTGTCTACGACCCTCATAAATGAGTTTCTTTTTGTTTTCCCGTGTGGTACATACCTCGTGACAGTGAAGATCACGATATCCGAGTACCAAGGGTGAGAGTCCGTCAACTTGAGAAACATTTCATCATGTAGGAAGTCATTAATGTGTACATCCATGTGTTGTGTGACTTCCATACGTGAGAGATGATCCACAGTAGAGTTGTCCACTCCCTTTTTATCCTTAATCTCCACATGAAATTCTTGGAGCAGGAGAATCCTTCGTATTGGCCTCCTTTTTGTGAGCAAAAAATTCAAGGTTGCATGGTCTCTGTAGACAATGACCTTGGCTCCAACCAAGTAGGACCTATACTTATCGATAGAAAAGACTACTACCAAAAGCTCTTTTCTGTAGTGGCATAATTGAGTTGTGATCATGTTAGATACTTGGTAGCGTAGGCTATGGTGTGATGCTTTTTATCTTTGGTTTAGCCTAACACGGCACCAATATCGAAATCATAGGCATCACGCATGATTTCGAATGGAAGTGTCTATCAAAGTATGCAATCGACACTTCCCCCGGTACTACTAGATCGTAGCCCGTGGAGGTTCTTGAACGGATGGGGCATGCGTGAGATTACGAACAAGACAGTGACACAATGATTTTATGTGGTTCGGGCCATCTGAGCGTAACACCCTACTCCAAGGGATGTGTGTTATATGAATGTATGGCGCTTAAGTGCGTTTGAGCCTAGGTGTCCTTTATACCGTGCGGCACAACCCTTTTATAGTCAAAGGACTAGCCGTTACATTGTTAGCATGGCCCGACATGTGGCCCTGGTGGTAGTTAATTGCCTAATACACGATCTGCGACTATTAAGACTAATTCACAGTGTTATAATGTGCCTTAATGGTGGCGTTTCTGTTGTTAAAGGTCCTCTGATCGTGTGTCATTAATATGGCATTAATGACACATAATCAGTTCTTGTTACTGTAGCTTTAACTGTCCCTTGAAAGTCTGCACCGTTGGAGATCCGCCAGTCTCTTCATTTCTGTCTAAGGTCCGAAGACTTGATACGTACTGGCCTCGGAACTTCCCATCATGGGGAGGCAGGTCCGGAGCCACTATACACGTAGCAGCATCGGAGCTTTCCTCTACTGGTGGGTTAGGTCTGGGGTCACTGAATACGTGGCAAGACGAGCTTCCCTATGAAGGGAGTTAGGTCCGGCCTTGTGTTACACGTGGTGGTGCTGGAGCTACCCAAACGAGGGAGGCAAGTCCAATGTTGTGTAACATGCGTAACCTTCGGTGGTCTTCAACTCGGACGAGTGGAACTCCTTAGCATTATTTATGGTATCATGGGGTACCAGATACTAATGGTACTGACAGTGGCCCCAGGGACCAACTCTGGGAGAAACCCTTTGGGGTTAAGTTATTTTATCAGAGGTGGCACCATCTTTGATTCCTGTGCTGCGGCTTCAAAGGTCTCCTGATGTGCCGTTGGGACGACAGTTCAATGTTAAACCATCGTTGCATGGCTCCTTTTGAATGCAGCAGTTTAGATCCTTGCATGCAGATCTCATGCAATTGAAGGTCATCGGTTCCGAATACAAAAACTGTATAGGTTCTGAGCGCCCTGTCAGGCCGCCGCCCCCGAGCTTCCAACTTCCCATTATGAAAGCGGTTCACCTGGGGTAATAAATTCAGCCTTTCTGCCAAAGTGGACCTGGGCCCATTCGTCATTGATAGGGTAGATTTTTTGAAGTGTGATCTCGATCGCATTGCGGTTTCCATCCAAGCATTGCGGAGGCTTACTTAAGACGGAAAGCCCACACGGTTTGAGGACTCTTTACGCTTTTAATTGAACCTGCGCTCAGAGCCTCCCAACCTTCGCATTGCCTTTCCAACTTTTGCTCCGTTTTGCCGCGATGGAGTTGGGTCTTCCCCGCAGCAAGATCAAGACCAACAAAGAGATGTCGAGTGTTCGGACCTACATGGGGTGGTCCAGCGACTCTTGCAACAAGGACATTCGCTTTATAAAGCTCCCCTTCAAGAAGGAGCACACCAGAGAGATGGTGTACTTCTTAGCGTACGCCATGGTGGGTCTGACCCACCTTTTTCAAGCTTTCTCTTGATGCTGTTGGACTTCTACAGCCTCCAGCTTTGTCATATCGGCCCTCACTACCTCTTGCTGGTGGCGGCCTTTGTCCACTTCCGCATGACGTGCGTGGGTGTGCCTCCGTGCTTTGAGCTGTTCCGGACCTTCTTCACGGTCCACACCACCTGGAAGGGGACAAAGTTGATAGGGTTCTACTACTTTGTGAAGCGGAAGAATTGCCCCTTCAAGTACCTGAAGACCTTTCCCTCCAACAAGTGGGGCAATTGGAAGAAGTATTGGGTGATCATCACAGTAGAGGAGCACAAGAGGTTGGAGCTGCCCAAGGGCCTTCCCAATGTCGACATCGATACCTAGAATATAGTTCCAAAGCTGTCGGAAGCGTACAAGCCCATCCTGGAAAGGATCCAAGAATGCGTAGAGGGGGGTGACCCCCCAAATTGTCTTCGGCAATTTCTTGGTGAACAGGTGGGCTCCGCTGGAGACTAGGGAGTGGCCCTCATGGGATTTCAATAGTGAAATGGATCATAACCGAATTGAAGTCTGTTTGAACACCAAATTGAATGATGAAGGTTTGAAGATTCATCTAAATAAATTTTAGAATGGAGGTATCTCCCGCGACGTCATGGCTCCGCCGGCTGCCTTCCTACCCCTGAACATGGTTCCAGAGGTTAGCAGCGAGCTCCGGAGGAGAATGCCAGTGTTGGATGACCTAGGCGTGGTGTAGAGATGTAGTACCTCTAGGGTTGCAATCCCCAGAGCTTCAGAAAGGGTGGCCCCCACTGCTCCAAGCCGGAAGTATAATGATGCTAGCAAGGGCAAGGGCAAAGACATGGAGCCCGCCAAATCTTTCAGCCGGAAGAGGAAGTTGAGGCATGGTGATGGGAGCTATGTTAGGTCAGCTCAGTATTCAATAGCCCCTTCTCCCCAGCGAAGCAGATCTTTGGCGCCCACGCCGCCTTAGATGTCGATGTCCTCAAGGGGCACCAACTCCGACCAATCGACTTTGGCTCTGGTACCAACTGCGGGCTCCAGATCTGGCAGTCCTTCCCAGCCAAGGGAGATCCCGGCTGAGAAGACTCCAGCTACAGTGGCTAGCTCCCGGCCGATGTCTTTGCCTCACCAGATCTAGTGGGCTCTGACTCCGGGCCTCAGAAAAACAAATTCTGCGGTGATTGGGGTGGTAGCATCCCCAGGTAATCATTGTCATCTTACCTTGAGGTGCCAATCTTGTCTCTATCATGTTTTTAGTTTTCCCGATCTTTTGTTTCTAGGGTGTTGAGAAAGAAGCCCGAGACTTCGGCACCTACTGCAGTGACTGAGGCTGAGCGTGCGGAAGCTCTAGCTTTAACCCCTGTGCCTCCCCAAGTGGTTGCAAAAGACACGGCAGCTCCGGCGCCAACTGCCGTGGACTTGGATCTAGAGGAAACTCCAGGAACTCCAATGGTAGTGCTGAACCACGGGGTAGAAGTTCATGAAGATGCACCAGCAGTCGCAGCACTGGCGGCTGAAGCTCCGACGCATGAGACGGAGATGGCGGAAGCTACGGTATTTCAGTCGGAGGTAACTGAAGCTCCTACGCTTGTGCTGGAAGTTGTTGGAGATTTGGCGGTTGAGCCAGAGGTGGCCAAAGTTTCAGCCTCTGTGCCTGAGGTTATTGTAGATCTGGCACCTGAGCCGGATGCAGTGGAAGTGCTGGCACCTGAGCCGGTGGTGGTGGAGGCTCCGGACGAAGCTCCAACATCCGCCGTAGAGGTGATTACTCTGGAGGCGACCATGTCCGAGCTAGAGCACCCTGAGGAGTCGGCGGCAGGCCCTCCACCTACAGAGCCTTCAGTTGAAGATCCAGCGGGGGGGAGGGGACCTTCAGCTTCAGCCCCAGAGGTTGAAGCTCCCTCGGTGGGACCCTCGTCGGCGTCAATAGAAGTTGAAGAGCTTCCAAGGAGGCCTCCATCAGGGTCCTTGAAGCTAAGTCTCGGGAAATTCTCGAGCATGCCATAAAGAGCAATGATGCTTCTAACGATTGTCAAGACAACCTCAACACTTTGAACGAGATTCTCCTGAAGCATCTAGCGGACATCGATGAGAGGGAAGAGAAAATCCTGGAGATGCAAGAGGATGTCTTGAAGAGAGAGGGGGAGCTCTCCCAGAAACAGTCTCTGGGACAACTGAATTTGGCAGACCACACCATGAAATTTGATCAGCGGTTCAAGTAGGAGGAGGAGAAGCACTGGAAGCTTGGGCAAGAGCTCTCCAAAAGAGATGTTGATGTTGCCACCAGATAGGGAAAGGTGAGAGGCAGGGAAAAGGACCTAGCCGAACAACGGAACCGCATCCACCTCTGGGAGACAGAGCTCACTGATCACAAAAAGCAAGTGGCTGAAAGCATTTAGCAACATGCCAAAGAGGTCGAGCACATCGCCCAGGAGAGTTCGGAGCTTGCGGCCGCCAAAAGGTCACTGGAGGAGCTGATGAATGCGAGGGCGATAGATTCCCGACACGTCTGGGACTTCTTGGGGCATGCCGACAGATTTTTGGTGTTGCTTGGCTTCTGTCCGGTACGTCCGAAGAACCCAGCACCGGAGCTGGACCAGACACTGGTGGCATTTAACTCTACTGGCATCAAAATCGACGCTATGGGTGACGTCATCGCTGATCAGCTGGAGACAGAGGGGAAATCTCTGGACAAGAACATCACTGAATATGTTCGGGTGTGTTACAAGAGTCGAGAACCCCAACTTTCTCTAGATACGGTCTTTTAAGGACCCATTGTCAAAGGGGAGGATGCCGCCAAGGCTAGAGTCCAAGAAGCCACCGAGAAGGTTGCCTCGTTTTTCCACAGGACCTAGAGCCTTCAGTAGCTAGGACATTTCTCTTTTGCCTTTTACTATAATCCTCATATTGTAATATATTACTTCCAATGAATGAAATCCACTCTTTGAATAAATGAATTCCATTAAATGTTTGTCTTCAATGCATCGTCCTTATTGTCCTCCTGGTAGATGTATACAATTTTATTGTGAACATTTACCAAAAGGTTTTGACCATGTGTTGATGACTTGAAAGCTTCAAACTTGTACCAGCACGTTTAGCATTTATGTCTGACCGACACCTCCAGGGACCCTCTGTTGCGTCAATGGCGGGCCCCCTTGGAGTTTTCGAGCTTGGTAGGTCCGACGGTGCCCACTATCAACATGTACAACGTCAATGGCGGGCCCCCTGGGTTGTCAGAGCTTGGTAGATGCGATGGCACCCACTATCAAAGCGTAGAACGTCCACAGAGGGCCCCCTGGGGTTGTTGGAGATTGTTGGATCCAACGGCACCCACTGTCAATGCGTAGAAATGTCGACGACGGCCCCCTGGGGTTGTCACAGCTTGATAGGTCCGACGACACCAAGTGTCAACGCATAGAGACTTCGACGGTAGGCCCCCTGGGGTTGTTGGAGCTTGATAGGTCCGATGGTACCCACTATCAATGCATGAAACGTCGACGGTGGTCCCCCTGGGTTTTTGGAGCTTGGTAGGTCCAACTGCGCCCACTGTCAATGCATGAATCATCGATTGCGGGCCCCCTGGGATCGTCGGTGCTTCCCAGCTTCGACGATATCCACCATCAACATAAAATACATCAACGACGAATCCCCTCAGGGTGATTTCTTCACTGTCGGTTGTTTTGATCCGGCAGATCTCCCGACACTACTAAAGTGTTAGAGGAGTTTGAGGTTCGATGTGGGCGCGTAGAGATTCAAGAAGGTGAAGTATAAATGACACAAGAGACATGAAGATTTACGTGGTTCGGGCCGCCTGAGCATAATAACTTACTCCATGGGGTGTGTTGGTGTTGTATTGGATGTATGAGCTCAATGTGAGTTCAGGGTGTCGAGTGAGCGCGTAGTCCGTGTGCCCCTCTATGAATTGTCGGTCTGTCCTTTTATAGTACAAGGGCAGGCCGTTACAAGTCAGCCTGGCCCGACATGTGGCCCCGGCGGTTACTAATATTGATACACATTTGATGCGCTTAATTACCCTTAATAACCGAATTACGGGCTTTGATAGCACTATTACTGGTAATTATGGGCATCTGATCTTGTGTCATTAATATAGTATTAATGACACTTAATCGGGTCTTGAAGTCCTTGATTCCCATTGAAGATCCAGAGCACTTGTGGAGTCTTCCGGAGGTTAGAGGCTGAAGGTCCGACGGTTTGACACGTGGCAGCTCTGGAGCATACTGTGGGGAACAGGTAGGTCTGGTGCTACCTAACACGTGTCAGTTTCGGAGCTTCCTTCGGTCTGGGGTTAGGTCCGGAGGTGCCGCTATGGTACATAGCCCGGAGCTTCCCCCTTGTGGGTGGTAGCTCCAGTTTGATAGTACACGTGGCGACCCTGGGACTAACCAAGTTAAGGAAGCGGGTCCGGTTATGTCTGACATGTGGGCCTCCGAAGGTCTTTAGATCGAGTAGATGATATTCCCTTGAGATCTTTGCAATCCCAAGGGGTATACGGTACCCAGGGTACCGACAGTGGCCCCCTGGGCCTACCTCTGGGGAAGACTCCTTGGGTGAAGTCATTCCGTCGGAGGTGGGTCCATCCTTCGACTTTCAAACAGAGTCTTCAAAGGTCTTCGGATGTGCCGTTGGCGATGGTTTGGAGTTAAGTCCTCGCTGCATGGCATATCCCGTGTGCGGCAAATGTGATCTTTGGCGTGCGGATCTCACGCAATTGAAGGTCGCTGGTTCCCGATACGAAAATCGTATCGGTTCTGCATGCCTTGTCAGGCTACCGCCTTCAGGCTTCCCGCCTCATGATGACAACCGTTCGCCTGGGTAAGAACCTCAACTTTATCGTCAGGGTGGTCCCGGGCCCTCTTGACATTGGCTGGGTGGAATTTTTGAGTAGTACCTTCAACTTCCTTGCGGTTTCCATCCAAGCGTTGCGAGGGCTTACTTAAGAAGGAAAGCGCACACGGTCTGGGGTTCTTTACGCCTCTCATCTGATCTTGCGCTCAAACTCCCAACTTGTGCTCGCTTTTCCTCCCTTGCCTTGCTGTGCCGCGATGGAGTTGGGTCTCCGTGAGAGCCATTTGAAGACTGAAGGTGACCAGAAGAAGGTCCGGGCCCTCATGGGATGGTCCCCGGACTTCTTCAACCGCCTGGTCTGCGCCGTGGGAGAGCTCCCGTTCGAGAAGGAGCACGCCTGCGAAATGGTGTACTTCTCTTCATACGCCATGGTGGGGTGGATCCCACCTTTTTCCTCCTTTTTCTTGATGCTGCTAGACTTCTATGGTCTGCAGCTGTATCATCTTGGCCCCCACTCCATTCTTCTTGTGTCCATCTTCGTCCACTTCTGTGAGATGTGGGTGGGCATCCCCCCTGCATTGAACTCTTCCGGAACTTCTTCACCGTCCATACCACCAGTAGGAGTAATGAGTACCTTGGCTTCTACTTCTTTGTGAAGCACAAGAAGTGCCCATTCAAGTACCTCCGGTCGTTTCCCTTTGGGAAGTGGGATGATTGGAAGAAGGATTGGATAGTCATCCGGGTGGAGGAGCACGAGAAGCTGGAGCTGCCCGAAGGCCTCCCCAACATCGACACTACAATCTGGAGTGAAGGTCCGGTGCTGTCGGATGCCTTCAACCCTGCTCTGACCAGGATCCGCCAGTGCGTGGAGGGAGGATTAACTCCTCAGGCAGTGTTTTGGAACTTCCTAGTCAACAGGTGGGCACCGCTAAAGAGGAGAGAAAACTCGCTTGGGCCCTCAACATTGTGATGGACGACGACCGGGTCGAGACCGGGCTGAAGTCCAACATGGCGGGGGCAACCTTGGAGTTTCATCTCAAGAAGTTCCAGCATGGCATCGACGTCGCGGGTGACGACTTGACTCCGCCATCAGCTTTTCTCCCTCTGGACGTGGAAGTAGAGTTCAGCAGGGAGCTCCGGCGGAAGATGCCTGTGCTTGACGACCTTGGTGTCGTCGAGAGAAGATCGACCTCCAGGGTGGTGATCCCTGGGGCTTCCGAAGGTGGCTCCGACCCTGCCCCAAAGCCAGGGATCGAAGTCGTCGGCAAGGGCAAGGAGCCGGCAGACGAACCCTTGAGCCGGAAGAGGAAGCTGCAGCATGCCGACGGAATGTCCGTCATGCTTGCCACCTCTGCATCAGCTCCTTCTCCCCATAGGGGGAGGTCTTCTACAACTACGGCGACTGTACCCACATCGGCGTCCTCCCGGGGTGATAGCTTCGGGCATGCGACTCCAGCACCAGGGCCGGTTGAGTCCTCTAGGTCCGGAGGTCCTTCCCGGTTGAGGGGGGCCTCGACTAAGGAAAAGCTCATGGCTGCAACGAGTTCCGGGGGGCCTTCCGGAGCTTCCACGCCGGCGGCAGCTATGGTCAGCCCAGAACGCCCGGGAAAGATGTTCCGCGCAAGCTGGTGCAGAAGCCTCCCAAGGTAATTTTTAATCTATACCTCAGACAGTTGTTTTGTTGTAGTAACTGTTTTTTAAGTTTCTTCATCCATCATCTGCAGCGTTCCCAAGAAGAGGAGTGAGGCTCCACCCTCAGCCACAGCAGCTGAAACTGTGAGGGCGGAAGCTTCTGCTCTTGTCCCGGTGCCGCCCCAAGTGGTGGCTGAAGCTGCGACAGCTCCGGCGCCAGCTGTCGTGGTCATGGACCTCGACTCATGCCCAGAGACTCCCGTGGTAGTGCCGGACCGCGGGAGAGAAGATGCGCCAGTGGCACCTGCCCCGGAGGTTGAATCTCCAGGTCCTGGTGCAGAGATGATGGAAGCTCCGGCCGTTGAGCCGGAGGAAGCAGTAATTCCGGCCCCAGAGCTGGAAATTGTCGAAGCCCCGACGGTTGAGCCGGAGGTAATTGAAGTCCCGGCGTGCGCGCCGGATGTTGAGGAAGTCTCGGCGGTTGGGCCGGCTACCTCTGAAGCACCGGTCGCAGAGCCGATCGTTACTGGAGCTCCGACCGTAGGGTCGTTTGATGTTGAAGACCCTCCGGCTCCCGAGCCGGTTGCCGTTGAAGCTCCGGCCACAGGGCCGACTGTTGTTGAAGATCTTCCGGCGCCCGAGCTGATCGTTGCGAAGGCGTCAGCGCCCGAGCCCCCAGTAGAGGAGGTGCCCAGGCCGGAGCCAGAAGCAGCCCCTGCTCCGGGAGTGACGACGCCGGAGGTACCCGCGGCTGGGCTGGAGTGCCCTCATGAAGTCGCTGGCCCCCTGCCCGAGGGGGCGAACGAAGATCTGGCGGCTGGTCCTTCGAAACCACTTCTGGAGGTCGTAACTTCATCAGCGGAACCCTCCTGGATGGTGACTGAGGCCATCCCGGAGGACGGCCCTAGTGCCGTGGAGGCTCAGGGGACCACTTTTGTGGAGTGGGACCCAATTTTTGTAACTGAAAACCCACTGGAACCAGCGGAGGAGACCCCAGCAGGTCCGGACCCTATCCCGTTGTCATTGTCTATTGACAACGCCTGCTCCAGTCTGCGTCAAGTTCAGCTGGCATTCTTCCACGACAGAAAGGCTCTTGAAGAGGAGCGCCAAACCCTTAGGAGGTGGCGTAATCGGCTCTACTTCGTGACCAGGCTGGCGCGGTCGAGGCTGGCAGATGACCAAGAATGGATCAAGCAGGAGAAGGTCCGCCTGGAATACTGGGGCAAATTATTGGATGACAGGGAGAGCTTGACTCGCGCCATCGACGCTAAATCCCGGGCCATTTATGAGCAGACCAAGACAGATAATAGTGCGGCTGATGAACGCCAAGAAAGGCTGGAAGCCATTAACACTACTCTCATCAAGCGCCGGGAGGCACTTGAAGAGAGGGAGAAGAGGCTCGAAGATGAAGAGCAGAAACTCCTTGAGCTGTGGGATGACGTCTCGAAGAGGGAGGATGAGCTCACCGAAGGTGGCTCTGGTGGACAAGGGCCTCGAGGAGCGCACAAAGAAATTGGAAGAGCGCTGCGCTGAGGAGGAGGAGAAGGTCTGGGTGCGGGGGCAAGAACTCTACGAGCAAGAGTGTGCCATTGCTGCTAGGGAGAAGAAAGTGAGGGGCGGGGAGAAGGACCTGGTTGACCGCCGGAACATGATCTACCTCCGGGAGGCGGAGCTCGGAAAACTTGAGAAGCAGGTTGCTGAAAAAATTCAGCAAAATGCCAAAGAGGTTGAGCGCCTTGCTCGCGAGAACTCTGAACAGGCGGCGGCCAGAAGATCCTTGGAAGAACTGAAGGGCTTGAGGGCTGCGGACTCCCTATAGGTTTGGGAGTTCCTGAGCAAAGCCAATGACGCGCTGACGCCGATGGGCTTCAGTCTCGTGCGTCCGAATGACCCGGAGCTGGAGCCGGACCTGGCGTTGCAGGCGTTGAGCTCGACGGGTAGCAAACTCTCCAAGGTGGGCGACGTCATCGTGGACCAATTGGAGGTTGAGGGGCAATCCCTGGCGAAGAACGTCGCAGAGTATGTGCTGACGTGCTACACCAGCCGGGATCCCCAATTCCCTCTGGACCCGGTGCTTGAAGGTCCCGTCGAAGGAGAAGGTGAAGCCACCCGAGCCAACGTGTCGGAGGTTGCTCAGAAGGTCGTCCAGTTCTTCCATAGGGTCTAGGACCATCTCTGTAGCTCCCACTTGTATTCTCTCTTTTTGTTCCCCTATTTTGTAATCCCTTGTCTCCAGATGAATGAAATCCAAATTTTTGCGAATTTCATTTTTTTTGTCTTCAACACTTTTGTCTTCACTTGGCCCCCTGGTAGATGTACACAATTTGATTGTGAACATGTACCAAGAGGATATTGTGCTTTGTTGAAGACTCGTTTGCTTCGAACTTGTAGAATGTAAGTCCCAAGTCTTCGATAGTGAAGGCCCCTTGAGGTTGTCAGAGCTCAGTAGCTCCGGTAGTAGTTCCTATCAACGCGTAGAGCATCGATAGTTAGACCTCCGGGGTGTCGGAGCTTAGTAGCTCCGGCAGTGACCTTTACCGATGCGTAGTTTGTCGGCAATAGACTCCGTTTGTGGAATCTTCTCACCATCTTTTATTCTGCGTCGACGGCTGGCCCCGCTAGCTTTACCGGAGCTTGGTTGCTCCGGTGATGCTCGTTTTCAATGTTCAACATCGATTATAAGCCACCTAGGGGGAGTCGGAGCTTCGTCAGCTCCGGCTTTTCTCCATCAACGTGGATTCTTTATTTTTCCTGCACACTGAAGCCAAGAAAAATAGTAAAATTCGCTCCTTGCCTATAACTTCGTCGTGGCTTACGATTCTCAAGAAAATTTTAGGTCAAACACGATTCTGAATGCAACCGAATGCATTGCCTTCTTTCTTCCGGATCCAATTGTACTTGGACCTGCCTTACTTCGGCCTGCCGAGGTGTAGGTATAGCGGTGTACTTAGGGTGCTTGACCAAGCTAAGTCGATAGCACACTCCGGCCCAAGATTGACTTGGCGGCATTCAGGCGAGTGGGCCACGAACAATATTTGAATCCAGAAGAATTGATTATACAGCTCGAATCGTATATGAACCAGTCGAACTAAAATTCCATAAGAATTGCACGTCTTTGTTATAGAAAAGAAAGAGAAAAATAAAAAATGTTGAGCCTGTACAAAGTAAATGCACGTGTAGTCTGTTTCACATGAAGATGTCTTTCATTATAGGTCTGAGGTACAGGGGAAACAAGTACACTCTTAGGGTACGGAACCAGGCTAAGCGTGTTTCATTTCTCGTTTGACCCAGGGTAGCTAGCCACACTTTTAGTCCTGAGACTGTGACAAGCGTTGCGTGAACTTTGTGGACCTTCCGGGAAAGGTCAGGCTGTTCTCCCGGAGGAACTACCTGACTCTGTACAATGACTCTATAACATACACCTCAAGTTACTACAGACTCACCTCCATCATATTAGGTGTAGAACTTACGGAGGTGCTCAATGTTCCAAGGATTTGGGAGAGGTGTCCCATCCTCGGTTGCCAAGCGAACGCTTCCGGGACGCGATACTTTAATCAATCAGAAGGGTCCTTCCTAGTTGGGGCAGAGTTTGTTTAACCCTTCTCTGGATTGTATTCTCCGTAGCACCAGATCGCCTTCCTCGAGCTGTCGGTTGTGTACGTACCGCTGATGATAGCGCCGAAGGGCTTGGCGGTATCGGGCATTCCGAACAGCTGCTTGGCACCTTCCCTCCTCGAGGAGGTCTAGGTCTTCACGCCAGAGCTGGTCCTGCATGGCTTCGTCGAAGGTCCGGACCCGGAGTAACCCCAAGGTGATTTCCGGAGGAAGGATTGCTTTAGCTCCGTACACTAGGAAGAAGGGTGTCTCTCCAGTTGACCGGTTTGGAGTTGTCCTGTTGGCCCATAGAGTGGGCGGAAGCTCTTCAATTCAGTTGGCTCCATGTTTTTTCAAGCGCTCATAGGTGCGCGTTTTGGAGTCCTTTCAGGATTTTAGCATTTGCTTTCTCGGCCTGGCCATTGCTTGCCGGGTGAGCTACGGAGGCGTAGCAAACTTGAATGCCGAGGTCTTCGCAATATCCTAGAAATGCAGAGCTTGTGAATTGGGTCCCTTTATCAGTAATGATTTTGTTTGGGACTCCAAATCTGCATAAGATGGACTGCAAAAAGTTGATAGCAGATTGCTTGTTTTCTTGTCACAACTGGAGTTGCTTCCGGCCACTTGGTGAACTTGTCAATGGCGACATACAGGAACTTGTAACCTCCGACGGCTCTTGGGAATGGTCCCAAGATGTCCTTCCCCCACAGGGCGAAGGGCCATGTAGGAGGTATCATTTGTAGAGGCTGAGCCGGTGTGTGAATTTTCTTCGCATCAAATTGGCATGCCTCGCATTTCTTCACTAGCTCAGTTGCATCCTGTAGTGCTGTAGGCCAGTAGAAGCCATGCTGGAAGGCTTTACCGACCAGCGTGCGGGAAGACGCGTGGTTCCCGCACTCGCCTCCATGGATTTATGCGAGGAGCTTGCAACCTTCTTCCCTTGTGATGCACCGCATTAGGACGCCGTTGGCACCACGCCGGTAGAGATCCCCTTCTACCAACGTGTATCTTTTAGCCAATCTTACTATCCGGTCAGCGGATACATCATCGTCAGGAAGGATGTTGTCTTTCAAGTAGCTCCGGATCTCCGAGATCCATGCATCGGAGCTAACTTGAGTATTTGAGTCTTGCGTGCTGGGTTGCTCGGAGCTTCCGGCAGCACCTAGAACCCTTGATGGCTGCCATGGTAACAGGGCCATCGGGACCGTCAGCTTCAGGCTGAGCTGTGGGTTTTGACAACCTCTGCACAAAAGTTCCATCAGGAGCCAGAGCTACGGTTGACGCTTTCGTCGAGAGTTCGTCGGCTTCAGCGTTGAGGGCACGCTGGACATGGTGGAGATCTAGGACTTCGAAGTCCTTCTAAAGCCTCTAGACTTCAAGGAGGTAAGCAGCTACCTGGAGATTGTTGCAGGAGCATTCACCCTTCACTTCCTTAATGATGATCTGTGAATCTCCCTTGACCAGCAGTTGCTTGACACCGTATGACAGTGCCACCCTTAGTCCGTAGATGAGTGCTTCGTATTCTGCCATGTTGTTAGTCGCCTTGAAGTCAAGGTGTACCATATATTTTACCTTCTCTCCGGTTGGTGCGAGGAGAAGGATTCCAGCTCCGGCCCCCTGCTTTTGCATGGAGCCGTCAAAGTAGAGGGTCCAGTGAGGCTCAGTGAAGACCAGAGCCTTGTGTTCCGACTTCTGCTCACTGGGGCCCCCAAGGTTTGATGGAGAGGGAGTCCATTCCGCCACGAAATCCGCCAATGCTTGACTCTTGATTGCTTGCCTTGAAATAAATTCGAGATCGAATTTAGTAAATTCCGCTATCCACTTTGCAATATTCCCAGTTGAATTGGGATTATGCAAGATTGCTCAAAGTGGGTAAGAGGTCACCACTGAAATCTTGTGAGCTTGGAAGTAATGGCGAAGCTTCCTGGAGGCAATGAGAACTGCATAGAGCAGCTTATGCACCTCTAGGTACCGAGTCTTGGCGTCATGAAGTACTTCACTGATGAAGTACACTGGGCGCTGGATGGTCCGGACCCTCCCAGAGGGGCCCGGAGCCTCCTCTTCACTGACCCGGATCCTCCCTGAAGGATCTGGACCTTCATCGGGGACCTCCGGGTCGTGGCTGGAGGGACCCGGAGCTTCTTCAGAAGCGACCTGGACCCTCCCGGAGGGGTCTATGTCTTCTGAAGTAACTTTTTGTGGACTCAAGTCTGGGAGCTGGGACCCAGACTCGCTTTCAGGAACCTCCAGACCCTCCCGGAGGGGTCTGGATTCCTGAGCATGGGATAGTTCTGGTCTCTCCGCAACCAGGACCATACTGACGACATCGTCAGTTGCTGAAATATAAAGCAACAAAGGCTCACCAGGGTTCGGAGCTACCAGGGTTGGTAGGGTGGTGAGGAACTGTTTTAGCTCCTGGAACGCCTTTTTTGCTTCTTCAGACCATTGGAATGGTCCGGACTTCCTCAATAACTTGAAGAAGGGAAGTGCCCGTTCCGCCAGTCTTGAAATGAACCGGCTAAGGGCTAATAGACATCCAGTCAACTTTTGAACATCCTTGATGCGGGCTGGTGGCCGCATGTCTTCAATGGCTTTGATCTTTGCCGGATTTGCTTCTATGCCCCGGTGACTTACTAGGAAACCAAGAAGTTTTTCGGAGCTAACCCCGAAGACACACTTGTTTGAGTTTAGCTTTGTGCGTGTGACCCGCAACTTGTCGAAGACAACCTGTAAGGTTTCAAGGAGTGACTCCTTGTTCTTGACCTTGACCACGATGTCATCGATGTACACTTCCACTATGTCTCTAATGAGTTCTTCAAAAGTTTTGTACATAGCTCGTACAAAGGTTGAAGCTGCGTTCTTGAGACCAAATGGCATGGCTGTATAACAGTACAATCCATCTACTGTGATAAAAGAGGTATGCTCTTCATCTTCCCTAGACATTCTGATTTGATGATACCCGGAATATGCGTCTAGGAAACACAATAATTCACACCCGGAGGTGGAATCCACTATCTGATCTATTCTATGCAGTGGGAATGGATCTTTTGGACATGCCTTATTTAGTGTTTTGTAGTCGATACACATCCGAAGCTTCCCGCTGGCCTTGGGCACAACGACGGGGTTTGCCAGCCATTTTGGATGGAAGACTTCTCGGATGAATCCAGCTTTGAGCAACTTCTTCACTTCTTGTCGAATGAAGTTTTGTCGCTCCACGGATTGCTTCCGAGGCTTCTGGTGTACAGGCCGGGCGTCAGGGTAGATCTTCAGATTGTGCTCAATCACATCCCTGGGGATCCCAGGCATTTGTGACGGTTGTCAGGCAAACACGTCGACACTAGCACGGAGGAAAGCGATGAGCGTGAGTTCCTATTTGTCATTCAGTCCTCCCGATATGCGGGTGGTCTGAGCGGCATTGGAACCGATTTGGACGACTTTGACGGTAATGTCAGTGTCTCCGCTTGGAAGCACACGAGGTGCAGAAGTCGAGCCTCGCCGATGAATGCTCAGGGGTTTTGGTGCTTGTTCCTACCTGGAGTCCTCCTCTTGCGCCGTAGTAAGCGCAAGAAGTTCTTCCAGAGCAGTTACTCCAGCAGTACGATCTCCACGGATCCGGAGAACGCCTACCGGTGTTGGCATCTTCAACACTAAGTAGCCATAATGAGCAGCTGCAGTGAATTTGTACAAAGCAGGCCTGCCCAAGATGGCGTTGAAGGGTAAGTTGATCTGAGCAACGTCAAAGACCAACTTCTCTGTGTGATACTTCTCCCGAGTCCCGAAGGTAACGGGGAGGGTAATAGCACCAAGTGGGGTAATGGCTCCCGGACCTACTTCAGAGAAAGGTCGGGAGGGGTGAATATCCGAAGGTCGGAGCTGATGCTTGGTAAAAGCTTCGAAGCTTATGAGGTTGAGCCCCGAACCTCCGTCTACCATAACATGGTGAAGCTGGATGTTATTGATGGTATGAGATACCATCAAAGGTAACTGGCCTGCTCCAACCATGCTTCGATGGCAGTCCGAAGCATCAAAAGTGATGGTTGTGTCCATCCACTTCCGATGAGGCTCCGCCAAGGCTGTAGGAGCTACAGCGGCCATGTCCCGATGCATTGTCTTGAGGATGCGGCGGGAGGTAATGTACCATGATCCACCAAAAATGGTGTTCATGGTTTTCCGACGCTCATTGTTAGAGACATTAGAATCGTCGTCGACGGAGGTGTAGACGACCTTCAGGACTTTTTCGGGATCCTGAAAACCAAACTCCTCTTCAGCCGGAGCTTCGTCAACTTTTTGCTTTCCTTCCCTCTGTCAGAAAGGTGCTTCTTCTCGGCGCTTGTTGTAGCGCTCGGCAAGGTTTTGGACCTCTCGGCAGTCTTCCAAACTGTGGCTGTCCGTTTTGTGAATTGGACACCACACCTTGGGTTTGCCACCGTCTTCATAAGACGGTCGAGGTCGCTTCTCGCGGTGTGGCCCCCGGCCACCCGGAGCTGCAGCAGCTGCAGCATTGGATGCACCTGCCGACGACTTCTTCTTGCCGTTGGTCTTTTTCTTCTTCTTGCCACTCTCGGAGGTAGTGGCTTCACCTTTGGAGGATTTTTTGTTATCCTTCGGAGGTTGTTTGGAGTGCATTTCATGGCCCTCCGCAGCTCTGGCACATTTGTGAGCCAAGCTGAAGAATTTCGTGACACTGGTGATCTCCTTGATCGCCAGTTTCTGCAACATCTTCTTATCCCGTACACCCTGTCTGAATGCCACAATGACAGAAGCGCTAGAGATAGAAGGGATAGTGTTTTGTACATGAGAGAACCTCTGGATGAATGATCGCGGGGATTCTCCCCCTTTTTGCACGACTGCAAAATGGTCCAGTTCAGTGCCTGGTCGGGTGTATGAACTCCCGAAGTTGGCGGTGAACTGCCGGCACAGCTCCCCCCAACTGTTGATGGAGTTGGGTGGAAGGCTCATAAACCAGGACCGGGCGGTCCTAGTTAAAGCCACTGGAAAATAATTGGCCATTACAGCCTCATTTCCTCCAGCTGCTAGGATAGCAGTGGAGTAAATCTGAAGAAATTCAACGGGATTAACGGTCTCGTCAAACTTCTCCGGCAGGTGAGGTCGGAATTTCTGTGGCCACCTGACCATATGCATATGCATGGCCAGGGCCGAACAACCTCCTCCTACTCCTTTAGGAGCAGGAATGTCCTGAGCTTCTCATCTTTCATGAGCACGCTCGATATGGACTCGGCCGTCTTGTTGACGGTATCGACGATCAAGCTCCGCCCGAAGGTTATGAGTTGAAAGCCTTGACACCGTGTGAGTGCATCGTGCCCCGGAGGGCGACGACGTCACTTGCTGCAATGCAGCACGTCTCTTGTTGTTGGAAACGTGCGGACCAAGTCTGCCAGACAAGGTCCATTGCTGAGATGGGGCCCGTCCTGAAGGAGTAGTTTCGTGGTTGTTGATGCGGTCGGCTGCGGCTGCAACCAAGTGTTCCACATCGGCCCTCCACTGCTCCATTGCATCTCGGGATGCGTCCGGAGGTGGTCGGCGCTGAAGAAGATCACGTGCTGCATGTAGCGAGTGTTCCGGGTTGTCATGATTTGCCGACGCAGTGATTGACACCGGTGCACCATCGCGCTGCCCAGCTTGATTTGCTGGTGGAGGCGGCGGTGGTGGTAGCGTGACTCCTGCTGGAACTGAGGCTCCTCCTGGTGGTTGCATATTGGAGGCCTCCAACAGCTTGAACAACAGGATGACCGTTGGATGATCTAGTAGCTGAGTTCACCATTCTTGGAATCTCAAGCGCCCCTACCTGGCGCGCCAACTGTCGGTGGTTTTGATCCGGCAGATCTCCCGACACTACTAAAGTGTTAGAGGAGTTTGAGGTTCGTTGTGGGCTCGGGGAAATTCAAGAAGGTGAAGTATAAATGACACAAGAGACATGAAGACTTACGTGGTTCGGGCCGCCTGAGCGTAATACCCTACTCCACGGGGTGTGTTGGTGTTGTATTGGATGTATGAGCTCCAAGTGAGTTCAGGGTGTCGAGTGAGCGCGTAGTCCGTGTGTCCCCTCTATGTATCGTCGGCCTGTCCTTTTATAGTACAAGGGCAGGCCGTTACAAGTCAGCCTGGCCCGACATGTGGCCCCGGCAGTTACTAATATTGATACACATTTGATGCGCTTAATTACCCTTAATAACCGAATTACGGGCTTTGATAGCACCATTACTGGTAATTAAGGTCGTCCGATCGTGTGTCATTAATATAGTATTAATGACACTTAATCGGGTCTTGAAGTCCTTGATTACCTTTGAGGATCCGGAGCCGTTGTGGAGTCTTCCGGAGGTTAGAGGCTGAAGGTCCGACGGTTGGACACGTGGCAGCTCTAGAGCATACTTTGGGGAACAGGTAGGTCCGGTGCTACCTAACACGTGTCAGTTCCGGAGCTTCCCTTGATCTGGGGTAAGGTCCGGAGGTGCCGCTATGGTACATAGCCCGGAGCTTCCCCCTTGTGGGCGGTAGCTCCAGTTTGATAGTACACGTGGCGACCCTGGGACTAACCATGTTGGGGAAGCGGGTCCAGTTATGTCTGACATGTGGGCCTCCGAAGGTCTTCAGATCGAGTAGATGATATTCACTTGAGATCTTTGCAATCCCAAGGGGTATACGGTACCCAGGGTACCGACATTCACCATCTTCGCTTGAATCGTCAATATGCTTGACGTCGACGGTGGGCCCCAATGGGAGTTGTCAGAGCTTGTTAGCTCTGTTGATGCCACTTCCAACGTTAGAAACGTTGACGGTGGGCCCCTTGGGGGATGTCGGAGCTTAGTTGCTCCGGCATCGTCCACCATCGTCATGTGTTTTCATTTTCCTTCGCATCAAAGACAAGAAAAACAATAAAATTTGTCCTCTCGTCTATAACTCTTTTGCATCTTATTGTTCTTATTTAATTTTATATCCAAAGGAACTCAATATGAAAACAAGTACATTGATGTAATCTCTCCAGATCTGAATGCTTTCTAGACCCGCCCTACTCAGGCCTGCCAGAATGTAGGTAGAGTGGTATACTTAGGGTGCTTGACCAGGATAAGTCGATAGCACACTCCGGACCTGACAATAGCTTTGGCGTTTAGACGAGTAGACCATCTAGCAATTCTAAGATCCGAAAAAATTATCAATGTAACTTGTACAACATATAAGTAACTCAGACTAAAGCTCAAATATAATTGCACAACTTCGTTATAGAAAAGAAGGAAAAGGATAATAAAAGAAAATGAACCTGTACAAAATTAATGCATGTGGAGTATGCTTTCAGAAAACAATGTCTTTCATTATAGGTCCAAGTTATAGGGGAGATAATGACACACTTAGGGTACAGAACCAGGCTAAGTGTGTTATAAATCTTGTTCTAACTTAGGGTAGGTAAGCCACATTTTTAGTATAGGGACTGAGTTAAATGTTGCTTGAACTGCCCGGATCCTCCTGGAGGGCTGTAGATGCTCTCCCGGAGGACGTACCCGACTCTATGTATAGACTCTATAACTTACATTGTGTGTAATTACAGACTCACCTCCGTGAAACTAGGCATAAAACTTACCGAGGTGCTCGATGTTCCAAGGATTGCGAAGCGGGTCCCATCCTCTTTTGCCAAGCGAACGCATGCGTGACGGGAAACTTTGATCACTCGGAAGGGACCTTCCCAGCTAGGGGAAAGTTTGTTCATCCCTTCACGAGTTAGTATTCTCCGAAGCACCAGATTTTCTTCCTCGAGCTATCAGTTGTGCACATTCCTTTGATGATAGCGCTGGAGCGCCATGCGATAACGTGCATTTTAAACAGCTGCTTGGCACCTTCCATCGTCGACGAGTTAAGGTCTTCACGCCGGAGCTGGTCCTGCGCGGCTTCATCGAAGGTTCAGACTCAGAGCGACCCCATGGTGATCTCCGAGGGAAGGACCGCTTCAGCTCTGTACACTAGGAAGAAGGGGGTTTCTCCAGTTGACCGACTAGGTGTTGTCCTGCTTGCCCATAGTGTGGACGGAAGCTCCTCTATCCAGTTGGCTCTGTGTTTTTTTAGGAGCTCAGAAGTGCGCGTCTTGAGTCCTTTCAATATTTCTGTATTTGCTCTCTCGGCTTGGCCATTACATGTCGGGTGAGCTACTGATGCGTAGCTTACTTGAATGCCAAGGTCTTCACAATACTCATGAATTGTTGCACTTGTAAGTTGAATTGCATTGTCAGTGATGACTCTGTCCGGAACTCCAAATCTCAAGACTATGGACTTCAAGAAGTTGACAGCAGACTGCATGTTGATCGTCACAACTGGAGTAGCTTCCAACCACTTTGGAAACTTGTTGATGGCAACATATAGGAACCTGTAACCTCCGACGGCTTTTGGGAAAGGTACCAAAATGTCCATCCCCCACACAGCGAATGGCTATGTAGGAGGTATCATTTGCAGTGACTGAGCTGGAATGTGAATTTGTTTCACGTGGAACTGACATGCTTCACACTTTTTCACCAACTCGACTGCAACCTGGATTGTTGTAGGCTAGTAGAAACCATGCCGAAAGGCTTTACCAACAAGTGTGCGGGAAGGCACGTGGTTCCCACAATCGCCTCTATGAATCTCCACGAGGAGCTTGCTGCCTTCTTCCCCTGCAATGCACCGCATTAGGACGCCATTGGAACCAAGCTGGTAGAGATCCCCTTCTACCAGCGTGTATCTTTTAGCCAACCTGACGATCCGGACATTGGATGCACCGTCTTCAAGAAGGACATTGTCTTTCAAGTAGCTCTAGATCTCCGAGATCCATGCATCAGAGTAACTTGAGCTTCTGAATCTTTTGTGCTGGGTTGCTCGGAGCTTTCTATAGCACCTATGACCCTTGGTGGATGCCATGGTAACATGGCCATCGAGAGCACCAGCTTCGAGGTGCTGGTCTCGCCCCCTTTGCTTAGTTCGGCTGGCTGAGCGGTTGCTCTTGACAATCTCCGGACGAATACTACATCGGGAGCAGAAGCTCCGTTTGAAGCCTTCGTCGAGAGTTTGTCAACTTCAGCATTGTTGACACGCTGGACATGGCAGAGGTCCAGGATGTGGAAGTCTTTCTGGAGCTTCTGGACTTCAAGGAGATAAGCAGCGAGTTGAGGGTTATTGCAGCTGCATTCACCGTTATCTTGCTTGATAATGAGCTACGAATCACCCTTCACTAGCATTTGCTTGACGCCGTATGAAAAGCACCACCTTGAGCTCCTAGGTTAGAGCTTCATATTCCACCTTGTTGTTGGTAGCCTTGAAGTCAAGGTGTACCATGTATTTGACCTTCTCCCTGGTCGGAGCGAGGAGAAGTATTGCAGCTCTGACCCTTTGCTTCTCATGGAGCCGACAAAGTAGAGGGGCCAGGGAGGTTTGGTGAAGACCGGGGCCTTGGGTTTCCACTTCTGCTCACTGGAGCCCCCAGGATTTGATGGAGAAGGTGTCCACTCCGCTATGAAATCAGCCAAGGCTTAACTCTTGATGGCTTGTCGCGACAGGAATTTGAGACCAAATTCTGCCAGCTCTGCTGCCCACTTGGTGATGTTCCCAGTGAGTAGGGATTGTGCAGTATGGAACACTGTGGATAATAGGTTACCACTGATATCTTGTGAGCTTGGAAATAATGACGAAGCTTCCTTGAGGCAATAAGAACCGCGTAAAGCAGCTTATGCACCTCAATGTATCGAGTCTTGGTGTCATGAATTACTTCACTGATGAAGTCCATCGGGCACTGGACGGTCTGGACCCTCCCAGAAGGGCCTATAGCTTCTTCTTCATCAACTCGGACCCTCCCGGAGGGGTCCAGACCTTCTTTTTGGGCTTCTCGGACCCTTCCGGAGGGATCCGAAACTTCTTCTCGTTCAACCCGAACTCCCCCAGAGGGGTCCGGATCTTCTTGATCAGCCATGTGAACTCTCTCAGATGAGAGAGGTTGATCCTCTAGCATTTCGCCTTGAAGATCCGTGCCTTGGAGCTTGCACCCAGACTCGTCTTTAGGTAGCTCCAGACCCCACCGGAGGGGTCTGGGCTCCTGAACTAGAGATGGCTCCTGTCTTTCCGCGACTAGGACCATGCTGTCAACCTTCGTAGTTGTAGAAATATAAAGTAGTAAAGGCTCACCAGGGATCAGAGCTACCAATATTGGTAGTGTGGTGAGGAGCTTCTTGAGCTCTTGGAACGCTTTGTCTGCTTCTTTGGACCAATGGAATGGCATGGACTTCCTCAAAATTTCGAAGAAGGGAAGTGCCCGCTCTACCAGTCATGAGATGAACCGGCTGAGTGCTGCTAGACATCCAGTTTAATTCTATACATATTTGATGCGAGCTATGGGCCGCATGTCTTCAATGGCCTCGATCTTCACCGGTTTTGCCTCAATTCCTCGACGGGTCACCAATAATTCGAGGAGCTTTACGGAGCTAACTCCGAAGACACATTTGTCCGGGTTCAGCTTGGTGACAGCTTGTAGGTTGTCAAAGAGTGACTCCTTGTTCTTTACCTTCACGGCGATGTCATCAACGTAAACCTCCACCAAATCCATGGTGAGCTCTCCAAATGTTTCGTGCATGGCTCGCACAAAAGTTGAAGCAGCATTTTTGAGACCGAAAGGCATGGCAGTGTAACAATACAATCCATCTACTGTTATGAAGGCAATATGCTCTTCATCTTCTCTAGACATTTGGATCTGATGGTTTCCAGAATATTCTTCTAGGAAACACAGTAACTCACACCCAGAGGTGGAGTCGACTATCTGATCTATTCTAGGTAGTGGAAATGGATCTTTTTGACATGCCTTATTCAAGGTGGTGTAGCCGATACACATCCGAAGCTTCCTGCCGGCATTGGGTACAACAACTGGGTTTTGCCAGCCATTTTGGATGATGAACCTCCCAGATGAAAATAGCTTCGAGCAGCTTCTTGATTTCTTGTCGGATGAAGTTCTGCCACTCGACTGTCTGCTTCTGGGGCTTCTGATGTACTGGCCGTGCATCGGGATATATCTTCAGGCTGTGCTCAATCACCTCCCTGGGGATCACAGACAATAGTGACGATTTCCAGGCAAACACGTCAACATTCACTTGGTGGAAAGTGATGAGCACGAGTTCCTATTTGTTGTCCAGACCTCCCAATATACGGGTAGTCTGGACAGCATCAGAACCAATTTGGACGACTTTCACGGGAACGTCGATGTCGCCGCTTGGCTGCACACGAGGTGCAGAGGTTGAGCCTCGGTGACGAGTGCTCGAAGGTTGAGCACCAAGATCCTTGCTAGATGTTCCCTCTTGTGCTGTCACAAGTGCGCGGAGTTCTTCCAGCATAGTCAATCCCGTAGTGCGATCTCCGCGGATCCGGAGAACGCCCGAAGGTGTCGGCATCTTCAACACCAAATAGTTGTAGTGAGTTGCGGCCATGAACCTATACAGGGAAGGCCTCCCTAGGATGGCGTTGAAGGGCAAGCTGATGCATCTGACGTCGAAGAACAACTTCTTGGTCCTGTACTTCTCCAGGGTCTCGAAGGTCATTGGGAGTGTAATGGATCCGAGAGGGCTGATGGCCCCCGGACCTACCCTGGAAGAATTGACATGATGGTCGAAGGTCTGAAAGTTAGAGCTGGATCTTCAAGAACGCTTCATAGCTTAGGAGGTTGAGAGCCGCCCCTCCATCTACCAAGACATGGTAGAGCTAGAAGTTTTTGATGGTTGGATACACCATTAATGGCAGTTGGCTAGCTCCGATCATGTTCCTGGGGCAGTCTGAGGCATCAAAAGTGATGGGAGTGTACATCCACTTCCGATGGGGTTCTTCCTTGGTGGTAGGAGCTGCGGTAGCCATCTCTCGCCGCATAGTCTTGAGGACGCGGCGGGGAGTTATATCCCAGGACCCTCCATATATGGTGTTTAGGGTCTTCCAACGCTCATTGCCAGAGACGTCAGAATCATTGTCGACTGTGTTATACACAACCTTCAGGACCTTCTTGGGGTCCTGGAAGCCTAACTCCGTATCAACTGGAGCTTCATCGACTTTTTGTTTTCCTCCCCGCTGGCAGAAAGGAGCTTCTTCTCGGCACTTGTTGTAGCGCTTGACAAGGTTCTGGACCTCCTGACAATCTCACAGACAGTGTTTGTTCGTCTTGTGGTTCGGACACCACATCTTTGGACTGCCGCCGTCTTCTGATGAAGATCGAGGTCGCTTTTCAGGGTGTGGCCCCCGGCCACCCGGGGCTGCAGCTGCTGCAGTAGTAGGTGTGCTGGCCGAGGGCTTCTTCTTGTCATTGGACTATTTCTTTTTGTTTCCACTACCGAACGTAGTGGCTTCAGCTTTGGATGACTTTTTGTTAGCCTCCGGAGCTGGCCTGGAGTGCATTCACGGACCTATGCAGTTCGGGCACACTTGTCGGCCAGGCTGAAGACTTCCGTGAAGCTGGTGACCTCTTTTGTCCCCAGCTTCTCCAACTTCTTCTTGTCCCTGACACCCTGTCTGAATGCCACAATGACAGAAGCATTGGAGATGGAAGGGATGGTGTTTCGCCATACCTGAGAAATCCGCTGGTTGTAGGAAAACAAAAATGTCCAATTTTGTTCCAAGTCAGGCGTAGGAACTCCCGAAGTTGGCAGTGAACTGTTGGCATAGCTCCGCCCAACTGTTGATAGATTTAGGCAGGAGACTCATGAACCATGACTTGGCTATCCCAGTCAGAGCCACCGGAAACTAATTGGCCATCACAGCCTCGTTGCCACTCGCCGCGAGAATGGCGATGGAGTATATCTGGAGAAAATCGGCGGGGTTGACAGTCCCGTCGAACTTTTCCAGCGGATGAGGCCAAAATTTCTGAGGCGAGCAGACCATGCACAGGTGCATGGCAAGGGCTGAACAGCCACCCCTACTCCGATGGGAGGAGGGTTCTCCTAACCCTCTCTCCTTTCGCGAACAAGCTCAATGTGGACACGGTTGTCCTGCTATCTATTGTGGCGGTCAAGCTCCGACCGCGGATCATGCGTCAAGAGTCTCAGCGCGGTGTGGTTGTGACGCATCTCAGAGGGCAGCAACATCCCCTGCTGAGACACAACACGTCTCCAATGTTGCGAAGCTTGCGGACCAAGTGTTCCAGACAAGATCCAACGCTGAGAAGGTGCCTACCCTGAAGGTGGAGGACCTTAGTTGTTGAGGCCAACGGCTGCAGCTACAACCAGATGTTCCACATTAGCACGCCACTGCTCCATTGCACCCTGAGGTGCTCCTGGCAGTGGTGGACGTTGAAGAAGAGTAAGCGCAACAATGGTTGTTGTGCGTCAATTAGCGCGTTCTCAGGGTTGTTGTGCGTCAATGCAGTGATCGACGCCAAGACACCATCCTACTGTCTGGCATTGTTAGCCAAAGAAGATGGTGTTGGTGGTGGTACGACGCTTGTCGGGACAACAGCTCCCGCTGGCTGTTGCACGTTGGAGGGATTCCCTACAGCAGGTTGCTCAGTGTTGCCGTTGGATGGTCTTGCGGTGTAGTTCACGGTCCTGAAATCTCAAGGTGCTTCTCCCCCTTCCTAGCGCACGAAATGTCGAAGTGTGCAATCGACACTTCCCCCGATACTACTAGATTGTAGCTCGCGAAGGTTCTTGATTAGTTGAGGCACGTGTAAGATTACGAACAAGACGTTGACACGATGATTTTATGTGGTTCGGGACACCTGAGCGTAACACGCTACTCCACGGGATGTGCATTGTATGGATGTATGGCGCTTTAGTGCATCCGAGCCTAGTTGTCCTTTGTAGCTTGCGGCACAGCCCTTTTATAGTCCAAGGACTAGCCATTACATTGTCAGCCTGGCCCGACATGTGGCCCTGGCGATAGTTAATTGCCTAATACACGATCTGTGACTATTAAGCGTAATTAACAATGTTATAATGCGCCTTAATGGCTGTGTTTCTGTTGTTAAAGGTTCTCTGATCGTGGGTCATTAATATGGCATTGATGACACATAATCAGGTCTTTGAACTGTAGTATTAACTGTCCTTGAAAGTCCGCGCTGTCTGAGATCCGCAGTCTCTTCGTTGTTGTCTAAGGTCCGAGGACTTGACATGTGGTGGCTCTGGAGCTTCCGATCATGGAGAGGCAGGTCCGCAGCCACAATACACATTGCAGCACCGGAGCTTCCCTCTACTGGGGGTTAGGTCTGGGGTCACTTAACACGTGGCAAGACCGGAACTTCCCTATTAAGGGAGTTAGGTCCGGCCTTGTGTTACACGTGGCGGTGCCCGAGCTACATAAATGAGGGAAGAGGGTCCAGTACTGTTTAACACGCGTAGCCTTCGGAGGTCTTCAAATCAGACGAGTGGAACTCCTTAGCATTTTTCTGTGGTATCACGGGGTACCCAGTACTCAGGGTACTGACAGTGTCCGATCAAAGGATTGCATGATTGGAGCCGAGACAAGTGCCTTTTGCTGTATCAAAAAGGATTTAAGGCACTCCTCATCGAAATCAAAGGATCATCCTTAGACAATAGGTTTGTGAGGGTTCTAAATTTTTTGGATAAATCCTTGGTAAATGCTTATTAGAACCCTACATGATCTAAGAAGCTGCAGATTCTCCTTATGTTGACAAGAGCTGGAAGTTTTTCAATAACTTCAATTTTAGCTTTATACACCTCTATCCCTCTCTCAAACACTAGGTGTACAAGAATGATGCCTTTACGGACCATAAAGTGGCATTTCTCCCAATTAAGCACTTGGTCATTTTCTTGGCATCTTTCTAAGACCTTGTCTAAATTTTTTAGACAGTGATCGAAAGCTTTGTCATATACAGAGAAATTGTCCATGAAAACTACCATGATTTACTCAATCATCTCCGAAAAGATATACATCATGCACCTTTGAAAAGAGGCTAGTGCATTGCACAATCCAAAAGATTCGACTGGATTTCCTCCAAGATTTATGTTCAGGTTTCCTTCAAAGGGGGTTTCCATGAGAATTTTCTCAATGGGTACCCCGATCATAATGTCAATGTCTTGGACTTTGAACACATGAAAATCTAGGAGAACCTCAACTTTTTTGTGTCTTATTGACACATGGAAATTTTGTTTCCTCCAAGATTTATGCTGAGGTTTTCTTCAAAGGGGTTTCCATGAAAAACTACTCAATGGGTACCTCAATCATAATGTCGAAGTCTCAACCTCCGAACACATGGAAATCAAGGAGGACCTCAACACTTTTGTGTCTTACTAACACTTCTTGCAAAATCCTGTATCCTTAAATAACATTTCCAAATGTATCTCGGAAGGATTTTTGTGTTGGTTCCACTGGCACATGACCCAAAATGGCAAGAGCACAAGTATCAAAAATGATATATCCTCCAACATAGGGATTATACAAGACTCACATTGTTGCTCCTATAATATGACATAGAATGGTGGCCAAGGTTGGGGTCATACAAATGATATCGTGTGGGTTCTCAACCTCCGTTGTCCATTCCGAACATAAAATAGGGGTCACTTCTTGACCGTCTCTTGGAGAAATACTCCATTAGGCGGTTATGGTAGAGTTGGAGGAAACGATGGCTTCATTTGGTAAGATTACTTCAAGGTATTTCCATAATCTTCAAAAATCTCTTCCTCGAAGTGGAACGAGAATTCTAAAGGTTGAATTTTTTCATCCTTCGATGGTTTATGTTTTGGAGAGGATTCTACATGCAAAGAAGGTGATTGGAATGATTTTTACTCTTCCTTGGCTACAAGAGTGTCCTCAATGCTCGACATGGCTTCCTATAGTAGAGGTTCATTAAAACCCATAATGAAGGAGGCAATTTTTAGAATTCAATTTAGAAGTTCCTTCCCTTCTTCTAGAGCGTTATGGAGGAAAGACCCTCCAACAGTAATGTCGAGATATAGTGCAGACTCTTTGTTTGGTCCCATGAAGAAATGTTGCAATAACAACAGATCAGGGATTAACAAATTTGGGATAGAATTTCGCAAAAGCAAAAACCTATCCTAAGTTGCACCTATCAATTCCTTCTCCATATGTTGGAAGCCTAGTACTTCCATTCGTATGGAAACAATTCAGGATATTAGAAAGAAAGCAAGACAGTATTTGTCTAGTAATTCTCTACAATCACCGTTTGTTTTCCATACATTATGAGTGTACCATTGTTCCACTTTTTTTGAGAGAAAAAAGGAAACAACTTCCATTTAAGAGTTTCTCGTGTCATGCTTTTAATTAAATGTATATAACACAATTTTTCAATTTCTAGCATATGGTGGTAACGGTTTCACAATCTATTCCAGATAAGGATTGTTCCTGAACCATAGCTTTAAAGTCAGGGCAGAGTTCATAGCTGGTTGAGCAAATAGATTCTGATGACAGTGGTGGCTCGTAGAAGTACTTGGAAGAAGTACCACAAGAGCGAGACGTTGGGTGGGATGCTCAGGAAGACCTCACATATGGTAATGAACAAAAAGATGTGAATGGCACCAAGAGCCATCAGGTGCTGGATTTCCAGCTCCCAATCTAGCAGGAGTGACCAGAAGAGGAGGCACAAAGGCATCCCTAGCCCCCGCTCAGGGAAGGGATAAAAGGATACCACCTCGTCGGGTTTAGGATCGAGGGAGACATCATTCTCATAGACGCAAAAGATAGAGATCAGTCAGCTAAGGACTCATTCTTTCTGCTAGGACGACGACTTTTTCCCCAACACATGACTTCAACCACAGAACAATCAGATGAAAGCAGGGCGGACGATGACCTCACAATCTTCTTTCACCCATCGCAAAAATACTAACCCTCTTGTTTTATTTTAGACAGAAAGGAAGGCCAAAGCTTAAAAAGGGAGACGATCAAGGAAACGTCGAGGGGGGAAGGCAAAATAATGGCCAAGGCCCTTTTATGCCACCCAACGTTGAGGTTATGGGGAAAGCTTATGTGAGGACCAAAGTCCCGACATTCCAGGAATCGTAATTGGGTGGTGCCGTGTGATGCGGCACCCAACATCACACAGAAAAGGTACATCATATTACATAAAACAACATAGTGTTATACAAGCTTTGTCTTTTACAAATAATATATATTAAAATACACTACAGCGGAAGATAAGTTCATAGCTCTCAACACTCGAATCAATATACACCTACAGGGATTCCCAAATAGCACGACACATACACCCACACTCAAAGCTGCGAAGGCACACTCCACTGATGTTGTATGCGGCAACCTTTAATCCGCTACCTACACGTCGATCCGGTCCCACCGCTACGACTAGCAGGCCCCCACATGGAGTACGATGTACTCGCTAGCAGGTTTACACCCTGCTACTCTCAACCCGCACCTATAAGGCGATGGGGTATGCCTCAATGCTAAGATGGACAAGTTACATCGGTTTTCTGGGTCCCATATATCCATTATGCCATTGGTACATTCAAGCATGCTCAACTGGGCCGCACACGGATCGGTCCTTGATTGACACAAGCACAGCTATAGCTCACAGACCCCTATGTCCTGCTGCTCCTACTCCATGCCCTGTCTCATATTTAACCAAATGGTAAATCTCTCACTTGACCAATCCCGTGGGAACCCAATTCCTAAACTCGCAAGTAGATTCCAACTACTCAACTTCTACCGCAGCAACTATAACATTAAGAATAGCATGGACACATAGAGGACTTAAATATCTGCCCTGCTCTAATGGGATTCTTGTCATGCAAGTGGAAAACTCCAAGAAAACCTAGACCAACTGCACAATACATGCTAACCCGTATAGTGTGATACAAATCAAAGTTTAAAACGCTATTAAATGCAAACCGAGGCTTGCAATGCTGCGAGACAGTATCAAAATTAAACTCCAGAGGGATGACTTCAAGTGGCTCCAAGGTCCTCTCGAGCTCGGCAACTATTCGATATGCAAAGAATAATGAAAGTGAATCAAAACCGGTATTATGATCTAGCTCAATGGAAAGACAGTTAAGTATATGAATTAAGCCTACTAGTTCTGGAAATTTTTCAGGGGACACTAGGTTCAATTAGTGATGTTCTGGCAAATTTGGGAGATGTTCATAGAAGTCTCTGTTGTCTAAAATGCAATGTAGATAAACACTTCCCAGAATTTTCATAGGAAATCTGGGACTTTAACATGGCCAAAGGTTGGTGTTCTGTTTAGAGGAGGTCATGTGTGACTCAACAAAATTGGTTACATAATTTTTTAAGCATTATACTGTGAGATATTGAATTTACAAGTTTGTACAATTTGTTGATACGTTTATAGACATTTTGGAATTTTTTAGGTACATACAGATTGGAAATACATTTCGCTATTTAAATCAACTCAAATGGACCCAGAACTTTTACTGGAACTTAAGGGAATTATTTGTCCAAGTTCTGGAATTTTTCAATCAATTGAGAGTCAGGAATTGATTAAAATAGCATTTTGCTTCATGGAATTATTGTGGTCAAATTAGGGATTTTCATACAGATTCAAGTGCACCACATGAAAGTGTAGATCACCCTGGTTCCAACAAAATTTGTTTGGGAATTGTTGGACAACTATGCTAAGAGGTATGGATTTTTATAGTTGGAGCAAAATTTGGAATTAAATTCCAACTGGAAAATTTGAATAATAAAAAGGGGGGCCCACGGGTTTAAAATGGACCAGTCGGATTTAAGCCACATGGGCGTCACACAGTGCGTGCTTTGGCCGCACTGGACCCGCGGCCGCACCGCATCTAGGGCAGCGCGCAACAGAGACTGACGGTGGTGGCCCGCTCGGTCGTCTTCCTCCTCGCGCTCGACGGCGCAAGGGCGGCGCCATGCAACAGCCGCCCACCCTAGGGCATGTTTGAAAGTGCATCTAGGCATCCCTTGTGGTTTTGGTTGATTTATGACAAACAAATGAAGATCCTAACAAAATTGTTGAGATGAGCACAGGTTTTACAGAGATTAGAAGGAAATCTCAAAAAGAAAGGAGAATGAGGATCTAAAAGAAAAGGAGCTCAAAACATAAAAAGAATACCTATTTTGTATGAAGTGTGTGGGAGAAACACATCCAAGAGCTTAACTGAAAGAGATTACACTCACTGCACAGAAATCAACATGTGTGGACTAGTCCGATATACACCAGACTAGTCTGATATCTCTTCGACTAAAAATGGACAAGTCTCCACAGTGCAGACTTGTCCGCAGCACTCCACATTTACACAGCACCGGACTAGTCCGATATTAACCGTACTAGTTCGATAATCCTCTGACTAAAATCACACAAGTTCTCCAAGTCCAGACTTGTCCTTAGCCCTACGGTTTTTCACTACACCGGACAAGTACGATATCCACCTGACTAGTCTGAAAACTCTGTGACTAAAATTAGACAAGTCCCTCCAAGTGCGGACTTGTCCTACCGAACTAGTCCGAAAAGTTTTTGTGCCCAGATCGGACTAGTCCGCACCATAATAGACTAGTCCGATATCCATCAACACTTAGGGTTTCCCGCACACACGCCCGATGTCTATCACGGACTAGTCCGGACATCGCAAACCCTAATGGTAACTTTTGGAAACCCTAGTATAAATAGTGGTGTACGGCCACACAACTAACTCTCTTGACTCCATGTGCCGTCACACCTCCCAAGAGCCCAATAATACATCTCTCTGCTCATTCTAAACCTATAAAGGATCAACTCTTCGAGGATTAGGGATTGAACAAAGGAGAGAATTGTTCCACACGATATTAATCTCTTGGTTTTGATCTCTCGCACACTCTAATTGTTTTATTGTATATCTTTTGAGTGTGTTTGGTGGTGTTCATCGCTGTAATTGTGGGGGAGTCCTCAACTTTTGAGAAGGCCCCTTGAATAAGTTATTTAACCCTGTGATTAATAGTTGAGAATCGGCCTCCATGGCGATTCAATGAGGGAAGGGTTAGTGAAGACCCGGTCCTCTGTGGACCCCTCAGCGGTGATGTAGATTTCTTCTGTGGGATCGAACCTCGGGATAAAATCTTGTCTCGCACACCTTTGATTTATAGTTCATCATATTCTAGGGTTTGCTTAAACTTGTGTTACTCACGTTGAAATATCTTAATTAAAGTTGGTCTTTGAAATACATTGTTACATTACTGTTATACATCCAAGTTCTCAATTGCTTTCCACTGCATAGAGTACAAGAGGTGAAATTAACAATCAATCTTGATTTTTCTAATCCACGTACACCGGACTAGTCCGCACCGTAGCGGACTAGTCCGGCCTCCCCTATATTTGATCAATCTGTTAAATGTTTTAGGGATCGACAATGTTTCAAAAAACCTATTCACCCCCTCTAGGCTACATTCAATTGGTATCAAAGCCAAACTCTACAAAAGTGACTCACCGCTTGAAGAGACGAAGTCAGGCATCAAGGATGTACACAAGAACTTCAACAACGAGGAGGGTGATGATGAAAAGACCCAAAAGCTGGATAAGCTCCTCGATGCTATTCAAGACTGTGAGGATGATGATGAGGAGGAGATGCTTCAACTCAAGGCTCTTCTCCGGAAAAAGGCACTATCCCCAAAAGGAAAGATGAAGACTACTCCCTATATCCTTTTGACTATGAATGTTGAAATCCTAATAATAGTCATTACCTATCAATTCCTTTAGGCAAAGCACCTTACTTTGATGGAAATGACTATTCAACGTGGAGTCAAAATATGAAACTGCACCTTATATCTCTTCACCCAAGTTTGTGGCATATAGTTTGTATAGGGATAGATATTCCAGACAATGATGAAGAGTTGACACCAAGTCAAGAACAAGCAATTCATCGGAATGTTCAAGATGCAGCTGTGATCACTTCATCATTGAGCCGAGACGAGTTCACTAAGGTGGATGGACTTGAAATAGCCAAAGACATATGGGCACTCTACAAACCGCAAATGAAGGTGACCGTCATATACACGAAGCAAAGATAGAGATGATCGAAGCTAAATTGGGAATATTCGCTATAGAAGATGGTGAATAGCCTCGAGACATGTACAATAGACTCAAGAATCTTATCAACAAAGTCCAAGATTATGGCAGCAAGAAGTGGAATGATCATAAGATTGTGAAGTCAATTCATAGAGCATTCATACCTCGCAATGTGACTCTTTGCTCTGTGATTAAAGAAAGCCTCGGGTATCGGAAAATGACCCCAGGCGAACTTCTTGGCAAGATTATCAACTTTGAAATAATGGAGAAGCAAGACAAGCACGTCAAGGAACTTTCAGACCATACCTTGGCAAAGAAGAAAGGATTTGCTTTGAAGTCAACTTGTAAACCCGCATCAAAAGAAGCTTAGGAAGCTATTGAAGAAGATGACAATGTTGATGATAGTAGTGACACCAATGATGAAGACATGATCTTATCCATGAAAAGTTCAAGAAGATGATGAGAAGAATAAAGGGTAATAGCTCAAACGAAGGAAGACAAAGGGACAAACAAAGACCCAAGATGATACGGGCGTTCTACAATTGCGGAGAATATGACAATCTCATAGTAGATTGTCCACATGAAGAAAATAAGGGGAAGACTAAAGACAACAAGCCTCAACCAAAGAAAATGTTCAAGAAGAAGAAGCAATATGGTCAAGCGCATCTAGGGAAGGAGTGGGACTCCAATGATGAATCCTCACCCGAAGAAGAAGAGGAGATGGCCACCATAGCCATCAAGAAGACTACCAAGAAATCCACTCTCTTCCGAACCATGGGCGCAAGGAAGGACACCAATCACACGTGTCTAATGGCCAGGGAAGGAAAAAGAAAGGTCACAACTAAACCTCTGTCCTCGCTTTATTCTGGTAGTGATATTGATAATTATAGTGATGAAGAAAACATGCTTAGTGGTTTAGATAGAAAAACAACTGCAAAAATGAAATTTTTAATGGATAAGATTTTTGATATGGAGGAGCTAGTCAATCGCCAAGAAGACATGATCATTCTCCAAAAGGAGAAATGTCTTAAGATTGAAAAGCTCCTTTAACTTGAAAAGAAGCAAAGTGAATCACTAGAACTTGAGTTAGCTTCAAGCAAGGAAGCTTGTTTGAAGTTAAAAGACTCATGTGTGTCCATCAAGGAAGAACATTCTACCTTAACCAAAGATAACAAGATCCTTGACACACATGTTGAGTCACTCAGGCAAAGTGGATCTTCATCCTTTTCTAGCACACCTTCTCAACACATCAAGTCTGAAACTTTTTTACTTGCACTTGTGCTAAAAATGATATCAACTTGGAAGAAAATTCCAAATTGACAAAAGAAAAAGCATCCTGTAGGATCGAAGAGCACGTGAAAAGCTACCAGAGGGAGGTGAATGGTAGATTTAATATTTTACGCAGCAGAAACAATTAAATCCCAACCCATTCGGCAGAAAAACGATCTGTTAGAGAAATTGTGTGTGAAACTAATCTAAACGTGTTTCACTGTGGCAAAAGTGATATATATCAGAGAGAATCAAGTCACGAAGAAAGCACAAAAAGGATCACTCAAATCCATCGAGAGAAACTCAAGTTATGATCAAAAGATTGAACAAAGGTCAATTTGTCCTACCCGAGAAAAACAGTTCTGGAATGCTGCAAAAAAACTTGTGTAGATCAAAAACAGTCCAATGACCGCGAAATTTTCACAGATGATATATAATAAAGTTTTGAAGACAACCCATAAAGAATCATGTCAATTGGATCTGTAAAACATGAGCTATGATAAACCACCGACGAAAGGTAGTGCTGTCCAGAAACTCGACGAGTAAAACTTGTGTGGAACAAGTCGGATGAACAAGACACAAAAGTTCCTTCAAACTACAAATTTTATTTGATAGAACACAAGAGGAACAGCCCCAAAGTCGTGAACCACGAGCTTTGTCCTCCCTTGCTTATATAACCCGCCCTTAGGCCAACCCAATCTCAACTAGGACTCTAATCCTACTCAGATCATGAATCGAAAGTTTCCATAACTGCTTAGGACTCTTCTATACGCAGATTGAAGCAATCTTAAGACTTCCAAACACCTTAGGAACGTATCCCACATTCCTAAAACAACCCAAATTCGTGACCCACACGAAATCCTATCATAACCAACTCAAAACATTCCATATTTGAGTCAAACCCGACTCAGCCGCACCCTGAGACTATAACCTAGTCGGTTGGACCTTTCTGACCAATTCTTTACGTCCACATCTCTTCATCACGCCTAGGAACCATGTAGCCACGTCCATGCACTCCTTGCACATGTGCAAACATCTTCCAGTGACGTCCATGATACCTTCATATGCATTGTTCTTGATTCAAACATGCTGCGCAACCTCCCGATCAACTCAACCACAATTCCCCCCGAACTTGGTTGTTGAACCTCATCTTCTCCCTAAGAATAGTTCAATGGATCCCGTCAACAGCCATGTCTTTAACTCAAGCAACACCTGCACATGAATAAACAACCAATCCGTACGAGCCCAAGTCCGCGACTTGACTCAAGTTAGTTCTGAATCACAACACCTTACGTGAGCACCTCACATAAGCATGTTGCAAAGCATATCAAATCAATATCAGCCATATCAACCAAAACACTCCAAAAACTTAGCAAATGAATACTAAGAAATCTTTCTATGAATATAAAACAAGTTCGAAACATTAAAAGATAAAAGCAGGAACATTGCGAACAAGCTCCGAACCTAGCCAAAGCTAACTGGAGCTTGAGCCGGAGCTGACCAAAGCTAGTACAACCTAGCGCCGGAGCTTACCAAAGCTAGTACAACCTAGCGCTGGAGCTTACCAAAGCTAGTACAACCTAGCGCCCGAGCTTACCAAAACTAGTCGGAACTAGTCATCCCAAAAGTTGGAGCTAGAAAAACATGTCGGAGCTAACCAACATAAGTCGGACCTTGCAAAACATATCAGAGCATAACAAAGACATGTCGGAGCTATCAAAGACATGCCGGAGCTAAAGACAAAGCTCACCGGAGCTACCCAAAAACATGTCGGATTTAGGCAAAGAAAGTCGAACATATTGTCGGACCTTGCAGAAGCTCGGAGCTAGAGTCGGACCGTGCTAAAAAGATGTTATGGAAGCGTTCAAAACTTTTATTGTCAAAGCCAATGTATTCAGCACACATAGGTCTCACAATCTCCCCCTTGATGAATGCATTGTCAACACCATTTAAATCTAAACATTGACATGAAAAGTTTTGAGAACAATTTTCCCCCTTTTTGAAAATCAAATGAGATAGAAATAAATTTCTCCCCCTATACATATTTCTCCCCCTTGCATAATTCACCATATTATCTCTCCCCCTTTGACAATGTATTCAGCAAGGTTCACAAGAGAATTTATTAATTGTTATGAGCATATTATAACATATACATATAAAACAAAGCTCATCAAAGTCATACTATCAAGTAACTTATACTATAACAACAATGAGATACATAAAGTAGTGTAAGCCATGCTAGAGATCAAATGTAATTTTCAATTTAAGCAAGTCATGATCTCACAAACTTAACTATTTCAATACCTGAAAGCACGACACTTGTTGCTGCATTTTATTATTTTTTAAAGCACAAATTTAGATCATATGATATTTGCAAGAGATTATATGTGCATCTGCCTTATTCTAACCAACCAAGCCAAGCCTATGTCGTTTGACAATCAGAAGCTTAAGGACATGGTTTTAGTCATACACAACTTCTTCCAAGTTTATATCTAAGTACAATGATAAGCCATCTCAAAAGAAGAAGTGCAATGCATGCATATTCTCTTGATCTTTTCTCAACTTATATTTGTTCACAAAAACTTAACATGCGAGTTGATTGCTTGATTAATTCTTTATGATTAAAAGCACTTGTGAGCATGCAACAAGTTCAAAAGAGCAAGAAAGTTCAACCATGACAACACTTAGTGTATGTAATTATTCCAATTACTAGACATGGAAAAACTACAAAATGTATACCACGAGTAATGTAGTAAGAACTTTCAGCATGTAAAAGAAATCACAAAGTCATATATGTATGAAAAATACTATGCTCATATTATTTTAATTTCAGATTCACACATAGACTTCCCAAGTTTCAAAACCCCCCCTCAATTTAAGCCATGAGGATGCATAACCCCTATTTCACTACGAATATAACAAAAACGAGTGAAATCCAAAGGTTTTGTAAAAATGTCAGCCAATTGTTGTTCGGTATCTACATGGTGAAGCACAATGTTTCCTTTTTCAACATTATCACAGAGAAAGTGATACCTAATATCAATGTGCTTAGTTCTAGAATGTTGCATAGGGTTTTTAGCAATGCAAATGGCACTAGTGTTATCACAAAACAGTGGAACACTATGTAGGTCAACCCCATAGTCCTTAAGTGTTTGAACAATCCAAAGAATTTGTGAGCATGCACTAGCAGTAGCTACATATTCAGATTCAGCCGTGGATTGTGCAACTGAGCTTTGTTTTCTAGAGGACCAAGCAACAAGTGAATTACCAAGAAAATGACAAGCACCGGATGTACTTTTCATATCAATCCTACAACCTCTAAAATCAGCATCGGAAAAAACTTTCAAAGTAACGGTTGAGGAAGAAGGAAGAAAAATGTCGAATTTTTGAGTTGCATGTAAGTACCTGAGAAACATTTCGACGGCTTGATGTTGTGAAGCACGTGGGGAAGCTTGAAACCGTGCACAAAGACATACACTGTATTGTATGTCCAGTCTTGATGCCGTGAGGTACAAAATTGATCCAATCATGCTTCTATATTCTTTTTGATCCACTGGTTCACCATCTTCATCAAGTTCAAGTGTTGTTGCTGTTCCCATTGGTGTCTGAAGAGGCTTGCTTTTGTCCATGTTGAAGATCCTTAGGAGGTCTTTTGTATACTTCGTTTGATGCACAAAGATACCCTCCTTGGTTTGCTTGATTTGCAGCCCCGAAAAGTACGTGAGTTCTCCCATCATACTCATCTCAAATTTTGGAATCATCATAGCTGAAAACTTGGACACAAGATCATGAGAAGCACAACCAAGGATAATATCATCCATATACACTTAAACGAATAATGAGTCATTGCCATGCTTAAGCACAAAAATAGTTTTATCAACCTTGCCCATGGTAAACCCCTTTTCAAGTAAGAATATTTTTAACCTATCATACCATGCTCTAGGGGCTTGTTTGAGACCGTACAAGGCTTTGGGCAATTTGTAAACATGATTAGGAAAATCTGGATTTTCAAAACCCAGTGGTTGTTTGACATAAACCTCCTCATCTATGTAGCCATTAAGAAAAGCACTTTTAACATCCATTTGATATAGCTTAAAACCTTTAGATGCTGCAAAAGCTAACAAAATTCTTATGGCTTCTAATCTAGCAACAGGAGCAAAAGTTTCATCAAAATCTAGACCTTCAACTTGAGTGAAACCTTGAGCAACCAACCTAGCCTTATTCCTAACCACAACCCCATCCTCACTTTTTTTATTTTTAAACACCCATTTAGTTCCAATTAAAGTGTGATCTTGAGGTGGAGGTACAAGTTTCCAAACATTATTTCTTTCAAAATTTTCTAACTCTTCTTGCATGACAATAATCAAAGATTCATTAGTGAGTGCGTGTGATATATCTTTGGGTACAAAAGAAGCAACAAAAGCAGAATGAGCATGAGAGTTTGGATTTCAAAACCTAGACCGTGTAACTCGTTCGTGCAAGCTTCCAATAATCTGTTGTGGAGGATGAATTTTGAGAATCCGGAGGGGAGTGGATACTTCACAATCTTCTTCTTCTTCATGTTCATCACAAATCGATGAGCTTGTAACTTGAGGAGGATCTGGACCAGCAATGGTGGTCATCGGTGCTGGCTGTGAATCAAAATCAGGAGCTCGAAGAATGTCATTATGTGAGACCTATGTGTGCTGAACACATTGGCTTTGACAATAAAAGTTTTGAATGCTGCCATAACATCTTTTTAGCAACGTCCAACTCTAGCTCCGAGCTTCTGCAAGGTTCGATAATAGGTCCGACTTTCTTTGTCTAGATCCGATATGTTTTTGGGTAGCTCCGATAAGCTTTGTCTTTAGCTCCGACATGTCTTTGTTAAGCCCCGATATGTTCTGCTAGGTCCTACTTATGTTGGTTAGCTCCACCATGTTTTTCCAGCTCCGACTTTTTGGATGACAAGTTCCGACTAGCATTGGTAAGCTCCGGCACTAGGTTGTACTAGCTTTGGTAAGCTCCGGCGCTAGGTTGTACTAGCTTTGGTAAGCTCCGGCGCTAGGTTGTACTAGCTTTGGTAAGCTCCGGCGCTAGGTTGTACTAGCTTTGGTATGCTCCGGCTCAAGCTTCGGTTAGCTTTGGCAAGGTCTGGTGCTTGATCGCAATATTCTGGCTTTTAATGTTAAATGTTTCGAACTTGCTTTACATTGTTTGAAAGTACGGTTAGTATTCTTTTACTAAGTTTTTGGTGCGTTTTGGTTCATATGTCTGATATTGTTTTTCTATGCTTTGCAACATGCTTCTGAGAGGTGCTCACGTAAGGTGTTGTGTTTGGAACTGACTTGAGTCAAGTCGCAGACTTGGGCTCGTACGGGTTGGTTGTTTGTTCATGCGCAGATGTTGCTTGAGTTCAAGTCATGTCTGGCGATAGGATCCTTTGTACTAGTCTCAGGGAGGATGTGGTTCCAACAACCAAATTCAGGAGGAATTGTGGTTGAGCGGGTCAGGAGGTCGTGCAGGATGATTGAATCAAGGGCAATGCATATGAAGGTTACTGGACGTCGAAGGAATGTGTTTGCACATATGCATGCGGTGCATGACGTGGCAACCTGGTTCCGAAGATGGTTTATGGATGGGAAGATCTGGTTGGAAGGATCAGATCGTATCGGTTGATGACTTTGGTTGCGCCGGAGTCGATTATGGCTCGGTATGGAAAGTATCAAGTTGGTTATGATAGGATTTCGTGTGGGTAACAAATTTGAGTTGTTTTAGGAATGTGGGATACGTTCCTAAGGTGTTTGGAAGTCTTAAGATTGCTTCTATCTGCGTATAGAAGAGTCCTAAGCAGTTATGGAAAGTTTTGATTCATGATTTGAGTAGGATTAGAGTCATAGTTGAGATTGGGTCGGCCTAAGGGCTGGTTATATAAGCAAGGAAGGCCAGACCTCATGGTGCACGACTTTGGGGCTGTTCCTCTTGTGTTCTATTGAATAAAATTCGTAGTTTGAAGGAACTTTTTTGCATTGTTCATCTGACTTGTTCCAGACATGTTTTAATCGTCGAGTTTCTGGATAGCACTACCTTTCGTTGGTAGTTTTATCCTAACTCGAGTTTTACAGATCCATTAGACGTGATTCTTTTTGGGTTGTCTTCAAAACTTGATTATCTATCATCTATCAAAATTTCATGGCTATTGGATTTGTGGTTTCTGATCTACACGAGTTTCTCTGTAGCATTCCAGAACTGTTTTTTCTCGGGTAGGATAGTTTGACCTTTGTTCGATCTTTCGATCATAACTTGAGTTTTTCTCAGCGGATTTGAGTGATTCTTCTTGTGTTTTATTCTTGAATTTATTATCTCTGATATATATCACTTTTGTAACAGTGAAACACGTTTAGATTAGTTTCACACATGATTTCTTTAACATATCGTTTTTCTGCCAAAGGAGTTGGGATTTAATTGTTTCCGCTGCGTAAGATTTTTAAATCTACCATTCACCCCCCCCCCCCCCTATGGTAGCTTTTCACGTGCTTTTCGATCCTACAATTGGTATCAGAGCCACGGTGCTCTAATCATTGTGATTTGCATGTGTTTTTGACTAATCATCATGGAGAAAAACTCTGCCAAACCTTGTGTGTTTGCTGGTATTGATTTTCAGGTTTGGAAGGCACGATGGAGGCCTTCATCCAGGCGCAAGGCTTCACAATATGGGAGAAGGTGTACAAGCCTTACGAAGTGCCACCAAACTATCAAGTTACGGCTACAAACCTACGGGATGTTGACAACAACAAAGCCCGAAACTTAATCATCCAACGACTCACTCAGAGCGACTTTGACCGCGTTGCACATCTCCAATCAGCATACAATGTATGGAGAGCACTTTGGGACTATCACGAAGGATCCAACACGATGAAGGAGGTAAGGCAAGACATGTTCAAGAAAAAATACATGCGCTTCAAGATGCAACCCGGTGAGTCCATCGATGATCTCTTTGCTCGCTGTAACAAAATTCTCAGTAACTTGCGTAGTGTCAACTTTAATTTTTCTGATACTGAAAATGCTAGGCAACTTCATAGTGCATTAGACATGTCAATCTAGGAGATGAAAGTTACATCTATTCGTGAATCTACTGTCATGAGTACACTTACTTGAGATGTGCTTTACTCTAAACTCAAAACTCATGAAATAGACATCTTGTCACGTAAGAACCCAAATAAGTCTATTGCATTTGTCTCACAACGTGATATGCCTAGCTCTGGCCAATCATCATATTGTAATACTTTTGCTTTTTTGTCCTCACTAACCCTGGAGCAGATCGAGGAATTTCCAGAGGAGGAGCTAGCACTTCTCTCTACTAGGTTCTCAAAAGCATTGCAAAATGTGAGAACTAGAAGGAGAGGAAGCTCCGTACCTCAACAATGCTTCGAATGTGGTAAGACAGGACAATTTCGTACAGAATGCCCTAACCTTTCAGGTTCTACTTTTCGAGAAGAAAAACAATCAAGGATGAAGCACTCCTCAACAAATGATAAGAAGAAGAAGAAGGGCTTTACAGGTCACCAACCGGTGAACAATTTTATCTCCACACTCCAGGAACTTGGCTCAAGCGACATGGACATTGGAAGTGACGAAGATGACGATGATTTGGCCAACTTATGCTTCATGGCGGGCAAAACAAGGTCAAGATCAAGTCAGGAGGATGCAGAACACAACAGTGACGACGATGAGGTATGTTCTACCTGTAATGAAATGTGTGATGCAATTTCTCGTGCAACGATTATTGTTAAGAAAAGGGACAAAAGCTTAGGGATAATGCTGTTAAAATTGATTCACTAGAATCTGAAATCAAGCATTTGAAAACCTTGATTACTAGTGATGATTATTGTCCCTCGTGTGATTTAATCTATGAACAATTGTCCACATTAAGAACTGCACCCTCTAGAGCTACAAAAACAGAAGGTCCGAAGGTAAACTTTGAATGTTTTTGACTCATAACAGCAGTTTGCATGTTCTTGGCATTCAGTTTAATTTGTGCAGCAAATTTTGCATGAATGTTATGAGATCTAGCAATCATTCTTTCCCTTTTCTGTTGTTTAGCTAGTCTATAAAAAAAATCTAGGACATGACCATCTCTACCACAGTAGGTACAATGAAATTTAACTTTGTGTTCATGTCTAGACGAGCAAGCAATTTTTTTATTTGAAACCGAATGAGACAACACTCCTGCAGATTTGAAAACCACTTCTTTTTGTTTAGGAACTGTTTGAATCAAACCACTTCCTAATGACTTTACAATTCTAGGTGGATGTGCCTTAGCATGAGCATGAGAATCAAAATCTAAACCAGTTTTATCATTGCAAGACTTGGAAGAATTCAACAGCAAGTTTAGGTTCATATTCCCATTACAAAACCGATCAAATGTCCTATGCATGTTATCAAGTTTATTGGAAAGATCAAGGCAATTTTGAGATGAAGTTTTTCCTTTTAATTTGCAGTTGAACACTATTTAACTTCATGAGAACGTAAAGCATTATTCAATATTGAAATTTCATTCATATCATCTTATAGATTCTTTTCAAGATCATCACAACTAGAACAATGCAAATCAATTGTAGAACAAGAAGCATCATTTAAGTTTCCAATGTCAAGTGCAGCAAGCTTTTTGTTCTTTTCAATTTCAAGTTCAAGTATATCTAGAGTGGAGGAGTGTGCAGTTCTTAGTGTGGTCAATTGTTCATAGATTAAATCACATGAGGGACAAGAATCATCACTAGGAATCAAGGTTTTCAAACGGTTGATTTCAGATTCCAGTGATTCAATTTTAGCAGCATTATCTCTAAGCTTTTTATCCTTTTTCTTAACAATAATAGTTGCACGAGAAATTGCATCACACATTTCATTACAGGTAGGACATACCTCATCATCGTCACTGTTGTGTTCTGCATCCTCCTGACTTGATCTTGATCTTGTTTTGCCCGCCATGAAACATAAGTTGGTCAAATCATCTTCACCTTCGTCACATCCAATGTCCACGTTGCTTGAGCTATGTTCCTGGAGTGCGGAGATAAATTTGTTCACCAGTTGGCGACCTGTAAAGCCCTTCTTCTTCTTCTCATCATTTGTTGAGGAGTGCTTCGTCCTTGATTGTTTTTCTTCTCCGGAAGTAGAACCTGAAAGGTTAGGGTATTCTGTACGAAAATTTCCTGTCCTATCACATTCGAAGCATCGTCGAGGTCCGGAGCTTCCTCTCCTTCTAGTTCTCATATTTTGCAATGCTTTTGGGAACCTAGTAGAGAGAAGTGTTAGCTCCTCCTCTGGAAATTCCTCGATTTGCTCCAGGGTTAGTGAGAACAACAAAGCAAGAGTATTGCAAGATGATGATTGGCCGGATCTAGGCATATCACGTTGTGAGACAAATGCAATAGACTTATTTGGATTCTTACGTGATAAGATGTCAATTTCATGAGTTTTGAGTTTAGAGTAAAGCACATCTAAAGTAAGTGTACTCATGATAGTAGATTCATGAATAGATGTAACTTTCATCTTCCAGATTGACATATCTAATGCACCAAGAAGTTGCCTAGCATTTTCAGCATCAGAAAAATTAACGTTGACACTACGGAACTTACTGAGAATTTTGTTAAAGCAAACAAAGAGATCATCGATAGACTCATCGGGTTGCATCTCAAAGCGCATATATTCTTTATTGAACATGTCTTGCCTTACCTCCTTGATTGTGTTGGATCCTTCGTGATAATCACAAAGTGCTCTCCATACATCGTATGCGGATCGGAGATGTGCAACGTGGTCGAAGTCACTCTGAGTGAGTCCTTGAATGATCAAGTTTCGGGCTTTGTTGTTGTTGTCGACGTCCCGTTGATTTGTAGCCATAACTTGATCGTTAGGTGGCACTTTGTAAGGCTTGTACACCTTCTCCCATATTGCGAAGCCTTGGGCCTGGATGAAAGCCTCCATGTGTGCCTTCCAAACTTGAAAATCAATACCAGCAAACACACAAGGTTTTGCGGAGTATTTCTCCATGATGTATAGTCAAAAACACGTGCAAAATCACAATGATTGGAGCAAACTAGCTCTGATACCAATTGCAGGATTGAAGAGCATGTGAAAATCTACAAGAGGGGGGTGAATGGTAGATTTAAAAATCTTACGCAGCAAAAACAATTAAATCCCAACCCCTTCGGCAGAAAAACGATATGTTAGAGTAATCATGTGTGAAACTAATCTAAATGTGTTTCACTGTGATGAAAGTGATATATATCAGATAGAATCAAGTCACGAAGAAAGCACAAAAAGAATCACTCAAATCCGTCGGGAGAAAGTCAAGTTATGATCGAAAGATTGAACAAAGCTCAATCTGTCCTACCCGAGAAAAACAGTTCTGGAACGCTGCAAAGAAACTTGTGTAGATCAGAAACCACAAATCCAATGACTGCGAAATTTTCACAGATGATATATAATAAAGTTTTGAAGACAACCCATAAAGAATCATGTCAATTGGATCTGTAAAACTTGAGTTATGATAAAACCACCGACGAAAGGTAGTGCTGTCCAGAAACTCGACGAGTAAAACTTGTCTGGAACAAGTCGGACGAACAAGGCACAAAAGTTCCTTCAAACTACAAATTTTATTCGATAGAACACAAGAGGAACAGCCCCAAAGTCCTGCACCACGAGATTTGGCCTCCCTTGCTTATATAACCAGCCCTTAGGCCAACCAAATCTCAACTAGGACTCCAATCCTACTCAGATCATGAATCGAAACTTTCCATAACTGCTTAGGACTCTTCTATACGTAGATAGAAGCAATCTTAAGACTTCCAAACACCTTAGGAACGTATCCCACATTGCTAAAACAACCCAAATTCGTGACCCACACGAAATCCTATAATAACCAACTCAAAACATTTCATATTTGAGTGAAACCCGACTCAGCCGCAGCCTGAGTCCATAACCTAGTCGGTTGGACCATTCCGACCAATTCTTTACTTCCACATCTCTTCATCATGCCTCGAAACCATGTATCCACGTCCATGCACTCCTTGCAAATGTGCAAACATCTTCCAATGACGTCCATGATACCTTCATAGGCATTGTTCTTGATTCAAACATGTTGCGCAACCTCCCGATCAACTCAACCACAATTCCTCCTGAACTTGGTTGTTGAACCTCATCTTCTCCCTAATACTAGTTCAATGGATCCTGTCACCAGCCATGTCTTGAACTCAAGCAACACCTGCACATGAATAAACAACCAATCCGTACGAGCCCAAGTCCGCGACTTGACTCAAGTTAGCTCCGAATCATAACACCTTACGTGATCATCTCACATAAGCATCTTGCAAAGCATATCAAATCAATATCAGCCATATCAATCAAAACGCACCAAAAACATAGCAAATGAATACTAATCAATCTTTCTAAGAATATAAAGCAAGTTCAAAACATTGCAAGATAAAAGCAGGAACATTGCGAACAAGCTCCGAACCTAGCCAAAGCTAACCCGAGCTTGAGCCGGAGCTTACCAAAGCTAGTACGACCTAGCGCCGGAGCTCACCAAAGCTAGTACAAGCTAGCACCGGATCTTACCAAAGCTAGTACAACCTAGCGCCGGAGCTTATCAAAACTAGTCGGAACTAGTCATCCCTAAAGTCAGAGCTAGAAAAACATGTCGGAGCTAATCAACATAAGTCGGACCTAGCAAAACATATCGGAGCTTAACAAAGACATGTTGGAGCTATCAAAGACATGCCGGAGCTAAAGACAAAGCTCACCGGAGATACCCAAAAACATGTCGGATCTAGGCAAAGAAAGTCAGACCTATTGTCGGACCTTTCAAAAGCTCAGAGCTAGAGTCGGACCATGCTAAAAAGATGTTATGGCAACATTCAAAATTTTTTTTTGTCAAAGCCAATGTATTCAACACACATAGGTCTCACACATCCCTCCTAAAGTGGCATATTTGACAAGGAGAAAGTCAAGTATGCACTTAGTGCATACTTGGTCACAAGACCTCCAAATGTAAAATATGGTATTGGGTATTCTTATGGTGAAAAGCAAAATGTTAAAAAACACAAGAATAACAAGGATCACATTGATTTTATAAAATGAGAAGAAAAGTAACAAGGATCGCATGGATTTTATAAAATGAACTTCTTCTCAAGTTGTAAACATAGTAACTTTGATAAAATGAACATTGTAAACTCATATGAATAACAAGTTTTATTTAGAACCTTTGATGCTTCATATGTACTTATGAAAAATGCTTATGGAAAAGTTCAAGCAAAATATGTTGGGCCACGCCATGAGAACAACAATTCTCATGTGTGGGTGCCCAAATAACTTGTGACTAACCTCAAAGGACCCAAGCTTGGGTACCTAAGATCAAGAAATAATCTGTTTTTGCAGGCCTATTCATCCGGTGGAGCAAAATGGGTGCCAGATAGTGGATGCACCAATCACATGACCGGAGAAAGAAGAATGTTCGTGGAATATGAACAAAATGAAGACCCAAGCGAAGGCATTTATTTTGGTGATAAAAGTCAAGGACGGGTGCTTGGTACTGGTAAAATTGCAATTTCATCACAACATACTCTTTCTAATGTTTTACATGTTGGCTCCTTGGATTATAACCTTTTGTCCATATATCAATTATGTGACAAAGGTTATAATTGTTTATTCACTAATGAGGGTTTGACCGTCTCTAGAAGGAGTGATAACTCGGTTGCATTCAAGGGTGTGTTAAAGGGAAAACTTTATCTAGTTGACTTCAACAAAGATAAAGCCGAACTTGACATGTGCTTGATTGCAAAGACCAACATGTGTTGCTTGTGGCATAGACGACAAGCACATGTTGGTATGAGGAATCTTCAAAAACTCCTTAAAGGCGATCAAATCCGAGGTTTAAAGGATTTTTTTTTTTGAGAAAGACAGGCCTTGTAGAGCGTGCCAAACCAGGAAGCAAGTAGGAGCACCCCATCCCGCGAAGAATGTCATGACTACAACAAGACCGCTTGAGCTCCTCCGCATAGATCTATTCGACCCAATTGCTTACATAAGTATCAGCTATAATAAATATGGTGTAGTCATTGTCGATGATTTTTCACGCTTCACGTGGGTTTTCTTCTTGCATGATAAGACAGAAACTCAAGGAACCCTCAAGAAGTTCATCAAGTGTGCCCAAAACGAATTCTCACTGAAGATCAAGAACATAAGAAGTGATAATGGAATGGAGTTCATGAATACTAAAGTTGAAGAGTATCTAGATGAAGAAGGAATAAAGCATAAATTTTCAGCACCATACTCTCCTAAACAGAACGGAGTAGCCGAAAGGAAGAACCAAACACCCATTGAGATGGCAAGGACAATGCTCAATGAATACAAGACATTAGACAGGTTTTGGGCTGAAGCGGTTAACACCGATTGTCACGCCATAAACCGAATCTATCTTCATCGTCTACTCAAGAAAACCTCATATGAACTACTAATCGGTAACAAACCAAACATTTTATACTTTCGAGTTTTTGGTTCAAAATGCTATATTCTCAACAAGAAGCCTAGAGCCTCGAAGTTCGTTTTGAAGTCCGATGAAGGTTTCTTACTTAGTTATGATTCGAACTCCTACACTTATTGTGGCTTCAACAAAGCCTCTGAACTTGTTGAACTAGCACGCGACATAGTGTTCGATGAAACTAATGGCCCTCAAGTAGAGCAAGTTGATTAGTGTGTGATAGATCAAGAAGAAGCTCCATGTCAAACATTGAGAAGAATGGCGTTGGCGATATTCAACCACAAGCACCACCTCCAAATCCGAATGAAAAAGATGAAACACAAACGGAGGAAAACGATCAAAGGGGAGCTTCCACACAAGATCAACATCAAGGAGACCAAGATAATCAAAACAGCAATAAGGGAAACTATACAGGGCGAGAGTAAGATGATAATCATGAAGATTCAAGACCACATGTGCCACCTCCAAGAGTACACCAAAGCATCCAAAGAGATCACTCCGTCGACAACATAATTGGTGACATACAAAAGGTAGTAATAATTCAATCTCGCATAGCTAAATTTTGTGAACACTATTCTTTTGCATCTTCTTTGGAACCATACAGAGTTGAAGAGCCATTAAAAGATCTGGATTGGGTGATGGCGATGCGAGAAGAATTGAACAACTTTAAAAGGAACGAAGTGTGGGAGCGTGATGGAAGACCCAAGTCCAACGCCGTCAGCACTAAATGGGTATTCCGCAACAAGCAAGACAAACATGGAGTGGTAACAAGGAACAAGGCAAGACCTGTGGCCAACGGGTATTCACAGGTCGAAGGTTTGGATGTCAACGAGACTTTTTCTCCCGTAGCTAGGCTTGAATTGATTGGTATATTACATCCATATGCTACTCACCATGATTTCAAGCTTTATCAAATGGACGTGAAAAGTGCCTTCCTCAATGGACCAATAAAGGAGGAGGTGTACGTGGAGCAACCACCCGGTTTATAAGATCAAGAGTACCCCGACCATGTGTACAAACTGCGTAATGCTCTCTATGGCCTCAAACAAGGTCCTAGAGCTTGGTATGAGTAACTCAGAGATTTTTTGATTGAAAATGGCTTAAAAATTGGTAAAGTTGATTATACTTTGTTTACTAATCACTTTCATGATGATCTCTTCGTTTGCCAAATCTATGTTGATGATATCAAATTTGGTTCAACTAACAAACCTTTTTGTCAAGAATTTAGTAAGACTATGACAGATAGATTCGAGATGTCCATGATGGGAGAGTTAAGATACTTTTTGGGGTTCCAACTGAATCAACAAAAGGAAGGGACGTTCATAAGCCGAACAAAGTACACTGAAGACATTCTCAAGAAGTTTGGAATGCACAAAGCGAAGCCCATAATGATTCCCATGGCGAGAAATTGACACTTGGATCTCAATGAAGACTGACCAAACGTGGATCAAAAGGTATATCATTCCATGATTGGCTCTTTATTATACTTATGTGCATGCAGGCCAGATATTATGTTGAGTGTATGTTTGTGTGCAAGGTTTCAAGCCAATCCTAAGGAATGTCATTTGACAACCATTAAAAGGATCTTGAGATATTTAGTTCATACACCCAACCTAGGCCTTTTGTATCCCAAAGGTTAAAAATTGAATCTCATTGAATACTCCGATGCAGATTATGCTGGATGCAAGGTAGATAGAAAAAGTATCTCCGGTACTTGCCAATTCCTAGGTAGATCCCTAGTTTCTTGGTCCTCCAAGAAAAAAAATTCCATTGCCTTATCCACGGCCGAAGCAGAGTATGTTGCATCTAGGAGTTGTTTTACACAACTCCTTTTGATATGACAAACTCTAAGGGATTACAGTTACAATATGAGTCGTATTCTACTCCTTTGTGGTAATGAGAGTGCCATAAAAATTGCCCATAACCCTGTTGAGCACTCTAGAATCAAACACATAGACATCCGACATCACTTTTCGAGAGATCACTCAATGAAAGGAGACATAGCCATTTCTCATGTCAACACTGAAAAACAACTTGTCGTTATCATTACCAAGCCAATTGATGAAAAACGCTTTTGAGAGCTCCGAAATCAACTAAATATCCTTGAGGCTCGGAACGTGGATTGAAAACTTGCATACCTGTATGACATCTTCAAAATCATGTTGATTGTGTTGAAAAATCATCTCTATCTATTTTCTCTGAAAGACTATGTTAATTACATGATCTTGGTAAATTATGGTCATAGCTTGATTGTTGTATGTTTACTGATCATATTCATCAAGAATATTTGTGTGTCTTTATCCCTTATTCCTTATTAGGAACCTTCAGATATATATATATATATATATATATATATATGAAGAGTTTCGTACTTTTTAGTACAGGGGACCACAAACTAGTCTGTGGTCATCCCGGACTAGTCCACATATTGCAAACTAGTCTGCATTGTGTCGGCTAGTCCGGACTAGTCCGGTCTGACCACAAACTAATCCGGTATATCGAGTCCTTAGCCTCTTAGGTGGTGCAGACCCCTCTTCTTCATCCTTACAACTTCCCTTACGTTCTCTCTCCTCACTCAAGTGCTCCCAAGGCGGTTTTTCGAGTCCTCCATCAAATCCCCTCAAATCTCTACGGGAATCGATCTACATTGCAAGGAGATCGAAGACCCCAGACTAATCCGATCCAACAACTCCTCAAGCCCCTTGAACCGAAGTATTTGGTAATTTTTCTCAGCAAACCTTAATTATTGAATTTTCTTTGATATTGCTCAAATAGCTTAGCTCCTCCAGTCAGTACATGCCTCTCTGTTTGTATTACAACTACAATACTCCACTTTTGCATTGAGGAATCCCATTACTTCATTGTCTAGGGCTTGAGCAACAGCATACTGGACTAGACTGTTATCGGTGCGAACAAGTCCAGTACTCCGGACTAGTCTGCACCAAAGCAACAAACAAGTCCGGTGTTTGCTAAATTAAACCCTAACATACTTAAACTTGATGCTTTCCCTTGCCACAATTTCTTATCCATGTCTTATATCGTATCTTTTTCACAACAATGTCGAACTCGAACGAGCACCTCTCCGACTTCGAAGCCGAATTGGATCAAGAGGCATTGCCTCATGCTTCGACGGGCCAAACCATGAAACGGCAAGACCGTGCCACTGAATCTTCGCCACTCCACCTAGGGTGTGGCGAAAGGTTCCAGCCAAGAAACCAGCTTCAAGAGCGAAAGATATGGGTCCTAGCTCGGCGGCTCCACGCCAAACCAAGGGCATAGGAAAGGGGCTTGCCTCCGGCCTGGTTGACCCACTAAAAATGGCAGCTCCAAGATAATGGAACAGAAGCTCTTCAGAGGAGAAATTCAATGTAAAATGTAGCGATGTAGCATGGAAATACAGGAAGATGGATGCCAACAGTAGTGGGAAGGTGGCTCCTGATCCAAGATTTTTGAGTGACTTCCACTCGAATTACTACAGTAGCATCTACCTCGAAATGAAGACTCTAGTGGTGCGCAACCAGTGGATAGATTGGGGCCACATCGAGAGGAAGTCTTGTGATTCCTTTGATGAGGTTGTGGCTGCAGTGGAGAGGCATGGGCTAAACAATCTTTTATCCTTTAGATACAACTGGAATGATGAAGTGATAGCCCTGTTTTACTCTACATGCTACTTTGCCCAAGCAGGTGAAGAAAGAGTAACTTGGGTGACTCATGGCTTCATTTACTCCATCACCTACACTGACTTTGTGAGGCTGCTACACCTTGAGGATAGCGGGGAAAATGACATAGTCATACACAGTGATGGTCATTTGGAGAAGGACAAGATGGACTTTCTCTATGACTCTCGCCTCCGCTATAATCCCCCATCAACCAAGAACATGAAGCCATTCTTCATTGTCCTCTACAAAGTGCTTTAGAAGACAATTGCTCCTAAGGATTGGGATGCAGGCAGTGTCCAAGGTTACCTAAGAACCTTTGATGAAGGTGATTAGCTAGAAGAGAAGATTTGATGTTTTCAACTACATCTGGAATGTCATGGTGAACATCTCCTGCACACCAAACCGCTCCTGTGGCTATGCACCATACTTGACGTTCATGATTGAAAAAGTCACAAAAATTGAGTTTGTGAAGGATGTGGAGCATATTCTTATAAGGCCTTAGAAGCCTCCTCAAGCCACTCTCCGTGCTTCTCCCTCAGCTGCCTCAAGTGAGGAACACCCGGAGAGAGCTCAAGAAGATACAAGGCCTTCCTCTGGCACTGGGGCCCCTACATCTCTCAAAGGGTCCGCTAGTGGGATCATGAAGTATTTGCTCCTATATCTGGCTCTTGCCGCAAAGAAGAGGTGAAGATACACAAGATGAACAAAGCAAGAAAGGAGGAGATGCGATACATGAAGGACAATGTCAAAGCCATTTGTCGAAAACTGGAGATTGAGCCTATTGGGTCTCCAGCTATATCAGAGGACTCTGCTTCTGACTTCTCGGAGCTTCCATCTCTCACCAACTCTGAGCTTGCCTACTTTGGCCTTAGGGGCACGACAAGTGGTTCCTCTCCTCTCCTCCTCCTCCTCAGGCCGACGATGAAGATGATGAAAGGAATGATAGTGCGTAGTGGGCCGGTGACGACGAGTAGATCCCTCTTCTCCTTATTGGTGCCTTGATGCCAAAGGGGGAGAGATTGAGGGGGAGTCCTAGGTTGTAGGTCCTTTTGTGTCCTATTTTAAGAAGTGTGTTTTGTAAGTCTTATATTATGTTCTCATTATGCCTTTGGACATGTATTATGAAGTTATGGTTATGCTTTAATATGATCTATGTTTTATGCTCTGAAATTGACATACATTCTTGATAATCTTGATGTTGTTATGATTATACTTTTATCTTATTCACATAAAGATTATTGGTCACACACACATAGTTCTGCACCCCGCCATATAGAGTGCGCACATGAATGTTATTTCAACTTTTACTATTGTTATCAGAATTCATATTCCACACTTTATGAAAATCTGAATTTTCCATCATATTTGTGTAATCTGAACTGGTTGTCATCAATCACCAAAAAGGGAGAGATTGAAAGTGCATCTAGGCATCCCTTGTGGGTGTTGGTTGATTAATGACAAACAAATGAGATCCTAACAAAATTGTTTGAGATGAGTGCAGGTTTTAAATTGATTAGAAGTTAATTTAAAAAAGAAAGGAGAATGAGGATGTAAAAGAAGAGTAGCTCAAAACATGAAAAAAAACTTATTTTGTAAGAAGTGTGTGGGAGAAACACACCCCAAGAGCTCAAGTGAAATAGATTACCCTCACTGCATAGAAATCAACATGTGCGGACTAGTCCAATATACACTAGACTAGTCCGTTATCTCTCTGACTAAAAACAGACAAGTCTCTACAGTGCGGACTTGTCTACAGCACTCCACATTTACACAGCACCGGACTAGTCCGATATCAACCGGACTAGTCCGATAATCCTCAAACTAAAATCGGACAAGTCCTCCAAGTCCGGACTTGTCCTTAGCCCTAAGGTCTTTCACTACACCGGACAAGTCCGATATTCACCGGACTAGTCCGAAAACTCTCTGACTAAAATCAGACAAGTCCCTCCAAGTGCGGACTTGTCCTTAGCCCTACACGGTGTTCACCACACCAGACTAGTCCGAAAAGTTTCTACGCCCAGATCGGACTAGTCCGCACCTTAACAGACTAGTTCGGTATCCATCAACACTTAGGGTTCCTAGCACACACGCACAAGACTAGTCCGGTGTCCACCACGGACTAGTCCAGACATCACAAACCCTAACGGTAACATTTGGAAACCCTAGTGTAAATAGAGGTGTATGGCCACACAACTGAGTCTCTCGACTCCTTGCGCCGTCGCTCCTCCCAAGAGCCCAAAAATACATCTCTCCACTCATTCTAAACCTAAAAAGGATCAAACATTAAGGATTAGGGTTTGGACAAGAGAGAGAATTGTTCCAAACGATCTTGAGCTCTTGGGTTTGATCTCTCGCACACTTTAATTTTTTTATTGTATATATTTTGAGTGTGTTTGGTGGTGTTCATCGCTATAATTCTTGGGAAGCCCTCAACTTGTGAGAAGACCTTTGAACAAGTTATTTACCCCTGTGATTAGTAGTTGAGAATCGTCCTCAGTGGTGATTCAACGAGGGAAGGGTTAGTGAAGACCCGATCTTCTGTGAACTCCTCAACGGGGATGTAGATTTCTTCCGTAGAATCGAACCTCGGGATAAAATCTTGTCTCGGGCACCTTTGATTTATAGTTCATCATATTATAGGGTTTGATTAAACTTGTGTAACTCATGTTGAAATATCTTAATTAAAGTTGATCTTTGCAATACATTATTTCATTACTGTAATACATCCAAGTTGTCAATTGCTTTCCGCTGCATAGAGTACTAAAGGTGAAATTAACGATCAATCTTGACCTTTCTAATCCACGTACACCGGACTAGTTCGCACTATACCGGACTAGTCCGACCTTCCCTATATTCGATCAATCTGTTAACTGATCGACAAAGTTTCAAAAAACCTATTCACCCCCATCTAGGCTACATTCAATGTCAACCCTATAGACTCATCGCCCCAACCTAAAAATCAATGGGGAACTCGACGGTAAGGCTCCCGATGGTGATAGATGGCCGGAGAGGGACATCCAATGGCGACGGCGGAACCTAGGGTTCCGTCCATGTCGGCCGGGCCCTACGATGCTCTATTTTGCACGGAGATTGCATCGAAACATTCCTAGAAAGCTAGGTGCCAAAACCGGTGAAAAGTTTGGGAAACACGAGTTCGCCGGCGAGGTGGGAAGCTCAAATCGGCGGCTAGGAAATCGACGATTCCAGCATCGTTCCTAGATGTAATTCCTCGGTTTTTTTTATGAGGTGATGCGCCAGGACTAGAGCAAGATAAAACCTAGCTAACACGGTCTATGCCTTCACGTGGAAAACAAATTTGGATCTAGACCTAGCTCCGCTCACCCACGAAGCTCGTCGGAAGAACTGGAAATACGGGGGCTAGGAGGCATGTCATGAGCTCAAATTTTACCAGCAACTAGAGGTATATACGCACGTTCTCTCTCAAAGTAACAAGGTGAGAAACTGACCGAAGCGCCAGTTCGACGGTGGAGCTAAGAGGCAGCAAAATAGGGGAGTTCTTCGGCGGCTACGGTTTCACTTGGGGGGGGGGGGGGCTTGATCTGGGAACCAAACATGGTCACAAAGCTGCGCAAATGGTGGAGGAGTAACCAAGTGCGAAGAAAATCAATCAATACCGACATTGCTTGCTGGATTGCGACTGGAAAGGAAGAACTTCGATGGGGAGTAAGAACTGGCACTTTGGTGGTGAAACAAAGAAAAGAACTTGTGTGCTGGGGCATGGAGAAGATAAGGAGGAGCCTGGGGTTGAGGTTTTGCAGCTGGAAGCAAGCAGGTAGGCAAGCACCTCAGTGGCAATTGCATGCCATGTGCTGTCGCCCTGGGATGAAAAGAACAGAGCACTCGTAGCATGACAGGTGGGTCCCACATTCTGCTCATCCTCATCCCCTCAATTGACAGTTCAATTCACACGCCTAATTTGTTCCAAAATTGCTAGATATTTGTGGGTAGTCCAAATTAATTATGGAGAATTCGATTCTGAAATCAGATTATTTTTGACCAAGTTTCAATCGAATTAAAACTTGAATTTGAATTTGAGTTGAATTCAATGTAGCTATTGAATTAATAGAAACCTTGCTTCAAAAATTATGAAAGTTTGCAGGGAGACCATTTGAAATATTTGGAAGCTAGTGGTGAACTCAAATTTCCATTTTTTTCAAGTTCAAACCGTAGCTACGTTTATTTTTTTGAATTCCCTCGTTTAGGTTTGAAATAATTTGATCTATCTCTTATCCATTTGAATTCTTTTTCTTCTTTTTATTTCTACATCTCAAGAATGAATTATATTTTCAAAACTAGGGATTTTACATTCCTCCTACCTTAAAAGAAGCTCGTCCTGAGATTACAATGAAGAGACAAAATTTGGACGGAAATTACCGGATATGAGACGATAAGAAATCCGGATAGATGGAGCGGAGATATTCTTTGGATTTCCATGTCGCTTCTTCAGCGGTATGGTTGCTCCATAACACTTTATAGAACCACAGCGTGCGGTTCCGTGTTGTTCGAGTCTTCTTATTGAGAAGATGAATCAGATGTTCAGAGTATGTGAGATCCGGTTGCAACTCGCTAATTTCATCCGTGTGGACTGCAGCTGTGAACATGAGACATTTCCGGAGCTGAGCTACGTGGAAAATGTCATGGATACCAGCGAGAGATGCCGGCAATCCCAATCTATAAGACACAGGTCTGCACTTCTCCGTGATAGCAAACCGACCGATAAACCGGGGAGCTAGCTTTCCTTTTCCTCCGAACCAGTGAATTCCTTTCATCGGAGATACGCGTAGGTATACGTGATCCCCGACATTAAACTGCAGCGGGCAACGCTGCTTGTCCGCATAATTCTTCTGTCGAGATTGAGCCGCTCTCAAGTTCGCTCGAATGATCCGAACTTGTTCCTCGGCTTCGGTTACTAGATCAATCCCGAATGTCACTCTTTCACTGGACTCCACCAATTCGATAGGGTGCGTTAATTTCATCCGTAGAGAGCTTCATATGGTGCCATCTTAATACTCGCTTGATAACCATTGTTGTACGAGAATTCTGCCATCGGCAAATGATCATCCCAATTTTTACCGTGGTGGATGGCACACACACGTAACATGTCTTCAAGTACTTGGTTCACCCACTCCGTTTGCACATCAGTCTGCGGGTGATAGGCGGAGCTTCTAATCAGTGTACTACCCAACGAGGCGTGCAGCTGCTCCCAAAAACGAGCAACGAACAGTGACCCTCGATCTGAAATAATCGTGCGAGGAATGCCGTGTAGGCACACGATTCTTGATATGTACAACTCCGCATACTTCTTGGCATTGAATCCGACATATCTGAATAAAGTGTGCTGATTTGGTTTGTCGGCGACTATCACCCCAATCGAATCATGCTTCCGGAATGTGATTGGTAATTCAACGACGAAATCCATACTCACATCCTCCAATTTCCATGCCGGAATATTCAGCGGTTGCAGCTGTCCCGCTTTCCTCATATGGTCGGCCTTCAGTCACCGACACGTATCACACTCGGATACATACTTAGCAATTTCACGATTCATCCGTGTCCACCAAAACTTAGTCTTGAAGTCTTGATACATTTTTTTGCTGCCCGGATGAATAGAATGTAAAATCCCACTTTTTCCTTCATATAAAGTTCAGCTACAAATAATTTATCATAGTGGAGATCCATCATGGTTATGCACATGAACTTATGGTGGGATACATGAATTTGATCTCATCAAATAATTTCTTCCACTCATGCTTAAATTTTTTTAGCATGAGGAATGGACCTCACCAATAATCTGAGATTAATTCTTTTGACCTCTCTTCAAAGTTTGAAATTATTTAAATGGAGGATCCTAGTTCAAATTAATATGCAGTACCCAATATATATTAAAGTTAATTGCAAATTGAATATACTACTGTATATTTGGCCCTGTCAAAATTATTCAATTCAGAGGTTATAAATTTTTCTATGGTTTACTAATATTCCAAATAGTCTTCCTGCAAAGTTTCAGAAATTATGAACTCCATTTGCTATTTTATTTGAGACGCTTAGCAAATTCAGACCCTATTAGGAATTCAAATTTTGAATGTTGTGCAACTTAATTGAACATCAAGATTTAAACTCACCATCATGGTCAGCATGACTTGCTTGACTTATCCTCATAGTTTCAAAAATTTTGGAACTCATTTGCTATATAAATCAGTGAGACCATTGAATTTGATCCAAATTAAAATTCAAATTTGAAATTCAATTGGAACTTGCTCCAATTCGAAATCCAATTGCAGAATCAAATTCCAGATATTTATTTGAGCCTCCCCACAAAATCTAGAATTTTTGGACCATGTTTGGTAAGGGAATTGATGTTTGCAGAGAGGGGAAATGGATAAGAGGTGGTGGGACCCAGTCAGCCTAACCCACTCGAGTGCAACCCACGGGGGTGCTCTGTATCCAGCTCTCCCCGCTGATCGACGCCGGCAGCGCGCGACACCACGACGCGGCATGCATCCACCGAGCTGCCTGCTTGCTTGCGCCGTGGCGCGCTCCCCTCACCCCTCCGCCACTATAAATACCACCCTGGCCGTCGCCGTTCAGCTCCAACCCAGTTCACACCACTTCTGCCGCCCCTGTTCAGTCGAGCTTTCGCCGACGATTGAAGCCATTTCTCCCCGAGCTGTAAGTAGATAAAAGGCTTGTCAAAACCACCTCTACGTATTCTATTTGGTCATTGATCGTGACATAGCTTCTGCTTGGGATATTTTGATGTTTCCCGGTCGCCGTCGAGGAAGCCGCCGAGCACCTTCACTGTCTCACCAGCGAGCTCCAGTTCTAGGCCATCTCTAGCCTCAATCCTTTAAGCAAAAAGGTTCGCAATCCTCTCTAGTTTATGCTCACAGAATCTAAGCCTATGACATGAAGTGTAGCTCGAGTTCTTCTTTGGTAACCGAACGATTTCTCAATAGAACAGCAAGGCTTTGCGCTTGAATTCGTTTCATTCTTGCAATCATCCTTTAGTCTGGTTAGCAGATAACTTCTGTATGTCCTAACGAAGCTCCCTGCCCCAAAACCGTAAAAGTTATCAACCGAGCAACTTAGATTTCGAGTTTTCATGGCCGCCGGTTGAAAAACCGTACTTCACCGTCGAGCTTAGCTTTGCCGGTGATGTCACCCCAATATAACCCCCAAATCATCCTCCTGGTGTTCCAAGGAACCTCCCCGACCTTTTCTCGAGCCTATTACGCCATTTCCGACGAACGCCGAAACCCTAGCTCCGCCGTCACGATCGCACCGCCGTCTCCGGCCATCGCCGACGTGATTGGACACCACCATCGCCTTGCGCGGTCGATTTTATGGTGGAGCGGTCAAGGAGAGGCCGAAAGGAGGTCGACGCATCTAAGACCGACGAAGCGCCGCCGGGGTTACGGCGAGAGACGCCGTCGCGTCGGGAGGTTGACGAAGGTGCGGGTCCCACCTATCAACGACACCGCTCGCGTGGGATCAGTTGTGAACACGAATCCGGTGCGGCTGCGTGGGTTAACCCCGTGGCCGATTGGTTCGATTCAAATGAAGTGGGACTGGCCCCTTTATTTGAAATTTCCAAGAGGAAAATAAATCCAGATTCAATCCAAACTTGGAAAATCCATAACTTCTAGTAGAATTATCCAAAAATTCCCAAAAAATTTTTGTTAGAACCAGCATGAAGAATACTGTCCAATGGAGCACTTGGATTTGTATGAAAATCCATAGAAATTTCTCTATAATTCAAATAAGTAAAATGCTTAAAGAATTCATTCCTATAGTCCTGTTAATTGGAAAATTCCCAATTTTGGTCAGAACACTATTGTTAATACACTTGATCTCCAGTAAAAGTTTCAAGTTCTTTAGACTTAAAATAATGGGTTGATCAATATTCCAAATCTCTATGTAGCTATAAATTGAGAAAAATGGAAAGTAAATTTCCAGAAATTTACCTGAACTTGAAAAATCAGTTTCTCCCTGTAGGAAGCTTAGTAAATAGTGAAATAAATTTTCCTAGAACCAGTGAGACCCCCTTTACAAGATACAACCGTTGGTATCCATGATAGGTCTCCAAAAATTCAAACAAAATTTAGAGAAGGTTATTGTTTACCATAATTTTTAAGAACAACAAACTTCCTTGATCATCTCCCATTCTTTGTAAGAATATTCTCTATACTCTCTAGCATCTACCATAAAATTCCCAAAGACAACTAAGATAATTATCTTATTTTCATCCTAGGATATTCACACCACCTCAAGCATATTAATTATTTTCAAAGTCATTGATACCTAGTATATGCATATCGTGTAGTAGCTGAAATCGAGGAGCAGCCGGAAGCTTTGAAGGTCCAGCTGCAAGAAACTAACTTAGGTTCAGACTCGCATTCAGGCAAGCCCCGATTTGCATTTAAGTTCTCTACGGTGTTTTGCAGTTTTATTTCACCTTACGTCTTCAGATGATTGTGCATTACGTTTAAGGTGTTTGTCATCCACTTGCAGGGCCCACAAATCCTATGGAGTCTTGGGTAGGTCTACGGCCCGTTGAGTAGACAATGCTATGCTTATGCTTATAAGAAATCGGTAGAAGTCGAGTAGTTGGAATCTACATGCGAGATAGGAGTTTTATCACACAGGAGGATCTGGAATAAAAAAATGGTTTATGAATATGAAATTGAGACCGAGCAGTGCCTAGGATGCTGCGAGAAGTGGTCTCACGTGCGTAGCCCTGCTTATGTCGATTGAGGACCGTTTCATGTGCGGTCCTGCTAGACAAGCTTGAATTGTACCGACGACATACTAGAGGGATCGGCTCCAGTAAACTGATGTAGCTTGGTACTGGTTTCACGAGGCATTCCGTTCCGTTTTATAGTCGTGGGTTGAGGGCAGCAAGGTGTAAATCAGCTAGTGGGCACGTTAGAGTACACCCCACGCAGTGACCTCCTGCTCGTGACGGATCAACCGGCTTGACATTCGAGTGTTTAGTGAAAGGTGGCCATATACGACTAGTACTTAATTGTTATGTAGGTACTGCTGAAAGTACTTGTTGGCATTTCCGAAAGTGCGTATGTGTCGTATTGTTCAGGGTATGTCCTGATTGCAATCACCGTCCCTCGCGGTAATAGAGTACCACTTGTTCACTGCACCATGACGTAGTAAATACTAAAGAAGTTAGGAGAATATGATATATTGGTTTACGAATTGCTTGGACAACCTTGTCTGGCTTAGAGATAGTACAATTAATAGTTCACGGTTTCCCCATACTTTACCTATAAAAGCATTATGTGCTTTGTGCACGTCATATCATCGGTAAAGCGTTTCTTGTTTGATTGTGGAGTCTATGATGTGCTGTGCCTAGAGAATGTCATTTGCTACTTAAAATATGAATATAAGGATCCACTTGTAGGTGAGTCCTTTATGCTTTACCTTACCTATGCTTAGTATTCACCCTTGCATGTGTCTATTGAGACTGGTTAGTCTTGCTGAGCCTTATGCTCATGTTTGCAGTTAACGAGTTTTTGCAGATTATACGACTGATGACGGGTTTGATGACGAGGCTGCACCCCTTCCCGAGTTTACAGCCGAGTGGGAACCCTGCATGCCACCGTGAATTGTCTGTTGCTAGTGCGAAGTATTCAAGGCATGTATGACTTTGCTTTTGCATTGCTAGTGCTGAGAGCATAGCTATGATGTATAGTTCTCTTTCCTTTCGTTAGTACTTTAAAAACTTCCGCTGTGCTTTTCAATAAAGACTTGGTATTGTGAATTGCTCTCGCTCTTTTCTTGTATGCTGTTGGGTGTCGCATCGCACGACACCACCCAATGAGATCCTTGGACGTCAGGATTCCGGTCCCCACAGACATGGTATCAGAGCATCATTGGGAACAGTGTACTTGAAAAGAGCATATTGTCAAAAATCGGATCTGAGTGAGGAATTAGTTATATGCCCTCATAAGGACTATTATTAGTATAAGATATAAAGTTGGTAAACTAACTTATATGTTATTAATTATGTAATGACACTCTGACGTCAGGTAAGAGGTAAGGTACGCCATCGTAAGCGGATCAATTGCGGTAAGCTCACCATGCGAGAGGTAGCATGGAAGTCTTTCCATGGCTTGGCACGAAAATGTTAATAGGAGTCTCTGAAGCTTTCTATGTTTCTGAGAACGTATGACACGCGGTATCCCAGCATGCTTCAGAGTTAGTGGGAGCCCCCGTCGGTGGCGTATAACTCGATAGTATGCCTCTCTAGAATCATTCATATTCTATGGGAGCATGTGAAACACGTATGCCCGAGCGTGTATAAGCCGGTTCATGCGGGAGTATTTGTTGTACAGACGTATTACAGCCATGTACCTCGAGACATGACATCGCTCGAGGGCGACTCACACTAGAGTCGTATGCATTTACTTTTATATATATTATTGTGACTGCCTGTCATGTTTCCCCGTGCCACCCTTGAAGTGTGAAGGTGTGAAAGGGGATTATTTGTCTTTTGCAGCATTTACTACGGTAGCGACCCGTGTAGCACACGTTTGCGAGTGAACGATACTAGGACCACCTATAAACGTATCCGGAAATACCAGTTGGAATTTTCTTTGGTGGGGCACATATGTGGGGACCGGAGTCCCGACATCCAAGGATCTCATTGTGTGGTGTCATGCGATGCGACACCCAACAACATACAAGAACAGAACGAGCATAATGTACAATACAAAGTCTTTTATTTATAATATAGCGGATGTTTTTCAATACTAGCGGAAGGAAAGAAACCTATACATCATAGCTACGCTCCCAACACTAGCTATACAAAAGCAAAGTCATCCATGCCCTGGATACTTCGCACTAGCAACACACAATTCACGACGGCGTGCAGGGTTCCCACTCGACTGTAAACCCTGGAGAGGGTGCAGCCTCGTCATCAAACCCGTCATCAATCATATAACCTGCAAAAACTCGTTAACTGCAAACATGAGCATAAGGCTCAGCAAGACTGACGCGTCTCACTAGCCATATGCAAGGGTGAATACTAAGCATAGGTAAGGTAAAGCATAAACGACTCGCCTACAAGTGTATCCTTATAATCATGTTTTAAGTAGCAAATAACATTCTTCAAGCATGGCACATCATAGATGCCACAATCAAATAAGAAACGCTTTGCCGATGATATGACATTCCCAAAGCACATAATGCTATTATAGCTAATGTATGGGGAAACTGTAAACTTTAATTTTGCTACCTCTAAGTCACACAAGGTTGCAAAGCAATTATAATTCAGTACAACATATTCTTCTGGCTTCTGTAGTATTTACTACGTCATGACTCAGTGAACAAGTGGTACTCTATTACCGCGAGGGATGGTGATTGCAATCAGGACACACCCGAACAACACGACATGTACGCACATTCGGAAGTGTCAGCGGGTACATCAGTACCTACGTAACACTTCAGTACTAGTCGTATATGGCCACCTTTCACAAGAAACCCGAACACCGAACCCGTCTCACCTCTGCGAACAGAAGGTCTTCGCACGGAACACATCTGTGCCCGCCGACCGATTTACACCTTACTGTCCTCAACCCACCCCTATCGATGGTGAATTAATGGCCTCGACATCCCAGTTATCGAGTTATGTCATTTTACTGGAGCCCATATATATCCAGTATGTCGCCGGTACAAGTCAAACCAGCAGGGTCGCATACAGACGGGCCTTAACTGACCAGTCAGAGCTATGCGACCAATACCACATCTTGCCGCTTCCTATCCATCTCTGACCGGTCTCAAGTTTAGATTTAACAGTCATTCTCTATAAATGTTAACCCAGTGTAGATGAGTGTCAATTTTCTATCTCCCGAGTAGATTCCAACTACTCGACATCTACCGGTCCTCTTACAACATTAGCATGGCAATTGCTACACGAAGCTGGGAGCTATACTAACCATCCTCGGGATTATTTGGTCATGCAAGTGGATGTCAAACACCTTAATGTAATGCACAATACATCTGAAGTCGTAAGGTGAATAAAAACTGGAAAAAGACTATGTAAGGAACTTAAATGCAAACCGGGGCTTGCCTGGATGCAGGTTCGGGTCTGTGTTAGTATTCAGCAGGTGTACCTCCAAGGCCTCTGGCTCCTCCTCGACTTCGGTCACTACACGATATGCATATACGTATATGAATGACTTTGAAAAATAATTACTACTAAGACCATAATCTAATCTCTGATGAGCATTATATGATAATGATCTTAATTGGCTTTGGGATGTTGATGGTAGATACTAAGGAATATGATAGAAGCTCTGGCAAAGAACAGGAGACGATCAAAGTAGTTTGTTGCCTCTAAAATTATGGTAAGCAATAAACTTCCAAGAATTTTAGAGATGAAACTGTAGCTTGAACATAGCTGCAAGTTGATTATCATGATAGAGGAGGTTGTCCTGGTTCTAGCAAAATTGGTTTCATAAATTTCTAAGCCTTGTTGAATGAGATATTGAATTTCAAAGTTGGCAATAATTTCTGGAATTATTTTATAACTGAATTTTAGCTTTTGAATTAACACTCAGTTGGCAACTGAATTAGGACCAGAAGACTGATTCAATTAAACTCCAAATTTTTACAGGGACTAGTATATGACCCTAGGAAGGTTCAGTCCAAATTTGGGACATAATAAAGCAACTGAACATCTGTAATAATTCAATGACCTAAAAGAGTAATTTAATTATACATAGGGTTATACAGGAGCAATGGCTCCCAAACTTTTTTTGGTTATCAAGAATAGTTCGTTGCATTTTATGTGAATTTTGGGGATTTTTCCAGTTGAATGTTCGTCTTGAAAAATTGTATTTGTATTTGGAAAGATTGTTTTCTACAGAATTTAAAATTATTTTTCACCAAACCTAATTGGTACTAACAGAAACTAGAGCTCAAGGGCTTTCAAACAAATTTTGTTGGAAGATTTTTGGAGCATTCTACCGAGAGATATTTATTTTTTTATGTTTGGAAATGGTTCTGCATAAATTTCGAATTTCCAGCTTTCAAATTTGGTGTCTGGGCCCACCAGATTTAAATCAGCCAACGAGGAGGCAGCCATACCGGAAGCCACAAAGATTTCTACATGGCCACACTAAATCCCCTGGCCACAGGCTGATCCAAGAGGCGCTGCACTCTCTGGCAGGTGGGACCCGCACACCCTCCTTCTTTTTCCTCTGGCCACAGGCTCGGGCGGCGGCGCCCACGCCGGAGCACGGCGGCGCTCATGCCGGCGACGGTTTTCGGCCCACGGTAACCCTCGAAACTCGCTGTCCCACCCTACCTTCGCGCGGGAAACACGGGGTACCTCCCGACGGCGATAGGTGACTGGAAGTCCACTCCCGATGGTGGTGGCGGGTGCTAGGGTTCCGGTCATGTCGGAACCCTCAATTTCCTAACGAAAGCTCGGGAAGCATTTTGGGAGCATGGGAAAGATGCTAGGAGGGTCTAGAACTCGTGTCTTAGCCGGCAACACTAAGTTTGACGGTGAACTGATCTCCTTCAATGGCGGAAGGGGAAAAACTGGATAACTCGATAATTACTCGATGGTTCCTTCTGATTTTTGGAGGGAAGGTGCGCTAGGAGACGTTGATCATGTTGTCTGACTGGATGAAAGAATTATTGTACATACAATCGGAATTAAACCGACAAAATAGCTCCAAAGCTACAAAAGTGCTTCGGTTTTTCACGAAATATGGACGCTAGGATGCACGATATGAGTTCAAACTTTACCAGGAGCTACACGAGATCATGGCACACCTTTTTCCTAAAGACTGCAGAGGACGAGGAAGCTTGTAGCGGTGGCGAGGCTGAGCGGCATCGGGCGGAACTAAGGCGGTCGTGGCGGCGAGAAAATGAGCAGCGCGAGCGAGAGGCGAGCAAAGAAGCGACTGATGTCGACGATGTAGTGAAGAAAAGATCTTCACCACAGTAGATAAGGGTGTTGGGGCAGCTGGAGGTGACCCATGGCCGAACCGGCGCGCTGGCGGCACGCAAGCGTCGCGGTGTCGAGCGGAGAAGGAAAAACAGAGGCGGTAAAACGGTTCACCGGCTGACATGTGGGCCCCACTGCTCCCTCTTCTCTGTTCCTCTAAATTCCACCTCAAACATTGCCAAAAAAAATCCCAATATTTATAGACAGGCTAAGAAAAATATGAGGAACCCAAATCTGCAATCAGATTTCAATTTGGACACAGCTTGTTTCAAATTCAAATTCAAATTTGAATCCAAACTTGTTTATAAACCTTATTGAAATAAATAGTAACTGAGGTCCATAAATCCCCAAACTTTGAAACAAAGCTTCCTGAACCATAAAGGGTCTTAGGAAAGATTGTGGGGCGATTTGGACAATGTTAAGTGCAAGGCTAAATTTTGAGATTGACGCGAAATAAACCCTTTGTACGTGTCCAACTGAGTGGAAGACGTGCTTCAAAAATCTTGAAACTTTACCGAGAAGCTATTTAGAATATTTAAGAGGCCAATGAAAAGTTTGGAGCCTCGAATTTGAATCTTTTTGTCAGGGCCAGATATACATAGCAACATAATCACTTTATATTTGTTTTGATTTTATATAATGCTGCAATATAATTTGCCCTAGCCAATCCATTCAATTAAATTCCCAACATTGTAGAAAGGTTTAATTAAATTGTTCTAGGATTAGTGGTGAAATCCAATCCTTATGTTAATAAAATTAAACATGAGTAGAAAGAAAGCTTTTTAGTGATGTCAAGTACATGTGCACAACTATATTGATCTCCATTATGTTTGATAAACAACTTTTAGCTGAACTTCACATGAAAGGAAAAAGTGGGATTTTACATTCCTCCCCCGTTAAAAGAATCTCGTCCCGAGATTACAAAGAAAAGACAAAAGGTAAAGATCTATTGAACATGTGCCGCTAACAAGTCCGGATAGTTTGTTTTAAGATACTCCTCGCTTTCCCACGTGGCTTCTTCAGCACTGTGGTTGCTCCACAAGACCTTGTAGAAACGCAAGGTGCGGCTCCTTGTGGTGCGAGTTTTCTCATCAATGATCTGGGATGGATGCTCGGAATAAGTAAGATCAGGTTGGAGAGCCTCCAAATCCACAATACGTACATTCGTTGGGGCTTTGAGACATTTCTGAAACTGAGAAATGTGAAACACATTGTGGACCCCTGCAAGTGATGGCGGTAACTCCAATTGATATGCCACAGATCCCCATCTTTCGATTATTGAGAACGGCCCAACGAAACGTGGAGCTAGCTTCCCTTTCACTCCGAATTGATGAATTCCTTTCATTGGGGATACCCGGAGATAAACTTGATCCCCAACCTTGAAGTGAAGAGGTCAACGTCGTTTGTCCACATAGCTCTTCTGACGAGACTGAGCACCTTTGAGATTTGCTTGAATAATTCATACTTGCTCTTCGTCTTCATTTACCAAGTCGATGCCATATACCACTCGTTAACCAGATTCGCACCAGTTCAAGGGTGTGCGACACTTCCGGCCATAAAAAGCTTCATATGGCGCCATCTGGATGCTAGCCTGATAATCGTTGTTGTATGAAAACTCTGCCAATGGTAGATGATCATCCCAGTTCCTACCATGGTGGATGGCACAGGCACGAAGCATATCCTCTAGCACTTGATTCACCCGTTCGGTTTTCCCATCAGTCTGACGATGATAAGCCGAGCTTCGAATCAGTTTGGTACCCAATGCATCGTGGAGATGCTCCCAAAATCGAGCAACAAAAATAGATCCACGATCTGAAATGATAGTGCAGGGTACTCCATGTAGGCACAAGATTATGGAGATATAAAGTTCTACATTCCGCTTTACATCATACGCGACACTGACCGCTATGAAATGAGCTGATTTGGTCAACTGGTCAACAATCACCCAAATTGAGTAGTGCATATGGAAAGTGGGAGGCAACCCAACAATGAAATCCATGCTGATATCCTCCTATTTCCAAGCCGGTATGCTTAAAGGTTGAAGCTGTCCAGCTGCCTTCATATGGTCGGCTTTCACTCGCCGACACGTATCACATTCGGATACATATTTTGCTACTTCTCTCTTAATCCGAGTCCACCAGAATTTCTTCCTTAAGTCTTGGTACATTTTGTTACTTCCCGGATGAATGGAATACTTGGATAAATGAGCTTCATCCAGTATCTTCTTCCGAAGTTCCATGTTTCGGGGTACCACTATGCGGTTTTCAAACCAGATGGTACCTTCATTGTCACATCGGAAACATTTCATCTCCCCTTTTTCCATTCTTTTTCGAATGTGCGACATCCCTTTGTCCTCCTTCTGGGCTGCTATAATATCCTCCCTGATAGTAGGAATGAGAGCTACATTGTAGAGTGCCCCATATGGAACCAAGTAGAGACTCGGTTCTTCTTCTCCCATTGAGGTGATGGAAAGACTGTTGACATGGGACTTGTGGCTCAGTGCATCTGCGACTACATTCGCCTTGCTTGGATGGTAGTGGATCTCAATCTCATAATCCTTGATTAATTCCAACCATCAACGCTGTCGCATATTTATGTCCTTTTGGGTGAAGATGTACTTTAGGCTCTTGTGATCGCTGTAGAGATGTACTAGATTACCCAGTAGATAATGTCTCCACATCTTCAATGCTAGTACCACAGCAGCAAGCTCTAGATCATGAGTCAGATAGTGCTGCTCATGGTTCCAAAGCTGCCGTGATCCATAAGCGATCACTCGTCTGTCTTGCATCAACACACAACCCAAACCAATTCCAGATGCATCACAATACACGTCCAATAATTTGGTTGTGTCCAGTTGAGCTAATACTCGTGCCGTTGTGAGGTGTTTTACCAATGTCTGGAAACCTCCCTCACATGCCTTTGTCCATACGTACTTCTTCCCTTTTTTCAGAAGTTCTTTCATTGGTTTAGCTATCTTGGAGAAACTGGGAATGAACCTCTTTAATACCTAGCTAAACCGAGGATCTTCGAACTTCATATAAAGACTTTGCAGACTCCCATTTGAGTACTTGCTTTATATTGCTTGGATCAACTGCAATCTCTTCTAAGTATATGATGTGCCCTAGAAATGGCACTTGGCTGATCCAGAACTCACACTTGCTGAACTTGGCATATAGTTGGTGGTCCCGTAATCGTCGAAGCACGATACGAAAGTGTTGAGCATGTTCTTCTTCGGATTTCGAATACACATGGATGTCATCAATGAAGACCACAACAATCTTTCCAGTTTTGGCATGAACACCGAGTTGATGAGTTACATGAAATGAGCCGGTGCGTCGGTCAATCCAAAGGACATAACACGGTATTCATATAGTCCATACCTCGTCGAGAATGTTGTCTTGGGTATATCTTCTGGCTGGATTCTAATCTGATGATAACCAGAACGAAGATCCATCTTCGAAAATACTTTAGCACCCACTAGTTGATCGAAAAGAATATCTATGCGTGGTAGTGGATACTTGTTTTTGATAGTGACAGCATTGAGTGGACGATTGTCCACACATAGTCTCAAGGTCTTATCTTTCTTCTCCATGAACAATGCAGAACAGCCCCATGGTGATGGACATGAACGAATGAAACCCTTTTTCTCAAGTTCCGTTAGATGCTCCATTAGTTCTGCAAGTTCCTTGGGTGCCATCTTGTAGGGCTGCCTTGAGATCGGTACTGGTCTCGGTATAATCTCAATCTTGAACACTATATCTCTTTCTGGTGGCATACCAGGAAGATCTTCGGGAAACACGTCCGGATACTCACATACTACTGGAATAACCTTAAGTTCAATAACCTCGGTATTGTGAGTAGATGGATTCACTCGAATGATTCTCTCAAGATTGAGGACTTGGGAAGGATTAAGTGGAGAATTTAGATATATTTTTCGAGGAACGAGATCTAGAATAGAACCATGGTATTGTAACCACACCATTCCCAAGATGACATCTAGCCTCTGATTCTCCAGTATTAGAAGCGAAGTAAAATATATAGTCCCCTCTAGGTTAAGTGGTATCCCAGGAACCATCTCATTTGTTACTGTCTTCCCTGCCGGAGTGCAAATCACATACGGAGTTTTGGTGGAGATAATAGGCAACTGACTTTTAATGACAAAAGACTTGCTAATGACATTGTGGGATGCTCCGGAGTCAAAGAGTATGACTACAGAATGATCAAAGATAGAGACGTACCCGTGAGTATGGGTGTGCCTTCCGGAACGTCCTCAATGGTGAGGTGGTGGACGTTGCCGAGTCTGGGGACTGGCTTGTTGGGCTGGTTGCGGGTTTGGTTGGTGCCCTAGTACAATGATTGTCCCCTGCCCTACCTATTCTGCGGGCAGTCCTTGGCAAAGTGCCCCGTGCGTCCACACGTGAAACACGTGCTCGGGGTTTGGCCCGTACGAACGAGAGGATAGAATACCAGTGCACGCGGTGGAGTTGGAGGTGCACGTGGGATCATCCCCTGCTGCTGCTGCGGCCGGAAACCAGCGTTGCCAAGCTGGCGACCACTGAACATCGGTGGTAGCGATGGCGGTTGCCACCTCTGGCCGAATGGTGATCGATACACCATTCGGTACTTCTGAGAAGCACCACCTCCGTTTCCCTGTGGAGCACTCCTCTTCTTTTTATCTAAGGACAGCTCTCGAGTAGCATCCTCTTGTACAATCGCGGCGTTGACAATGTTGTTGAAGCTGCCGCGGTTGAACAAGGCAAGCTTGTACTTCGTCTTGGGGTTCAAACCCCGGTAGAAGCACTCTCGCTTCCAGTCTTCCGTGTTCACTAGGTCCTGTGCATACTGGGCCAAGTGGTTGAAGGTCTTGGAGTACTCATAAGCACTCCTTCCTCCCCGCTTCAGCTCTAAGAACTCTTGAACCTTCCTCCCCATAATCCCTAGAGGGATATGGTAGGCGCGGAATGCCTCCCAGAATTCTGCCCAGCTCACGACATAGTCTGCGGGGCGTGCGGCGAGGTAGTTTGCCCACCACGCACCAGCAGATCCCTGCGGTTGTTGAGCTGCGAACATAGTCTTCTTTTGTTCGGTTATCTCGAGTAAACTGAACTTCCTTTCAATGGAGCGAAGCCAGTTGTATGCCTCCAAAGGTTTGTCGGCCTCCCTGAAGACCGGCAGATGCGTCGATGTGAAATCCGAGTAGGAACTCGGATATGGCTGACATGGCCCATCAGCTTGTTGTCCCTGTGAGATGTCTTACACATCTTGTCATCTTAGAAATAACCACTACTATTCTTAATATGATACAAACATGGTCACAAAAGAAAAACACGAGCAACTATTAAACTATATGTTGCCCCGTGTCGGCGGAAGTGTTGCCACATCCCACTCCAATACGTCCTACTCGACGTACTCGAGTTCCTCGGGATCTTCTTCATTGTCATCCTCAGGATTGGGCACCACCAGTACGGGTGCTGAAGTAGAAGCTGCTGCCTCACCGATTATAGATGCTTTTGTGACAGCCAATGCTTGTTCATCGGCCTGCACAATAAACATCCTAAAGCCATCGAGTTCCTGCTGGGCCTGTTCACAACTGGCTTTCCAGTCCTGAGCCTCCGCCCTGGACCGATTCCGATCTTTAGTCATCGTGCTCAGCTGAGTAACCAGCTGGTGCACATCAAGTAAACTTGCCTCCAACTCAGTCTCCATCTCTTGAGTTGCTCCACGAGCCTCCGACAGATCTTGATCAATTAGCTCATACTGCTCTTCTTTGAAGCGGAGACATCAGTTTAGAGGAGCGATCAAGGTTCTAAGCGAATCATTTTCACGTTCAAAATGATCCCCTCGAATCATGGTTTGCCTCTGATTATCCACCAACTCCTTAATGCACGCCTTCTAGGTGCCATTTTCGCGACGATGCCGATGCATACACCGCTAAGGCTGTCACCGATGTTTCACCGCAGAGGTCATAATCTTCGATCAATCGGTTAGCCCACTCTTCAGCAGCTCTACTGCTGACCGGAAGGAACTCATATGGAGTACCCACTAGCTGACGATGGTGAAGTTTGCAAAACCTCCCCATAGCCACACTTGCGGTGAAGCACCAAGTTTCTTCCAACAGAACACCCTTAGTTTTGATAGAAAAGGGGGCCCATCCGTTGCTTGGTGGACCAGCAGGCACGTCGACATAGATGACACACCTCTTCACCCTGTTGTCGTGGAATTCCTTTCCCCAATAGCTAGGCACCTCCTGATATCCGCACTATCGTAGCAGCAAGACAAACAAATCTGGAAACCCGCCCTGGCCAGTGCACGTCGTGTGCACCCAACCGTTAGGTAATTGGATCATCTCCGCTGCCATCTTCCTGTATAAACTCCACAGTTTCATACAGGAAATATCAGAATCAAAGGTGGAGTTGAATACCAAAGTTGTAGTACACTTCACAACCTTTCCAGATTGTACCCATACATCTCCAGGTGAACAGGTATCTAGGATCTATACAGGTTTTAAGTTGACCAATATTTTCTTGAAATTTTGACAGAACCTCCCCTGTATATGTAGTTATCTTCCACAATTTATACAGGTATATAACAACCATATATTGAGGTAATGACAAAATAATCTTTGTGTAACATCAAGTTAACAATCGAGATGTAAAAGAGTTCCCCCCAGAAAAGTTTGTTATACAGGTATCGCGCGCGAATTCACAACCATGTGCAAACTGCTTCAAGTTCTGGACTGCCAGAACCAAGTTTGCAACAAATGGAATTAGACACAACTATACCCATATTCAGATCATGAATGCAAAATAAAGTTGATAGAGGACTTCCTAAGCTTTCCAAAAATGTATATATGTGATTATGTCACTATTCAGGGTCAAAAGTTATTACTATCTAAACTAAACAATTGAATTGACTGGTTTGCACCAGCAGTCCTGCAGTCCACTGTTTTGATTTCCAAATTTGATTTGACTCAAATTCGAATTAGGAAAAACTCTAAACATCAAACCTGTATATCTTCGTCTTCCCCTTCTAGACATATATCACAATAAGGAAGAAGATGTTCGTACAGTGAGTTATGGCAATATTACTGGAACTGGTACAATGAGAGGGTCATCTGGAGCAGTTTTAGTATACTCCAGATTTCAACAGATTATCAAACTTTTCTGCCCTAATGGTCAACAGAAAAGTTGTAGAGGTCTTCACGATATTTCCATCCATATATTATACCCTTATGTTATCTATCAGATAACCAAGATTACAATCCGGCGAAGTCGATCCAACTTCTGCCAGAAATCAAGAATCTTGATTGTATCTACTCTATCGAGTCGGAGTCCCTTTTACGGAGTCCAAACCTACCAGCATCTGATAGTTGGACTTTCCAAAACATAATGCATCCATTCTGTCGTTGGGGATGGTCAAGTATCATGTTTGATACTGACGGTATTACGTACCTCACCAAAGAAAATTCTATCTGGTATATCCGGTTACGTCTATAGGTGGTTCCTATATCGTTCTCTCGCAAACGGTTTCTACACGGTCTTCTACCGTAGTTAGTGTACCTGCAGAAGACAAGCAATCCCCTGGCACAGGCACGCCATACGGCAGCGGGAAAACACGACAGGCAATCACAATACATAGTTATATTTTAAAGTAATTGGATACAACTCTGGAGTGAGTTGCCCTCGAGCGAAGGCATGCCTCGAGGTACATGGCTGTTACTACTTCCGTACATAAAGGACTCCCGTACGAGCAGGCTTATACACGCTCGGGCAAACGTGTTCGAATGTTCTCATAGACATGGGAATGCACTATCGCGTTACATACCACCCGACGGGGTCTCCCTCTAACTTTGTGTCACGCTGGGGAACTGAGTGTCATATGTTCCCAGAAACATTGAAAGTTTCAGAGACTCATATTGACTTTCCGTGCCAAGCCACGGAAATTTCACATACCACTTCTCGTATGCTGAGCTTACCGAGATTGATCCGCTCTCGGTGGCGTACCTTACCTCTTACCTGACGTCGGGGCGTCGTTACAGAATTTAATAACATATAGTTAGTTTACCACCTTTATATCTTATACTAGTAATAATCCTTATATGGGCATATAGCTAATTCCTCACTCATATAATCCTAAGTTTTTGAAAATATGTTCATTTCAAGCACACTGTTCCCAATGATGCTCTGATACCATGCTGTGGGGACCGGAGTCCCGACATCCAAGGATCTCATTGGGTGGTGTCGTGCGATGCGACACCCAACAGCATACAAGAACAGAACGAGCATAATGTAAAATACAAAGTCTTTTATTTATAATACAGCGGAAGCTTTTCAATACTAGCGGAAGGAAAGAAACCTATACATCATAGCTAGGCTCTCAGCACTAGCTATGCAAAAGCAAAGTCATCCATGCCCTGGATACTTCGCACTAGCAACACACAATTCACGGCGGCGTGCAGGGTTCCCACTCGGCTGTAAACCCTGGAGGGGGTGCAGCCTCATCATCAAGCCCGTCATCAATCGTATAACCTGCAACAACTCGTTAACTGCAAACATGATCATAAGGCTCAGCAAGACTGACCCGTCTAACTAGACATATGCAAGGGTGAATACTAAGCATAGGTAAGGTAAAGCATAAACGACTCGCCTACAAGTGGATCCTTATAATCATGTTTTAAGTAGCAAATGACATTCTTCAAGCACGGCACATCATAGACGCCACAATCAAGCAAGAAACGCTTTGCCGATGATATGACATGCCCAAAGCACATAATATGGGGAAACTGTAAACTTTAATTTTGCTATCTCTAAGTCACACAAGGTTGCAAAGCAATTATAATTCAATACAACATATTCTTCTGGCTTCTGTATTATTTACTACGTCATGACTCAATGAATAAGTGGTACTCTATTACCGCGAGGGACGCTGATTGCAATCAGGACACACCCGGACAACATGACACATACGCACGTTCGGAAGTGTCAACGAGTACATCAGTACCTACGTAACACTTTAGTACTAGTCGTATATGGCCACCTTTCACAAGAAACCCGAACGCCGAACCCGTCTCACCTCCACGAATAGAAGGTGTCCGCATGGAACACATCTGTGCCCGCGGACCGATTTACACCTTACAGTCCTCAACCCACCCCTATCGATGGTGAGTTAAAGGCCTCAACATCCCAGTTATCGAGTTACGTCAGTTTACCGGAGCCCATATATCCAGTATGTTGTCGATACAAGTCAAACCTATTTAGCGGGGCCGTATACAGACGGGCCTTAACTGACTAGTCAGAGCTATGCGACCAAGACCACGCCTTGCTGCTTCCTATCCATCTCTGACAGGTCTCAAGTTTAGATTTAACAGTCATTCTCTATAAATGTTGACCCAGTGTAGATGAGTGTCAATTTTCTATCTCGCGAGTAGATTCCAACTACTCGACTTCTATTGGTCCTCTTACAACATTAGCATGGCAATTGGTACACAAAGCTAGGAGCTATACTAACCATCCCCGGGATTATTTGGTCATGCAAGTGGATGTCAAACACCTTAACATATTGCACAATACATCTTAAGACGTAAGGTTAATGAAAACTAGAAAAAGACTGTGTAAGGAATTTAAATGCAAACCGAGGCTTGCCTGGATGCAGGTTCGAGTTTGTGTTAGTATCCGGCAAGTGTACCTCCAATGCCTCCAGCACCTCCTCGACTTCGATCACTACACGATATGCATATAATATGTATATGAATCACTTTGAAAAAGAATTACTAGTAAGACCATAATTGTAACACCCTCATTTTCATGCATGATGCCTTGCATACATTCACATACATGTTTAACATTGATCCACATAAAGAGGAACGAGTCTAAAATTGATTTGGAGCATTTAAAATTGATTTGGAACAAAACCGCACTTAAAATGCAGCAAAGTGTGGACTAGTACGATTTCACTGAGGACTAGTACAATTTCTCTCTGACTAAAAACGGACTTGTCCGTTGTTGCTGCGGACTTGTCCGATTTTGCCTCTGGAAACCTTCGGACTTGTCCGATTTTGTGCGGACTAGTCCGATATTCTATGAATCCTTGAAATTTTGCCAAGTCTCTGGACTTTTATGGACTAGTCCAGTGTTCCAGCGGACTTGTCCGATTTCCTCTCTTTTTAAAGTTGGACTTGTCTGATTTTTGGCCAGACTTGTCCGATTTTCTCCCTGGATGACTTCGGACCAGTCAGGTCCTTTCCGGACTTGTCCGATATTTCGTGACTCCGAGTTGATCTTTTGTTTTACAACATGCTTCTTGGGTTTCACGTTAAGTGGGCCTAGGGACGTCGTGCCTAACTCTTTTAGAGCCCATGTGGGACTCTAAACCGGTCTCTACTCATCCCAAACTCAAAATCCATCTAACCCTAGCCTCCACCTCTATATAAACAACCCCACCCCTGGGCTTGACATCTATTTGCCACTTTTCCACCCCACCCAAACCCTAGTTCGTGGAGAGCCACCATCAAGGAGGGAGGAGAAGATCCCAAGCAAGAAGAAGAAGAGGAGGAAACGAAAGAGGATCAAGATCTCCATCAAACTTTCGTTCTTCATCACCAATTCACCTCAAAGATCATCACCAACCCTAGATCATCAAGATCCAAGTGTTACCTCCATGTTTATTGATTCATTGGAGTCCTAAACACCTGGTATACCTTCTATTCTCTTTTCCTTACGTGAATCTGACGCCTAATCTCCAAATTTACATCAATCTAGAAAACCTTAATCTGCTGATCTCGCAGAGTGCAGACTTGTCCGGTCCCTAGCGGACTAGTCCGATCTTTCTGGCTAAATTGTGTTGAATTAATTCTAATATTTGATCTAATCAACTCCAAACCTGTATAAACTTGTTAAAAGCTATTAGAAATAGTTATTGATCATTAAAAGCAATCTATTGACAACTTCTACCTTTCATTTGCATCAATCATGCATGTCATGACATATTGAGTAATATTTGTGCACTCTTTGATTGTGTTTCTTGTCTTGTATGTTTATTGTGTGGATTAGACGAATTTGCGCTAGAGAGTGCCGCGAAGGATCTGCAACACCAAGAGTTTGAAGCCTTTGATCCTAATCAACAGCAAGAGCAAGGCAAGTGTCCTTGAAGCATATTGATCCTGTTTTTAAAATAAATGTTTTGTTTGCAAAATTGCATGCTTGTGTCAATTTGATGGGAATCCTATGGTAGGAAGTTTACTAGTGTTGTTTGACCACCCTTGTCACCTGGAATATATGGTAGAGAGTCGGGAAGGGCTTTCTACATTTTGCTTCGCTTAATCAACTGGGATGGGAAACAACTATACCACTCAATTTAATTATGCATGGATGATATTATGGTTAACATGAACTGGTTAAATATGACATGGTAATGGGTGATCTAAGCAAGCCTGGTATGTGGATGGGTTGTACGTATGGTGGTTTGCTTGCTTTAGATATAAGGACCGGTTCATGCGAGAATAAGTCAGGACTACAGTGCGACCATGAGGCCAAGTATGGGTGCGGCGTAGCTGATTAATTAGGGCTTTGCTAGTACTGTTTGGACCACTGTGGATGCTCGGGTAAGGGGTAGTCGGATAGGTTTTGTTGAGGATTGGTGGGACTACCCTGGGATCTGAATTGCTCAAGAGGGGGCCCTTGGTTGAAGATGTGCTCAGTTGGAGGCATCGCCACCGGTGAAACCTCAGTGGGGTCTAAATAGGCTAGTAATCCCTTTGTAAAGGCTATTTTGTGATCTCTTGGCCACACACCGATGGAAGTGTGAGACGGCATAATAGAGGTTCTAGTCATCGAAAGGTGATGAAATCACAAACACGTTGGTAAAGAGGTACAAACTCTGCAGAGTGTGTCTAAAACTATCATGATAGCCGTGCTCCCAGATATAAGCACCTGGACAACTTCCATTATTAGAGGGAACTCGGTATTGCGATGGTATTTGGCATGGTTATGGTTGGTATTATGGTTATGGTTGGTATTATGGTTATGGATTAATTTCTGGTATTGAATATGTGTATTGGCAAATGGTGAAATCTGGAATTATTGATGAGGATGGTGAATTGTATACTGGTATAATGATATTACTTATGATTATGATGGGTTTGATTCACATAGATGTAATATGTTGCTTTTCAGCACTTAGCCATTATTATTGTTGTCATTGAATGAGCCACATGTCATACTTTCCACACTTGCTGAGTACGACATGTACTCACTCTTGCAATCCCCCCACCACTTGCAGGTTAGGATTGGGAGTTTAATGGTGATAATGCGGAGTTCTAGGCCATGTCTACCGTGAGCTTGCCTGTGGTGTTGATTGGAGCTGCGCTATACACTATCGCTTATGTTGCCTAGTTGTTTAGTTTTCTTGTTTTGTTTATTTTTGCTGCATTAGTTGAACTTGTTGTTAATATTCATTAGAGCTTGTATTCGAGGATAATATGGTTGGTTAATAAAATTTGGTTAATTAATCTTGTTCTATGGTAATTATCTGTATATCATTTGTCATTGCACTCGTGTATGTGTGTTGAACATCCTGGGCACACATACGCGTTAGCTTGGTTCATTTTTCGGAACCGGGCATCACAGATTGGTATCAGAGCCACTGGTTGACCGTAGGATGCAGCCTAGATAGAATGGACACTTTAGAGCACATAGGAGCACTCAAGAATCGATGTGTTTTTGGTTGGTGTGTTGTTTGCTATATATATTGTTTGCTTGTGTGTTTAATAGAGGATTCTGGGATGCCTTAGCATTTCCATGTCCACCTAGTCTAGTGTATCTAGCTGTTTAGTTTCATATCCCTCGATGCATATAGTTGGGGACGTTTTCTAATTCTTACCTATTGCTTTTCTCCATATGGTGAGGACTCGCGACCAGAGGGATGGCAATGATGAGGATGAGAACAATGGAGTGCCTCAGAACAACATTGGACAATGATCTACTCAGAGAGCTATCAACATTGAGCAGCTTTTGGCGATGCAAAACCAGCTCATGCAGATCATGATACAGACTATGGGACAACTGCAGGTTGGCAACATCAACAATCAGCCCCACATGCCTCCACCGCCACCCCCGCCTCCTCATAACTGGTTGGGAGAGTTTATGAGGACTAGACCGCCAACCTTTGCTCAAGATGCCGACCCTATGGATGCGGATGATTGGCTTAAGACCGTGGAGAAGAAGCTAGCTATTGTCCAATGCAGTGACCGGGAGAAGGTCTTTTTTGCTTCTCATCAACTAGTTGGAGCAGCTGCGGATTGGTGGGATTCTTTATGCAATGCTCATGAGAACCAAGAGAGAATCACTTGGGCCAACTTCAAAGAGAGCTTTCGTTCTCATTATGTGCCTGAGGGTGTTATGATCTTGAAGAGGCAAGAATTTGAGAACTTGAGGCAAGGAAGATCGAGCGTGAGTGAATATCTCAATAAATTCACTCAACTCTCAAGGTACGCGCCTGAGGATGTTAGTCAGGACAGCCGGAAGCAATATTTGTTCATGTGGAGCTTGAACAATGAGATCCAAGTGCAATTGCTCAATTGCGACTATGCCAACTTCCAGGAGCTTGTGGACAAAGCAATTGTGGTTGAGAACAAGATTTGTGAGATGGAGCAAGACAATAAGAGAAAGGCGCCATATCAAGGACAGCAACAAGGAAGTAATGTGCGCCCTCGCTTTGCGCCTCCTAATGCGCTACTACAACTCCTCTGTTCCTATACAGTGCCCTGGATTTGCACCGCACCCAACTCAATTTGTGCAACAACGCCCTGTCATGCAAGCACCTAGGCCTCCAATGCCTTTTGCACCTCGTGCTAAGTTTCCTGCTGCAAGTGTTCAAAACCAAGCTCGCCCCAATAATTCTGGTGGAGTTAGGAAGTGCTATACTTGTGGAGAAGCTAGACACTTTGTGCATCAATGTCCTAAGTCAGGCCTTGGGCAAGGAAGCAATGCATCGAGGCAAAATCCAAGAACTAATGGAGGAGTGCCACAAGGGAATCGTGGACAGCAGAATTTTGCTCCTGGCAACGTGAACCATGTCTCAACGGAAGATGCTCAACAAGCGGATGACGTGGTCATTGGTATGTTTCTCGCCAACTCCAACCCCGCAACTATGTTATTTGATTATGGAGCATCGCGTTCATTCATTGCATCAAAGTGTGTTGCCAAGTATAGTTTGCCTATCTCTCATATGAAGTTTACTCTATTGGTTAAGTCTCCTAGAGGAGAGATGGGGACAAATATAGTATGTCCAAAAGTAAGCCTTAGAATAAGGGGGGTAGACTTCTCCACCAACCTCATTGTTTTGGATTCTCAATGATTGGACATTATACTTGGTATGGACTGGTTGAGGAAGCACAATGGAGTCATTGAGTGTGCCACGAAGACGGTGAAGTTGACCAATGAGGAAGGGATCACCGTAGAATTTGAAGCATCTCAAACCGCACCAAAGCAATTGGAGCTGAATCACATGGACGGTGCCGCAATTGAGGAGATTCCAGTGGTGTGTGAATTTTTGGATGTTTTTCCGGACGAGTTGCCAGGTATGCCACCTGATCGAGACAATGAGTTTGTTATTGATTTAATACCTAGAACTGCACCTATAGCTAAGAGGCTGTATAGGATGCCTCCTATGGAATTAGCATAGCTCATGAAGCAAATTCAAGAGCAACTAGAGAAAAGTTTTATTCGCCATAGTTCTTCACCTTGGGGAGCGCCCGTGCTGTTTGTGGACAAGAAGGATGGAACCCAAAGGATGTGTGTGGATTACCGAGCTCTCAACGAGGTAACAATCAAGAACATGTACACCTTGCCACGCATAAAAGATTTGTTTGATCAGATGAAGGGTTCTTGTATCTTCTCTAAGATTGATTTGAGGTCGGGATACATTCAAATGAAGATTAGACCATCGGACATACCCAAGACAGCTTTTAGAACACGGTACGGATCTTATGAGTACACCGTGATGTCTTTTGGATTGACAAATGCACCTGCCTACTTTATGTACCTCATGAATAAGGTCTTCATGGAGTACTTGGATAAGTTTGTTGTGGTGCTTATTGATGATATTATGATCTACTCGAAGGATGAGAAGGAACATGAGGAACACTTGAGGCTTACATTGCAGAAATTGAGGGAGCATCAATTGTATGCCAAGTTCAACAAGTGTCAGTTTTTGTTGAGAGAGGTGTCGTTTTTGGGTCATATCATCTCAGGAGGAGGAGTATTGGTTGACCCCAGAAAAGTGAGAGATGTGTTGAAGTGGGAGCCCCCGCAAAATGTAAAGGAGATCAGGAGTTTTCTTGGAATGGCTGGATATTACCGTAGATTCATCAAGGACTTTTCCAATATAGCCAAGCCAATGATGGAGTTGCTAATGAAGGGAAAGGCTTTCCAATGGACTCAAGCTTGCCAAAAAAGTTTTGAGGAGTTGAAGAAGAGGTTGACAATAGCCCCAGTTTTAGTACTGCCACATGTGAGCAAGAGTTTTGATATTTATTGCGACGCATCGAGACAAGGACTTGGATGTGTATTGATGCAAGAAGGTCAAGTGATCGCCTATGCATCGAGACAATTGAAGAAACATGAGCAGAATTACCCAACACATGATTTAGAACTTGCAGCCGTGGTACATGCACTGAAAATTTGGAGACACTACATCCTTGGACATAGGTGTGAAATTTATACGGATCATAAGAGTTTGAAGTATATTTTCATACAAATGGATCTGAACTTGAGGCAACGAAGATGGTTGGATCTCATCAAAGATTATGATTTGGGAATTAACTATCATCCGGGAAAGGCCAATGTAGTGACCGATGCTTTGAGTAGAAAAGGAGTAAGTCATCAACTCACAGGTCGAGAGTTATCATTCGAGTTATGTAAGGAGTTTGAAAGGTTGAACCTCGGATTTGTAAATGAGATGGAGGTGATGGAGTTAAACCCAACCCTGGAGTGGGAAATTTGAGAGGCACAAACCGCAGATGAAGAGATCAAGGAAATTAAGGAAAGGACCGAAGAAGGGAGGGAATTCAGATTTGATGAAGACGAACATGGTACCTTATGGCTTGGAAAAAGGATTGTCGTGCCTAATGTGAAGCATGTTTGGGAGACAATACTAAAGGAGGCACATGACTCGCCATACTCGATTCACCTCGGTTGTACGAAGATGTACAAAGACTTGAAGACTTGCTATTGGTGCGATAGAATGAAAAAGGACATAGCTAAATATGTGGCATTGTGTGATGTGTGTCAACGAGTGAAGGTGGAACATCAAAGGCCAGCCGGATTATTGCAACCATTGAAGATCTCGGAATGGAAGTGGGAAGAAATCGGTATGGACTTCATAGTTGGGTTACCACGTACTCAGTCTGGGTATGACTCAATTTGGGTAATCGTGGATCGATTGGCCAAGTCAGCTCATTTTGTTCCCGTCAAGGCCAAATATACAGCTGCACAATTGGTCGAGATATACATGGAGCATATTGTGTGTCGACACGGAGTCCCAAAGAAGATCGTGTCGGATAGAGGTTCACAATTTACCTCCAGGTTTTGACAAAAGTTGCATGAAGCTTTGGGAACAAGGTTGAATTTTAGTTCAGCATATCACCCTCAAACAGATGGACAAAACAAGAGGACCAATCAAATTTTGGAGGACATGTTAAGATCTTGTGCTTTGAAGCATGGGAAAAGTTGGGACAAAAGCTTGCCATACGCAGAATTTTCATACAACAATAGTTACCAAGCAAGCTTGAAGATGTCACCGTATGATGCGCTTTATGGAAGGAAGTGTAGGACACCTTTTTTCTGGAATGAGGCAGGAGAAACTCAGGTATTTGGTCCGGATGTGTTGCAAGAAGCCGAAAAGCAAGTACAAATAATTCGTGAAAACTTGAGGGCTGCCCAATCAAGGCAAAAAGGCTATGCGGACAATAGGAGAAGTAAATTAGCATTTGAAATAGGAGATTTTGTTTACCTCAAGGTGTCACCAACGATAGGTCATAAGAGGTTTAACATAAGAGGCAAGCTAGCACCTCGTTATATTGTACCATTCAAGATTTTGGAAAAAAGAGGAGAAGTAGCGTATAAGTTGGAGATGCTAGCTCATCTTTTGGATTTGCATGATGTCTTTTAGGTTTCCCAGCTCAAGAAGTGCTTGCGAGTACCGGAAGAACAAGTGCTAATGGAAGAATAGGAACTAGAGGAAGATTTGACTTATGCCGAGCAACCGATCAAAATCTTGGAAACTAAGGAGAGGGTCACAAGGAACAAGGTTATTAGATGGTGTAAAGTTCAATGGAAGCACCACACAGAAAAAGAAGCGACGTGGGAATTGGAGGATGATCTCAAGAAGGAATTTCCCTATATTTTCTCTTCCGCGTCGAATCTCAAGGGCGAGATTCATTTTAAGGGGGGTAGGTTTGTAACGCCCTCATTTTCATGCATCATGCCTTGCATACATTCACATACATGTTTAACATTAATCCACATAAAGAGGAACGAGTCTAAAATTGATTTGGAGCATTTAAAATTGATTTGGAACAAAACCGCACTTAAAATGCAGGAAAGTGCGGACTAGTCCGATTTTACTGAGGACTAGTCCGATTTCTCTCTGACTAAAAACGGACTTGTCCGTTTTTGCTGCGGACTAGTACGATTTTGCCTCTGGAAACCTTCAGACTTGTCCGATTTTGTGCAGACTAGTCCAATATTCCAAGAATCGTTGAAATTTTGCTATGTCCTTGGACTTTTCCAGACTAGTTCGGTGTTCCAGTGGACTTGTCCGATTTCCTCTCTATTTAAAGTCGGACTTGTTCGATTTTTGGCCAGACTTGTCCGATTTTCTCTCTGGACGACTTCGGACTAGTTCGGTCCTTTCCGAACTTGTCCGATATTTCGTGACTCCGAGTTGATCTTTTGTTTTACGACTTGTTTCTTGGGTTTCATGTTATGTGGGCCTAGGGACGTCATGCCTAACTCTTTTAGAGCCCATGAGGGACTCTAAACCGCCCTCTACTCATCCCAAACTCAAAATCCATCTAACCCTAGCCTCCACCTCTATATAAACAACCCCACCCCTGTGCTTGAAATCTATTTGCCACTTTTCCACCCCACCCAAACCCTAGTTCGTGGAGAGCAACCATCAAGGAGGGAGGAGAAGATCCCAAGTAAGAAGGAGAAGAAGAGGAAACGAAAGAGGATCAAGATCTGCATCAAGCTTTCGTTCTTCATCACCAATTCACCTCAAAGTTCATCACCAACCCTAGATCATCAAAATCCAAGTGTTACCTCCAAGTTTCTTGATTCATTGGAGTCCTAAACACATGGTATACCTTCTATTCTCTTTTCCTTACGTGAATCTGACCCCTAATCTCCAAATTTATGTCGATCTAGAAAACTCTAATCTGCTGATCTCGCAGAGTGCGGACTTGTCTGGTCCCTAGCGGACTAGTCCGATCTTTCTGGTTAAATTGTGTTAAATTAATTCTAAAATGTGATCTAATCAACACTAAAAATGTATAAACTTGTTAAAAGCTACTAGAACTAGTTATTGATCATTAAAAGCTATCTATTGACAAGTTCTCCCTTGCATATGCATCAATCATGCATGTCATGACATATTGTGTAATATTTGTACACTCATTGATTGTGTTTCTTGTCTTGTATGTTTATTGTATGGATTAGATGGATTTGCGCTAGAGAGTGCCACGGAGGATATCCAACACCAAGAGTTTGAAGCCTTTGATCCTCATCAATAGCAAGAGCAAGGCAAGTGTCCTTGAAGCATATTGATCCTATTTTTAAAATAAATGTTTTGTTTGCAAAATTGCATGCTTGTGTCAATTTGATGGGAATCCTATGGTAGGAAGTTTACTAGCATTGTTTGACCACCCTTGTCACCTGGAATATATGGTAGAGAGTCGGGAAGGGCTTTTTACCTTGTGCTTCGCTTAATCAAATGGGATGGGAAACAACTATACCACTCAATTTAATTATGCATGGATGAGATTATGGTTAACATGAACTTGTTAAATATGACATAGTAATGGGTGATCTAAGCAAGCCTGGTATGTGGATGGGTTGGACGTATGATGGTTTGCTTGCTTTAGATATAAGGACTGGTTCATGCGAGAATAAGCCAGGACTATAGTGCCACCACGAGGCCAATTATGGGTGCGGCGTAGCTGATTAATTAGGGCTTTGCTAGTACTGTTTGGACCATTGTGGATGCTCGGGGAAGGGGTAGTCAAATTGGGTTTGTTGAGGATTGGTGGGACTACCCTGGGATCCGAATGGCTCAAGAGGGGGCCCTTGGTTGAAGATGTGCTCAGTTGGAGGCATCGCCACCGGTGAAACCTCAGTGGGGTCTAAATAGGCTAGTAATCCCTTTGTAAAGGCTATTTTGTGATCTCTTGGCCACACACCGACGGAAGTGTGAGACGGCATAAAAGAGGTTCTAGTCATCGAAAGGTGATGAAATCACAAACACATGGGTAAAGAGGTACAAACTCTGCAGAGTGTGTCTAAAACTATCATGATAGCCGTGCTCCCGGTTATGAGCACCTGGACAACTTCCATGATTAGAGGGAACTCGGTATTGGGATGGTATTTGGGATGGTTATGGTTGGCATTATTGTTATGGTTGGTATTATGGTTATGGATTAATTTCTGGTATTGAATATGGGTATTGGCAAATTGTAAAATATGGAATTATTGATGAGGATGGTGAATTTTATACTGGTATTATGATATTACTTATGATTATGATGGGTTTGATTCACATACATGTAATATATTGCTTTTCAAATGTTTTTATGTACTTTTCAGCACTTAGCCATTATTATTGTTGTCATTTGAATCAGCCACATATCATACATCCCACACTTGCTGAGTACGACATGTACTCACTCTTGCAATCACCCCCAATAGTTGCAGGTCAGGATTGGGAGTTTAATGGTGATAATGCGGAGTTCTAGGCCGTGTCTACCATCAGCTTGCCATGGTGATAATGGTGATAATGCAGACACCTGGGCAATCGCAGAAGGCGAGGCGCTTATGAAGCTTTGTGAGCTTCATCAAGATGCCATGGTTGGGACTCAATTTGCCCTTATTCCGGTTTGTGGTGTGGCTGGTTTTGAGTGGAAGCATCGTATGGTTGCTTCCTATACACCGTATGGCAACACAACCTCAACAACACTTGGGACGTATGCGGTTGCGTCCAATATGGTGGTTTCTACACAAGGCACAATTATTCTGGAGCAAGTCAAAGCCTTGCGGGAAGTGACTGATCGGGGAGATACCCTTGATTATATCAACGAGAATCTACGTTCGCTCCTAGCTCCAGCAAACAACCGGCTAAATATGTGTGAGGGTCAGCTGCATTATGCTCATATTAGGCTACGGAAAGCTCATGCTGAACAACGGCAAAATCACACTGAACTGCAGCAAGCTCGTGGTGAGTTGCAAGCAATTCAGTTAGAGGTGCAACAACAGCAGGAGCAGCTGTAAGTAGTCACTGAAGAGCGGGACACCGCCATTGAGACAGCTGAGAATTGGGTGTATGAGGCAGAACAACTTCAAGATAATGCGATTGAGGCCGAAGCACAATTGCAACCAGTGGTGTATCCACCGGCCCCTAATATACCACTAATTATGGGTGAAAAATTACCTTCGAATGACGAAGAGGAAGAAGAAGATCCAGAGGAACTCGATTACGTCAAGTAGGACGTATTGGAGTGGGATGTGGCAGCACTGCTGCCATCACGGGGCAACATATAGTTTAATAGTTGCTCGTGTTTGTTTTGTGGCCATGTTTGTATCATATTATGAATAGCAATGGTTATGTCTAAGATTACAAGACGTGTATGACATCTCATGGGGACCAAGTATGGTAGAGATGCACTTCCGTAGGGGGAGTCCATAGTTTTGGAGTACACTACTGTAAAACTTGGTCATGAGATAATATATCTTGTATAAAGTTTGTACTTTATCAATATATGTGAATGTTATGCACTTATTCCCTTGTCAATAAGTCATGCTACCGAATGATGAAATGGATAAAGGAAAAGAAAACATGTGCTGATTTTAAGTCATTTGGATGCAGAATGGTGCGTACGCGCTCAACACCTGAAATGGGAGGGTCAAGTCGTGGTCGTGAGGACGAATCTCTGACCAAGGAGACATCTTCTACACAGCAGCAAGGGTTCCTCCACCAGCACCTTCTGAACTTCCAAGGAGTCTAGCGGAGGTTCTCGCCGCGGTGCTTGGCTCACGCGACGAGCAAACAGAGTTACTACAGACTTTGTCCAGCATTCATCTCGTCAAGGAGGGCGACCAGATGCGGGTCCACGATAGCTTTCTCCGAGTTCATACTCGGACCTCATGTCAACGCACCCGCCGGTTTTCGTGGAGGCCGATGAACCGTTGGAGGCGGACAACTGGCTCCGCTCCATTGAAAGGAAGTCTGGTTTGCTTCGAGTAACCAAACATCAGAAGAACCTGTTCGCGGCCGAAGAACTACAAGGTTCCACTGGTGCCTGGTGGGCGAATTACCTTGCTGCACAACCAGTCGGCTATGCCGTGAGCTGGGAGGAATTCCGGGAGGCGTTTTGCGCCTATCACATACCTTCTGGTGTGATGAGGAGGAAGCTTCAAGAGTTCTTGGAACTGAAACAAGGAGGAAGGAATGCTTATGAATACTCTAAGATATTCAACCACTTGCCCCAATATGCTCAGGACCAAGTGAGTACTGAAGACCGGAAGCGGGAATGCTTCTATCTGGGTTTGAACCCCAAGATGAAGGACAAGCTTGCCTTGTTCAACAGCGGCAGCTTCAACAACATGGTCAATGCCGCAATCATACAGGAGGACACTACTAGGGAGTTGTTCTCCGACAAGAAGAAAATGAGTGCTCCGCAGGGCAGCGGAGGAGGTACTCCTCAGAAATACAGCATGGTGTATCAATCACCATCCGGCCAGAGGTGCCATAGCCATCACGGCCACCGATGTTTCATGGTATCCCATTCAACAATGCCAGCTTCTGCCCACAACAGCAACAAGGGCTGATTCCGCATGCACCTCTAACTCCACCGCGTCCACCGAGATTCCGCCCTCCATTCCATGCTGGTCAGACCCTGTACACATGTTATACATGTGTACGTACGGGGCACTTCGCCAAGGACTGCCCTTACAGCGGAGGACGGTCATCGTACCAGGGGGCAAACCAGCCTCGCAACCGGCCCAATAAGGCAGCCACCAGAACCGGCAACATCCACCACCTCGCCATCGAGGATGTTCTGGAAGGTGCACACGTACTCACGAGTACGTTCTCTCTCATTGGTCATCCCGTAGTCATCCTTTTTGACTTCGGTGCCTCCCACAACTTTATTAGCAGTTCTTATGTCAATCAATACCAGTTGCCTATCTGTTCCACAAAATCCCCATATATGATTTGTTCCCCGGGAGGAAAAGTAGTCGTAGATAAGGTGGTCCGTAGGGTACCTCTTAATCTGGGTGGGAACATATACCCTATCTCCCTCATTATACTAGAGCATCACAAGTTAGATGTCATCTTAGGGATGGCATGGTTGCAATACAACGGTGCTATTATTGACATCGTTTCTCCGAGGATATATATAAATTCTACGCTCCACTCTCCCCAAACTCTCACTCTTGAGAGTAATATCCACGTGACTCGAACTGCCTATAACACCGAAGTCTGTAAACTCGAAGATATTCCGGTAGTATGTGAGTATCCGGACGTTTTTCCCGAAGATCTTCCTGGTATGCCACCAGAAAGAGATGTCGAGTTTAAGATTGAACTTGTACCGGGAACAGTACCAATCTCGAGAAAGCCGTATAAGATGGCACCTAAAGAACTTGCAGAACTGAAAGAGCAGCTGAAGGAACTTTTGGACAAGGGTTTCATTCGTCCAAGTTCGTCACCTTGGGGTTGTTCTGCATTGTTCGTGGAAAAGAAGGATAAAACATTGAGACTATGTGTGGACTATCGTCCACTCAATGCTGTCACGATCAAGAACAAGTATCTACTACCCCGTATCGATATTATTTTCGATCAGTTGGTAGGTGCACGGGTATTTTCGAAGATGGACCTTCGCAGATCAGGATTCAACCAGAGGATATACCTCAGACAGCTTTCTCGATGAGGTATGGATTATATGAGTACCTTGTCATGTCCTTCGGATTAACCAATGCACCGGCCCATTTCATGTATCTCATGAATTCGGTATTCGTGCCAGATTTGGACAAGTTTGTCATGGTCTTCATCGACGACATCCTTGTATACTCAAAATCCAGAGAAGAACATGCACAACATTTGCACATCGTGCTTCAGCAATTGCGTGACCACAAGTTGTACGCTAAGTTCAGCAAATGTGAGTTCTGGATCAACCAAGTGCCATTTCTAGGGCACATCATCTCTGTTGAAGGGATTGCAGTTGATCCAAGCAAGATTAAGCAAGTACTCAAATGGGAGTCTCCTACGCCTGTGCATGAAGTTTGAAGTTTCCTGGGTTTAGCGGGATATTACCGAAGGTTCATCCCAAGCTTTTCTAAGATAGCTAAACCAATGACGGAACTTCTAAAGAAAGGAAAGAAATATACATGGACAAAGGAATGTGAGGAAGGTTTCAAGCATTAGTAAAACACCTCACAACAGCACAAGTATTAGCCCAACCAGACACAACAAGATCCTTTTATGTTTATTGTGATGCATCTGGAATTGGTTTGGGTTGCGTATTAATGCAAGACAGAAAGGCGATCGCTTATGGATCACGACAGCTTCGAAACCATGAGCAGCATTATCCGACTCATGATCTTGAGCTCGCCGCCGTGGTACTAGCATTAAATATGTGGAGACACTATCTATGGGGCAACCTAGTACATCTCTACACCGATCACAAAAGCTTGAAGTACATCATCACCCAGAAAGATTTGAATATGCGACAATGAAGATGGTTGGAGTTAATCAAAGATTATGAGATTGAGATCCATTACCATCCCAGAAAGGCAAATGTAGTCGCAGATGCGCTAAGTCGCAAGTCCGATACTAATAACCTTTCTATCACCTTGATATAGGAAGAAGAACCGAGTCTATACTTGGTTCCGTATGGGGCGCTCTGCAACCTAGCCCTCATTCCTACCATAAGGGAGGAAATTGTGGAGGCTTAGAAGGAGGACAAGGGCATATCGCATATTCGCCAACGAATGAAAAAGGGGGGAAATGAAGTGTTTCCGTGGTGATGATGACGGTACCATCTGGTTCAAAGACCGCATCGTGGTACCCCGCAATGTGGAACTTCGGAAGAAAATTTTGGACGAAGCTCATTTGTCCAAATATTCCAGTCATCCGGGGAGTAACAAATTGTTCCAAGACTTGAAGATGAAATTTCGGTGGACCCGGATGAAGAGGGAGATAGCAAAGTATGTATCCGAATGTGATACGTGTCGACGAGTGAAAGTCGACCATCTAAAGGAAGCCGGACAGGTACAACCTTTAAGCATACCGGCCTGGAAATGGGAGGACATAAACATGGATATCATGGTTGGTTTACCTCTCACTTTCTGCATGCATGACTCAATTTGGGTGATAGTCGACGAGTCACCAAGTCGGCTCACTTTATTCCAGTCAATGTCAAGTATGTGGCACAACAATATGCAGAGTTGTATATTGCCAGGATCTTATGCTTACACGGAGTACCCCGCACTATCATATCAGATCATGGAACCTTGTTTGTTGCTCGATTTTGGGAGCAGCTCCATACATCTCTGGGTACCAAATTGATTCGAAGCTCAGCTTACCATCCACAGACTGATGCTCAAACGGAACGAGTAAACCAAGTGCTATAGGATATGCTCTGCTTGTGCCATCCACCATGGTAAGAATGGGGATGATCATCTACCATTGACGGAGTTTTCATACAACAATGGTTATCAGACTAACATCCAAATGGCACCATATGAAGCTCTCTATGGCCGGAAGTGCCGCACACCTTTGAATTGGTGTGAATCCGGTGAATGAGTAACATATGGTATATACTCTGTAAAGGAAGCTGAAGATAGAGTACGAGTTATTCAAGCCAACCTCAAGGCTGCTCAGCCTCACTAGAAAAGCTTTGCGGACAAACGACGTCGACCGCTTCACTTTCATATCGGGGATCACATTTACCTTCGTGTATCCCCAATGAAAGGAATTCATTGCTTTGGAGTAAAAGGGAAGCTAGATCCCTGTTTCATCGGGCCATTCGCAATAAGTGAGCAATGCGGACCTGTAGCCTATCGGCTAGAGCTGCCAGCATCGCTGTCAGGGGTGCGCAACGTGTATAACATTTCACAATTGAGAAAGTGTCTCAAGGCCCCAGTGGATGTCCGTATGGAGGATTTGGAGGCTCTCCAACCAGACCTTACTTACTCTGAACATCCAACCCAGATAGTCGATGAGAAGACTCGGACCATGAGAAACGGCACTTTGCATTTCTACAATGTCTTGTGGGGAAACCACACCACTGATGAAGCAACGTGGGAAAGCGAGGAATATCTTAGAACCAACTATCCGGACTTGTTAACGTCATATGTTCATTAGATCTTTTCCTTTTATCCTTCCTTTTGTAATCTCGGGACGAGATTCTTTTAAGGGGGGAGGAATGTAAAATCCCGCTTTTTCCTTCATATAAAGTTCAGCTACAAGTTTATTATCAATCATATTGGAGATCCATCATGGTTATGCACATGAACTTATGGTGGGATACATGAACTTGATCTCATCAAATAATTTCTTCCACTCATGCTTAAATTTTATTAACACGAGGAATGGACTTCACCAATAATATTAGATTAATTATTTTGACCTCTCTTCAAAGTTTGAAATTATTTAAATGGAGGATCCTAGGTCAAATTAATATGCAGTACCCAATATATATTAAAATTAATTGCAAATTGAATATACTACTGTATATTTGTCCCTGTCAAAATTATTCAATTCAGAGGCCATAAATTTTTCTATGGTTTACTTATATTGCAAATAGACTTCCTGCAAAGTTTCAGAAATTATGAACTCCATTTGCTATTTTATTTGAGATGCTTAGCAAATTCAGACCCTATTAGGAATTCAAATTTTGAATGCTGTGCAACTTAATTGAACGACAAGATTTGAACTCACCATCATGGTCAGCATGAATTACTTGACTTATCCTCATAGTTTCAAATTTTTTGGAACTCATTTGCTATTTAAATCAGTGACACCGTTGAATTTCATCCAAATTCAAATTCAAATTTGAAATTCAATTGGAACTTGCTCCAATTCGAAATCCAATTGCAGAATCAAATTCCAGATATTTATTTGAGCCTCCCCACAAAAATATAGAATTTTTGGACCAAGTTTGGTAAGGGAATTGAAGTTTGCAGAGAGGGGAAATGGATAAGAGGAGGTGGGACCCACTGTCAGCCTAACCCACTCGAGTGCAACCCACGGGGGTGCTCTGTATCCAGCTCTCCCCGCAAATCGACGCCGGCAGTGCGCGATGCGGCATGCATCCACCGAGCTGCCTGCTTGCTTGCGCCGTGGCGCGCTCCCCTCGCCCCTCCACCCCTATAAATACCCCCCTGGCCATCGCCGTTGAGCTCCAACCAAGTTCACACCATTTCCACCGCCTCTGTTCAATCGAGCTTTCGCTGACGATTGAAGCCGTTTCTCCCCGAGCTGTAAGTTGATAAAAGGCTTGTCACAACCTCCTCTACGTATTCTATTTGGTCATTGATCGTGACATAGCTTCTGCTTGGGATATTTTGAAGTTTCCCGGTCGCCGTCGAGGAAGACGCCGAGCACCTTCATTGTCTCACCTTTGAACTCTAGTTCTAGGCCATCTCCAGCCTCAATCCTTTAAGTAAAAAGGTTAACAATCCTCTCTAGTTTATGCTCACAGAGTCTAAGCCTATGACATGAAGTGTAGCTCGAGTTCTTGTTCGGTAACCGAACAATTTCTCTATAGAATAGCAAGGCTTCGCGCTTAAATTTGTTTCATTCTTGTAATCATCCTTTAATTTGGTTAGCAGATAACTTCTATATGTCCTAATGAAGCTCCCTGCCCCAAAACCCTAAAAGTTATCAACCGAGCACCTTAGATTTCGAGTTTATGGCCGGCGGTTGAAAAACCGTACCTCGCCATCGAGCTTAGCTTTGCCAGCGATGTCACCCCAATCTAACCCCCAAATCATCCTCCTGGTGTTCCCAGGAACCTCCCCGACCTTTTCCTGAGCTTATTATGCCATTTCCGAGCATTTCCGATGAACGCCGAAACCCAAGCTCCGCCGTCACCGTCGCACCGCCGTCTCTGACCATCGCCGACGTGATTGGACACCACCATCGGCTTGCGCAGTCAATTTTATGGTTGAGCGGTCAAGGAGAGGCCGAAGGGAGGTCGACGCACCAAAGACCGACGACGCGCTGCCGCGGTTCCGGCGAGAGACGCCGCCGCGTCGGGAGGTTGACGAAGGTGCGGGTCCCACCTGTCAACGACATCGCTCGTGTGGGATCAGTTGTGAACACGGATCCAGAGCGGCTACGCGGGTTAACCCCGTGGCTCTCGGTCTGGCTCCATTCCGATTGGTCCAATTCAAATGAAGTGGGACCGGCCCCTTTATTTGAAATTTTAAATAGGAAAATAAATCTAGATTCAATCCAAACTTGGAAAATCCATAACTTCCAGAAGAATTATCCAAAAATTCTCAAATAAATTTTGATAGAACCAGCATGAAGAATACTGTCCAGTGGTGCACTTGGATTTGTATGAAAAGCCATAGAAATTTCTCTATAAATCTGATAAGCAAAATGCTTAAAGAATTCATTCCTACAGTCATGTTAATTGGAAAATTCCCAATTTTGGTCAGAACACTATTGTTAATACACTTGATCTCTAGCAAAAGTTTCAAGTTCTTTGGACTTAAAATACTGGGTTGATCAATATTCCAAATCTCTATGTAGCTATAAATTGAGAAAAATGGAAAGTCAATTTCTAGAAATTTACCCGAACTTGAAAAATCAGTTTCTCCCTGTAGGAAGCTTAGAAAATAGTGAAATAAATTTTCCTAGAACCAGTGAGACCCTTGGTATCCATGATAGGTCTCCAAAATTTCAAACAAAATTTAGAGAAGGTTATTGTTTACCATAATTTTTAAGAACAACAAACTTCCTTGATCATCTCCTGTTCTTTGTAAGAATCTTCTCTATACTCTCTAGTATCTACCATAAAATTCCCAAAGACAACTAAGATAATTATCTTATTTTCATCCTAGGATATTCACACCAGCTCAAGCATATTAATTTTTTTCAAAGTCATTCATACCTAGTATATGCATATCGTGTAGTAGATGAAATCGAGGAGCAGCCGTAAGCTTTGGAGGTCCAGCTGCCAGAAACTAACTTAGGCTCAAACTAGCATTCAGGCAAGCCCTGGTTTGCATTTAAGTTCCTTACAGTGTTTTGCAGTTTTATTTCACCTTACATCTTCAGATGATTGTGCATTACGTTTAAGGTGTTTGATATCCACTTGCATGGCCCACAAATCCTATGGAGTCCTTGGTAGGTCTACGGCCCGTTGAGTAGACACTACTATGCTTATGCTCATAGGAATTCGGTAGAAGTCGAGTAGATGGAATCTACTCACGAGATAGGAATTTTATCACACGGGAGGATCTGGAATAAGTAAATGGTTTATGAATATGAAATTGAGACCGAGCAGTGGGTAGGAAGCAGCGAGACGTGGTCTCACGTGCGTAGCCCTGCTTATGTCGATTGAGGACCGTTTCGTGTGCGGTCCTGCTGGACAAGCTTGAATTGTACCGGCGACATACTAGAGGAATGGGCTCCAGTAAACTGACGTAGCTTGATACTGGTTTGTCGAGGCATTCCGCTCTCTTTTATAGGCGTGGGTTGAGGGCAGTACGGTGTAAATCATCTTGTGGGCACGTCAGAGTACGTCCCACGCAGTGACATCCTGCTCGTGATGGATCGACCGGTTTGTCATTCGAGTGTTTAGTGAAAGGTGGCCATATACGACTAGTACCGAATTGTTATGTAGGTACTGCTGAAAGTACTCGCTGGCATTTCTGAAAGTGCGTATGTGTCGTGTTGTTTCGGGTATGTCCTGATTGCAATCACTGCCCCTCGCGGTAATAGAGTACCACTTGTTCACTGCGCCGTGACGTAGTAAATACTGAAGAAGTCAGGAGAATATTATATATTGGTTTACAAATTGCTTGGATAACCTTGTTTGGCTTAGAGATAGTACAATTAAAAGTTTATAGTTTCCCCATACTTTACCTGTAAAAGAATTATGTGCTTTGTGCACGTTATATCATCAGGAAAGTGTTTCTTGTTTGATTGTGGAGTCTATGATGTGCCGTGCCTGCAGAATGTCATGTGCTACCTTAAATATGAATATAAGGATCCACTTGTAGGCGAGTCCTTAATGCTTTACCTTACCTATGCTTAGTATTCACCCTTGCATATGTCTAGTGAGACGGGTTAGTCTTGCTGAGCCTTATGCTCACGTTTGCAGTTAACAAGTTTTTGCAGATTATACGACTGATGACGGGTTTGATGATGAGGCTGCACCCCATCCCAGGTTTACTGTCGAGTGGGAACCCAGCACGTCGCCGTGAATTGTGTGTTGCTAGTGCAAAGTGTCCAGGACATGGATGACTTTGCTTTTGCATAGCTAGTGCTGAGAGCCTAGCTATGATGTATAGTTCTCTTTCCTTTCGTTAGTATTTTTAAAACTTCCGCTGTGCTTTTCAATAAATACTTGGTATTGTAAATGGTTCTCGCCCTTCTCTTGTATACTGTTGGGTGTCGCATCGCACGACACCACCCAATGAGATCTTTGGAGGTCAGGATTCCGGTGCCCACATAGAATATTCGGACAAGTGAGCTTCGTCCAAGATTTTCTTCCAAAGGTCCATGTCATGTGGCACTACAATTTAATTTCTAAACCATAGAGCACCATGCTCATCTCTCCGAAAGCACTTCATCTCACCGCTGTCCATTCTCTTGATGATGTGAGACATACCCTTGTCCTTCTTTTGAGCTTCAATAATCTCATCTCGGATTGTAGGAATGAGAGCAAGATTGTATAAAGCTCCATATGGAACCAAATATAAACTCGGTTCTTCCTCTTCCATAGGTGTGATGGTCAAATTATTTACATGAGACTTGCGGCTAAGCGCATCAGCAACCACATTAGCTTTGTCGGGATTGTAATGAATCTCAATCTCATAATCCATGATCAATTCTAACCACCTTCGTTGCCTCGTGTTTAGCTCCTTCTGAGTGAAAATATACTTCAAACTTTTGTGATCGGTGTAGAGGTGAACAAGATTTCCAAGCAAAAAATGCCTCCATATTTTTAGAGCTAGCAGCACTGCAGCGAGCTTCAAGTCGTGAGTCAGATAGTGCTGTTCATGATTGCGGAGCTTCTATGATCCATAAGCGACCACACGTCCTTCATGCATAAGAATGCAGCCAAGACCGATGCCGGATGAAATGCAATAAACATCAAATGTTTTCATCGTATCCGGTTGAGCTAAAACCGGGGCTGTTGTGAGATGCTTCACCAATGTTTGAAATGCCTTCTCACAAGCTTCATTCCAAATATATTTGGTGCCTTTCTTTAACAGCACCATCATAGGTTTAGCAATTTTTGAGAAGCTCAGAATGAACCTCCAATAATATCCGCCTAAACCAAGGAAGCTTCGGACTTCATGTATGGACTTTGGAGATTGCCATTTCAGCACTTGAACAATCTTATTTGGGTCCGCAGCGATGCCCTCAGCTGAAATAATGTGTCCCAAGAATGGCACTTGACTGATCTAAAATTAACACTTGCTGAATTTTGCATAGAGCTTATGGTCTCGCAATCATTGGAGTACGATATGCAAGTGTTCGGTGTGTTCTTCATCGGATTTGGAATAAACCAATATGTCATCAGTGAAGACCACGATGAACTTATCCAACTCTGGCATGAACACCGAGTTCATAAGATTCATAAAGTTGGCCGGAGCGTTGGTGAGACAAAAAGACATGGCACGATATTCATACAGTCCATATCGCGTTAAGAATGCCGCTTCGATATATCTTCCGTCCGAATTTTGATTTGATGATATCCGGACCGAAGATTCATCTTGGAAAATACCTTAGCACCCACCAATTGATCAAAAATAATGTCGATGCAAGGTAGTGGATACTTGTTCTTCATAGTCACGGAATTTAACGGACGATAGTCCACACATAACTGCAACGTTTCATCCTACTTCTTAACGAACAGCTGAGCAGCCCCCAACTGAGGAGCTTGGGCGAATAAAACCTTTGTCCAGCAGGTTCAATCTTGAACTCCATGTCACGTTCTGGTGGCATGCCCGGTAGATCATCGGAAAACACATTGGGATATTCGCGAAACACCGGAATGTCTTCCAACTTAATGGATTCAGAGGGGGGGTGAATGGTAGATTATAACTTTTTAGCGGAAGCAACGAAAACACCACTCGGCAGAAAACAGATCTGTTAAAGAAACCGTGTGTGTGACTAATCTAAACGTGTTTCACCGTGACAATAGTGATATATATCAGAGAGCATCAAATAACGAAGATGACACAACAAGAATCACTCAAATCCATCAAGAGAAACTCAAGTTACGATCGAAAGATTGAACAAAGATCAATCAGTTTTACCAAGTAAAAAACAGATCTGCAATACTGCAAAGAAACTCGTGTAGATCAAAAACCACAATCCAATGACCGTGAAATTTTGATAGATGATAGAAAATCAAGTTGTGAAGAGAACCCAAAAGGAATCACGTCAATCGTATCTGAAAAATACGAGTTATGATAAAACCACTGACGAAAGGTAGTCTGTGCAGAAACTCGACGAGTAAAACTTGTCTGGAACAAGTCGGATGAACAAGGCACAAAAGTTCCTTTCAACTACAAATTTTATTCTATAAAAAAAAGAGGAACAGCCCAAAAGTTGTCTACCACAAGCTCTGGCCTCCCTTGCTTATATAACGAGCTCGAAAGCCAACTCAACTCAAATAAGGACTCTAATCCTACTCCGTTCACGGTCGAAACTTTCTATAACTGCTCAAGACTCTTCTATACGCATATAGAAGCAATCTTAAGACTTCAAAACACATTAGGAACGTATCCCACATTCTTAAAACAACCCAAATTCGTGATCCACACGAAATCCAAACATAACCAACTCAATACTTTCCATACACGTGCAAAAACTAACTTCGCCGCAACCGAAGTCATCATCTCATACGATCTGATGCTTCCAACCAGATCTTTCCTTCCATAACCCATCTTCGGAACCATGTTGCCACGTCATGCACCGCAAGCATACGTGCAAACACCTTCCTTCGACATCCACAATACCTTCATATGCATTGTTCTTGATCCATATGTGCTTGGTTGTTGAACCTCATCTTCTCCCTCAGACTAGTTCAATGGATCTCGTCACCAGCCATGTCTTGAACTCAAGCAACACCTGCACATGAACAAACAACCAATACGTACGAGTGCAAGTCTGCGACTTGACTCAAATTAGTTCCCAACACAACACTTTACGTGAGCACCTCACATAAGCATGTTCTAAAACCATAGTAAATGATATCATCCATATCAACATAAAACACACCAAAAACTTAGCAAATGAATACTAAGCAATCTTTCCAACAAAAGCAAGTTCAAAACATTTCATAGTAAAAGCAGGAACATTGCGATCAAGCTCCGACCTTGCCAAAGCTAACCAACATAAGTCGGACCTGTCAAAACATATCGGAGCTTAACAAAGACATGCCGGAGCTATCAAAGACATGTCGGAGCTAAAGATAAAGCTCACTGGTGCTACCAAAAACATGTTGGGCCTAGACAAAACAAGTCAGACTTATTGTCAGACCTTCCAGAAGCTCGGAGCTAGAGTTGGACCTTGCTAATTAGGTGTTTTGGTAGTATTCAAAACTTTTATCGTCAAAGCCAATGTATTCAACACACATAGGTCTCACACACACAAATCACATCACGGCGATTGGCAGGGTTCCCACTCGGCCGTGTACCCCGATGGGGCAACGACTGACAGTTGAACCCTTCATCATATATGTTAGTATCTGCAGCAAAAACTTAAAATAGACACCGTGAGCACGAAGGCTCAGCAAGACCCGTCTCCACTAAGCATGGAACTCTATATGCATGGTATACATAATACAGGACAGCAGTTTGCAATAAAAGACTCACCTAATGTTAGTCCTTACTTTCAGCTTTTAGCAGTAAATTAAGGCTTGATGAATCTGAAATTTAGTGAGCAACCTGTTCTAAACATACAAGTATCAATACATAATTATTCCATAAAGAATGATTCAATAACTGTGAAGGACGGTGATTCAAATCAATATACACCTACAGGGATACCCGAATAGCACGACACATACACCCACACCGAGAGCTGCGAAGGCACACTCCACTGATGTTGTATGCGACAACATTTCACCCGCTACCTAGACGTCGAACCGGTCCCACCGCTACGAGCCGCAGGCCCCCACACGGAGTACGACGTAACCGCTGGCAGGTTTACACCTTGTTGCTCTCAACCCGCACCAATAAGGTGGTTGGGTATGCCTCCATGCTAAGGTGGACAAGTTACATCGGTTTACTGGGTCCCATATATCCAGTATGCCTTTGGTACATTCAAACTTGCTCAACAGGACCGCACACGAATCAGTCCTTGACCGACATAGGCACAACTATAGCTCATAGACCCCTATGTCCTGCTGCTCCTACTCCATGCCCGGTCTCATATTTAACCAAATGGTGAATCTCTCACTCGACCAATCCCGTATGAACTCAATTTCTGAACACGCGAGTAGATTCCAACTACTCGACTTCGGCCGAAGCAACTATAACATTAATCATAGCTTGGACACATCGAGGACTTAACCATCTACCATTCTCTCATTGGTTTTCTGGTCATGCAAGTGGAAAACTCCAAGAAAACCTATACCAAATGCGCAATACATGCTAGCCCATATAGTGTTAAAACACTGTTAAATGCAAACCGGGGCTTGCCTGGCTGTGAGATAATATCAAAATTAATCTCCGGAGGGATGACTTCAAGTGGCTCCGGGGTCCTCTCGAGCTCGACAACTATTCGAGATGCATATAATAATGCAAGTGAATCAAAACCGGTATTATGATATAGCTCAATGGAAAGACAGTTAAGTATATGAAAATAAGCCCACGGGTTCTAGAAATTTTTCAGGGGACACTAGGTACTATTAGTGAGGTTCTGGAAAGATTTGGGAAATGTTCGTAGAGGTCTCTGTTATTTAAAATTCAATGTAAATAAATACTTTCCAGAATTTTCATGGGAAATTTGGGACTTTAACATGGCAAAAAGTTGGTGTTTAGAGGAGGTTAATAGTTACTCAACAAAATTGGTTTCATAATTTTCTAAGCACTATACTGTGAGATATTGAATTTACAATTTTGGACAATTTGCTGAAAAGTTTCTGGACATTTTGGAATTTTTAGGTACATACAGATTGGAAACACAATTTGGCTATTCAAATGAACGGAAATGGACCTGAAACTTTTACTGGAACTTAAGGGAATTAAATGGAATTATTTGCCAAGTTTGGGAATTTTTTAATGAATTGAGAGTCAGGAATTAATTAAAATAGTATTTTGTTCATGGAATTATTGAAGTCAAATTAGGGATTTCCCTACAGATTCAAGTGCACCACTTTAAAGTATAGATCACCGTGGTTCCAAAAAAATTTATTTGAGAATTTTTGGACAACTATGCTAAGAGGTATGGATTTTTAAAGTCGGAGAAAAATCTAGAATTAAATTCCAATTGGAAAATTTGAATTATAAAACGTGGGCTCACGGGTTTAAAATGGACCAGTCAGATTTAAGCCACATGGGGGCCACATAGTGCTGCTGTGGCCGCACTGGATCCGAGGCTGCACCGAATCCAGGGCAGCGCGCCACAGAGGCTGACGGTCAGGGCCTGCCCGGTCATCTTCCTCCTCGTGCTCGACTGCGTAGGGGCGGCACCCGATGGTGGCCGGCAGCAGCGCCACGACGTAGCCCACCCTAGGGCATGTTGGCCCTCCAGACTCACCGTCCCCACCTAAAAATTGATGGGGAACCCGATGGTAAGGCTCCACACGGCGATAGATGGCCGGAGAGGGACACTAGACAGCGACGGCAGAACCTAGGGTTCCGGCCATGTCAGCCAGGCCCTACGGTGCTCTATTTGACACGGAGATTGCACTGAAACGTTCCTAAAAAGCTAAGGATCGAGATAGGGGGTGCCAAAACTGGTGAAAAGTTTGGGAAACACGAGATCGCTAGCAAGGTGGGAAGCTCAAATCGGCGGCTAGGAAATCGATGATTCCGGTGTCGTTCCTGGATGAAATTCCTCAGTTTTTTGTCGAGGTGGTGTGCCAGGACTATGGCGAGATAAAAATCTAGCTAGCACGATCTGTGCCTTCACGTTGAAAATGAATTTGCAACTAGACCTAGCTCCGCTAACCTGCGAAGCTCGTCGAAAGAACTGAAAATACGGGGGCTAGGAGGTATGTCATAAGCTCAAATTTTACCAGCATCTAGAGGGAGTATATATGCATGTTTTCTCTCAAAGGAAGAAGGTGAGAAACTGACCGGAGTGCCGGTTCGATGGTGGAGCAGAGAGGTGGCAAAACAGGGGAGTTCTCCAGCGGTCACGGTTTCACTTCGGTAAGCTTCGGAGGGGGGGGGGGTCGAACTACGAACCAAACTTGGTCACAAAGCTGCACAAATGGTGGAGGAGTAGCCCAGTACGAATAAAATCGATCAATACCGCTATTCCTTACTGGATTTCGACTGCAAAGGAAAAACATTGATGGGGAGCAAGAACTGGCACCTTGTTGGTGAAACGGAAAAAAGAACTTGTGTGCTGGGGCTTGGAGAAGATATGGAGGAGCCTGTTGTTGAGGTTTTGCAGCTGGCAACAAGCAGGTAGGCAAGCACCTCAGTGGCAATTGCATGCCGTGTGGTGTTGCCCTGGGATGAAATGAACAGAGCACTCTTAGCATGACATGTGGGTCCCACATTCTGCTCATAATCATCCCCTCACTGGACAGTCCAATTCACAAACCTATCTTGTTCCAAAATTGCAAGATATTTGTGGGTAGTCCGAATTAATTATGAAGAATTTGATTCTGAATTCATATTACTGATTTAACAAAGTTTCAATCGTATTTAAAATTGAATTTGAATTTGAGTTGAATTCAATGTAGCTATTGAATTAAATCGCAACCTTGCGTCAAAAATTATGAAAGTTTGCAGGGAAACTATTTTAAATATTTGGAAGCTAGTGGTGAATTCAAATTTACATTTTGTTCAAGTTTGAACAGTAGCTAAGTTTTTTTTGAATTCCCCCTTTTAGGTATAAAATAATTTGATCTATCTCTTATCCATTTGAATTATTTTTCTTCTCGTTATTTCTACATCACAAGAATGAATTATATGTTCAAAACTAGGGATTTTACAGCTTGATCCGTGCGGAGTGGCAGACGTGGGGGCCATCATTTAGGACAAACCCCCACGCCTGCCGCGTCTTTGTAGGCCTGACAGCCGAAGCGGCCTCGGGCGGCGCCACACGCCCCTGGCTCCTCGTAACTATCAACGCTTCCAATATATGGTTTCGCTCGCAGTGTCGCCAAAATCATTGGATATTGGCGGTAACCTAAAAGCTGCTGCGGCGACCCTCCTCCTTGTAAATCGTACCGGCGTTGACTCCAATTCGTGCAACGCCTATTCGTCTCCCAAAAGTGAGGCCCGTGGGTTAGTGATCCCAGGTAGGTAAGTTTCTGTCACACTTTTGGGGCTCGTATAGTTCGGGGTGACCACCTGTGTGACAAGTCATAGTGTTGCTACTCCGAACGAAAAAGAGTGAGCGACGATGACTTGAGATGGACAACGGTTTGGCGTTCTCGAGGTGCTGCTCCCCCCGACATCTCCAACTATTCGTGCAGTCTTAGCTTCGTGACTCCACAGTGTCCCAATAATAGGTTGTCTCCGGAGACACTTGGGTCCCTCGGTGGACTCGTGAACCATGTAGATTTCCTCGGGCGGACTTATGAAACGCTAGCATTCGTGTCGCGACGTACTTCCATCACTAACGAACAGTGATGGATGCGTTCCGATTGCGCCAATTGAACTAGATAGATCGGGTTTTACCTGGATTACCCGTTAGATAGCTCACTGAGGGTGGGATTTATACTGGACCCTAGGAGCTTCTTGGCCTGCTCATCCCTCCAAGCAGACGAACGACTCATCGGTGGGGTACAAACAAACTTACGACTAATAAGCTAACTCTGTAAGGTGTCTGGGGTCCAACACACGATCTTGGCTAAGGACGACAAGCGCATGCGCCTCACTGGAATTAATTTGGGATGCTAGTGGTCAAGCATGTAATCGAATCGATACTAACACATTTCTGAGCTATTTTTCATAGCCCTTGATACGCGTGCAAGATTTCTCCTACAGCCAACTCTACAAAGACTCGGTTGAAGGCTCAGGGCTACTGATGGAGTTTTGTACCTAGGGTACCAAGCATACAGGACCGATGGTATGAGACCATTATGCGGCTACAAATAGAAGCTACCATCCATTCGAGGAGGCGCCCACCAGCAATGCCCCGACCGTTTGAGGTCGGGGTATCTAGCTTGCACAAATCTCGACCAAGAGGTCGAGTGGACGATTCATCCTTAGCTCGACCAGGGATAGGCGGGTAGTTGGGGGCATCTGTGACAGACGTTGGGTGCGGTAACTTTGGCAGGGGAATGAACATGCGTTGTGACCCATTGTAGTATAAGTCTGCCATCCTTCCCATCCAACGTCAGAAGGGCGGTAACCTCACCCACAAGACGGTGACTTGAAGACCAAGGAAATGCCAAGACTGAAGCTTCCGCTGCCCAGACAAACTAGATGCATAGAACGATCATTGTCAAACTGGCCCCACTATGAGGAATGTGGGAAAGATAGTACTGCCTTCTTCCATATAAAAAGAACCCCAAGGCCTTCCGCGATGAGGGGGGGGGGGGGGGGGGTGAATTCACTATGTATTTGCGATTACTATACACATTTACTTTACGAATTTATCTTATGCATTTCCTTACACACTTTTCCATTGGTGCACTTGCACCCTTTTTCTTCGATGCACTTGTGTCCCTTTCCTTTGCACACTTGCATTCGTGCCTTACTTTTCATAGGTCGATGTGTGTTTATGCGTACGCATTACTTTCATAGAAGTTTTTACTTTCTTAGAGTTCATATACTTGAGCAAGTGTTGCTTGTAATATGTTCTCTCGCATTTTGAGCTAACAAAGATCACGGAAGACTACCTCTGAACATAGGTCTTTGTTTGCCTAAACAAGGATAAATCTCTTGTTCTTTGCAGCTAGCCATACGAAGATGAACGTGATTCAATACAAATTTGCTAGTCGGTTTCCGAAACACCGACAAGAACAAAGGATGAATAGGGCTCTTAACACCTGTTGCCTACCCCTACAACTCATGGATCTACGAGGCATCATCTAATGCTACTTAACTACCCATGCACCATGCTTGCATGCTAAATAAATATTTTAAAGTTGCAATACAAGATCTATCTTAAGATAATGAATAACCTAAACATCGTTCAACCAATATTGAAACCAAGCACTGTGTTATTCATACTAACATATTCATATCTAATTAGACTATAGTGGATGTTTATGAGATTATGACAACATAATAACACAAATACTATATTATCATATTAACATCAAAACCTACCACATGCCTAGACTCCACATTCAAACAAGAAACAATTCATATAAGCAAATGAATAATAAAATACTAGTATTATTATAATACATAAAGCAACAAAAAATACATGAGCTATAACTTTTCCAGTGGACTTGGGACTCGAGGCTCCTCTCTACACTCTAACTCCACTAAGGGGTAAGACAAATGTGTATATAAGAGAGTGATGCTCAAAAGCTACCAGAGAGGGGTGAATGGTAGATTTAAATTTTCTTATGCGGAAGCTACAAAAACCCCTCAATAGAACCCAATCTGTAAAACAAACCAATGTGAGTGTTCATCTGTGAAGAAAAGTAGTAGACATTATAGAGAATCAAGTCACGAGAAACCCCAATAATAATCACATGAAATTTTCGAGTAAAACTCAAGTTATGACCAAAACCATAAACAAAAGTCAATTTGTTCTAGCAGAACAAAAACAATCTATTCTGTTGCAAAGAAACTGCTGTACCATGAGAACTGTGATACCATGTTAGATTTGTAGATAATGGATAATTGAGTTGTGAAGACAACAAACAAGAGTAATGACAATTGGATCAGTAAAACTCGATTTATGATCAAAACACTGAAGCAATGTTGGGTTGCGTAGAAACTCGACGAGAAGAACTTGCCAAAAACAAGTTGGACGAATAACGTAGAAAATCTCATGTAAACTAAAAACTTTATTCAATGAAAAAAAAAGACAAATAGGCACAAGTCATGCTGTCCATGAGCCCTGGCCTATTGCTTATATAACCAGCCCAAAGGCCTAACAATCAAAGTTAGGACTCCTAATCCTACTTAGATTTAACCGAAACATTCCATAACTTCTCAAAATTCTTCCATACGTAGATAGAAGCAATCTTAAGACTTCCAAACACCTTAGAAACGCCCCACACATACCTAAAATAACTCAAGTTCGAGCCCAACATGAAATCTAACTATACCAAACTCAAATCTTTTCATAAACGCACCATAACCATCTCAGGTTCAGCCTTAGAACATAATCCAACCGGTTGGACCGTCCTAGTCATATTTTCTTGTCCATAATTCTTATCCACACTTTGGAAAAATGTTGCCATATCCATGCATCCCTCACACATGCAAACACTTTCCAAAACATCCATGATACCTTCATATATATTGTTCTTAACCCCAACATGTTGCATGATCTCATGATCAACTCAATCACAATTCCTCCTGAACTTTGTTGTTGAACCTCATCTTCTCTAAAAGACTAGTTCAATGGGTCACCATTACCAGCCATGGGTTGACCTCAAGCAACACCTACACATGAACAAACAATCAATTCATCCGAGCACAAGTCCTCAACTTGACTCACATTACTTTAAAAACCACAACACCTTATGTGAGCACCTCACATAAGCATGTTACAAGACATGGCAAGATATCGTCCATCATGATAAGCCAAAACGCATCAAAAACTTAGTCCAAAAATACAAATCAAATATTTCATAAGCCAAAAAGCATGTTTGAAACATTGCAAGTTAAAAACATAGTAGCCACACGAATATTTCGGCGAATAGAAAGATCGAACAGTCCAAACAGCTGCTCTGCATTCTACAAATAAAAGTTCATTCTCACTCCAAAACATCGACTCACATTCAGCTCATGTGCCACTAAGTTGGGATATTCCAAAATGAAATACATGTGCAACTCCTTTGATAATATTGTTGTTTTAGCTAAAAATATGGGGATTAAAATATCCAAGGAAAATTATGATATTGTTGAGATAATAATTGATTTAGAAAAAGCTAGATGTGCTCTGGTAGATAAAAACATGAATAAAAATAGTATGAAACAGAGTGATGAATGTGATTCTCTGTATAGTAATAATTCTTCTTTGAAATTAGAGTGGTTTCAATCAGAATCTGACTTGGAGGAATCGGCAAGGGCTCACAAAAGTAAGAAAACTAAAAAAAGAAGTAGAAAAATTACTCCTATTATGGAAGAGGATCCTAGAAGAAGTAAAAGGAGTGCTCCATCTGTGTATAGGAACATAGAGAATCGGTTTAAGACTGGTTCCAAAATTAAATATGCCAAAAATAAATGACCGAGGGCATATTTTGGCATTGTAGAGGTTTAGGGAGAAAGTGGAAACTTACCTTTATCAAGGATATGATTAGAGAACATAATTTTGATGTGATCTGTCTTGAAGAAACAAAGTTGAAGGATATAGATGATAGTTTCTTGAGGAAGTTAGATTACATTAGAATGTATGAATGGCATGATATACCAGCATGTGGGTTATCAGGTGGGATTTTAACTGGCATTAAGAAAGATAGATTTGATATTTTACAGTGGAGCGATGTGACTCACTTGCTGCATGTTGATATTTTGGACGAAAAGATTAATAAAAAATGGACTCTAGTCATTGTGTATGGGGCTCCCAATGTTATGGATAGGGAGGTGTTTTTAACAGAATTGTCAGCTTGTTGCTACAGAATGTCGAATCCCTTTATCATAGGAGGTGATTTTAATATTGTTAGATTTCCTCATGAAAAAATAAAAGTTTTATGAATAATAGATTTTCAGATTTGTTTAGTGCCATTATTGATCATTATGATTTGAGGGATTTGGAATATTTTGGTGGTGCTTATACTTGGTCCAATAATCATATGGACCGTACTATAGAGAAATTGGATAGAATTTTAGTTTCTGTTGTGTGGGAAGATATATTCCCGAGGATTACAGTATATAAAAAACCAAGGGAGTTTTCTGACCATAATCCCCCTATAATCCATGATTTGAATACTAAAAATAAAATGCTTTTCTTTCCACTTTGAGCTGCTTTGGTTAAAACAACCTGAGTTCTATAAGAATGTACAGCAAAACTAGGAGGAAAGAAACTAAGGATAAAAATGCCTTAGGCAAAGTTCTTTACAAACTCAAAAAAGTGAAAAAATTCTTAAGAGGATGGAACGTTAACAACGCTGGAAAAAATAAAAAATTAAAAGAGGAGATCCTGCATAAACTAGGTGAATTGGAGCAGAAAAAAGAAAATGCTATTTTAAATAATTGTGAATTGAAAACTAGAATTTCTCTCCAAACTGAACTCTTCCAAATTTATGAGATGGAAGACCTCTATTGGTTTAAGAGTAGTAGACAAACTTGGTTACTAAAAGGTTATCATGATTCTAAATTTTACCATAGGATTGCTAATGGTAAAAAAAGAAAAGGTACTATTTTCTCTCAAAATAAAGATCGGTAGATAATACATGGAAATAAAAATTTGATTGCACATGCTACTGATTACTATAAGCAACTTTTTTATAAATCTTCTGGAAATGCATTTAATTTGAACGATGATTTCTGGGATGATCTCAGAAATTGATAATGAATCTCTGACAGCACCATTTCAAGAAAATGAAATAAAAAAAGCACTTTTGATATGGAAAAAATAAGGCTCCAGGACCCCTTCCCAATGAATTCTATCAAGGTTGATGAAATATAATAAAAAATGATATAATGGAACTTTTCAAGGATTTTTATGATAATAAATTGCCAATTTACCGAATTAATTTTGAGTTGATTACTTTACTACCAAAAATTAAAGATGCAGAAAAAATACTGCAGTTTAGACCTATGTGTTTGTTAAACTGTCTTTATAAATGGTTCACCAAAGTATTAACATCCAGACTGGAACCTATAGCTCAAAAACTTATTCATGGAGCTCAATCAGCTTTCATTCCCAAAAGAGACATTATGAATGGAATTATGTCATTGCATGAGATAATACATGAAACTAAAAAGAAAGAAGATGAAGCTGGGGTTATAATTAAATTAGACTTTGAAAAGGCCTATGATAAAGTTGATTGGAATTTTCTGTTAAAATGCTTTCAATCAAGAGGCTTATCTAACAAATGGTGCTTTGGTCGCGTAATATTTTGGAAAACAGTACTCTTAGCATTAGAGTTAATGATGAATCTGGTACCTATTTTACCAGTTTTAAGGGTGTTAGACAGGGTGATCCTTTATCTCCTTTGCTGTTCAATTTTGTGGCGGATTGTTTGGCTAGGATGGTGCATAAAGCTCAAAATAATTGCCTTATATCTGGCCTAGCCTCCAATCTGATTACTAATGGTATTGCCATTCTTCAATATGCTGATGATACTGTCTTATGTCTTAAAAGTAATATACACCAAGATGTTAATATGAAACTTTAACTGTCTATATATGAGAAAATGTCAGGTCTAAAAATCAATTATGATAAAAGTGAAATTTACATCATTGGAGAGGATAATGACAATGAGACGGCAATAAATTTTGCAAACATCTTCAATTGTCAGATTGCGACTTTTCCCTTGAAATACCTTGGGATCTCAGTTTCCACTAACAGATTGCATGTGGCAGATTGGCACAATATGGAAATGAAAATTTCAAAGAAGATAGAGGTGTGGAAAGGAAATTTTCTATAGATGGCAGGGAGGGTGACGTTGATCAACTCTAGTTTGACTAACACTCCCATATACTACATGTCTATGTTTCTCATTCCAAAAACAGTGATAAATAGAATAGATATTGCTAGAAAGAAGTTCCTTTGGCAAGGTTGTAGTAAGAAGAAGAAATACCACTTGCTTAAATGGGACAAAGTATGCAAAGATAAGAAAAAACGGGTTTTTGGTATCAAAAATCTTTGAAAATGAATATAAGACTTTTAACAAAGTGGTGGTGGAAACTAGAAAATGAAAATGGTCCTTGGCAAGATATTGTGTCTGCAAAGTATATTAAAGGGTCTCCGATTAGATCTATTAAGCATAGAACTTCAGATTCTGCTGTTTGGGCTGATTTAATGAATATCAGACACTTATATTTGAATGGTAGAAGGTTTACTCTAGGAAATGGTGATAAAATTATATTTTGGTATGATGTTTGGCTTGGTGACCAACCTCTTTGTATGTCGTACCCGTTACTGTATGAATTTTTTTCTGATAAGGATATGTCTGTTGGAAAATGTGCTCTTCATAACTGGACTATGCATTTTTCTCCTAATCTCCCTGTTATTCTTCATAGGCTGGCCAATGTTCTTAATCAACAGATTATTCAAACTTGTGATGATAGAGTTAGGTGGAATGGGAGCAGGTCAGGTTTTTTCACTGTTAAGTCTTTGTACAATAGAATGTCTATTGCTGAACATTGGAAATCTTATAATAGGGTGTGTAAAACTAAAATCCCACCCAAGATCAAGAATTTCATATGGTTAATTGAGAACAAAGTTCTTCCTATCAAAGAGGTGCTTGCGAAAAGAAGGTGGAATGGGGATACCGCCTGTTGTTTTTGTGAGCATCTGGAAACCATATATCATGTTCTTTTCTCTTGTTCTTGCATGAAGGTAGTCTGGGGCGTCATTGCTAGTTGCTTGGGTTTGAATACCAGACCAAGGAATATTGACCAGCACTGGGAATGGATCCCAATTATCTTGCCTGGTGGAAGAGAGGTTTATTTGCTGGGACTAGCTTCAATTTGTTGGGCGGTTTAGATACTAAGAAATAGAGCTTGTTTTGATGGAAAAAATATTAATCATCCTTGTGATATCGTTTTTTATGCATGTTCGCTAATGAACTAGTGGGCAGGTTCATTTCATCAGGACATGGAGGATCAAATCGAAAAAGTAGTTGACAATATTATGCACGAGGACATGAAGATTATGAATGCTCAAGGAGCTGTCATGATGTTACCAGCACCTCACCAATGGGGGGATGAGGACATGCAAGATATATGAAGCATATTCTGCAGTCTGTTGTTTAAAAAGTGGTTATCTGCATCTTCTGGCAGTTTGATCCTAGTGATATCCTTAGTTAAGTACTATAAGAACTTTCGCTCATTTTGCTGCCTGCGAGCAGATGGTTGTTTACAGCATGATGTTTCTTTTTGGTAAACCCCAAGGGGGGAAACAGGATGCCTTTTCATCTTAATATCTGAAGGTCAACAGAACTAAAGTAGATTTGATTCAGATGTAATATGGTTTTGATGTACCGCTTGATCTCTGTTTCATAATGAAATGGAGGTGGCTTTGCCGATTCAAAAAAAAAATACATGTGCAACTCACATGCGTTGGGTTCGGACAGTCCAAACTATCTTTTGGAGTTCATTTTTTAAAGTTTGGACAATGCAAAGTGAGTGTCTCGGGTATGCTCAAAACTTTACATGAAAATTCTCACTTTTAGCCTATTTTCTATTGTATTCAGCACATAAGTATCACAGTGTCAGGACCTATTTATACTAGTTTTTGAGGTGGATCGCGCCAGAATTCGTAGGAATCAGTTGTTGCCACCATTAGGGAGCCATGAGGAGCCAACACGTGGAAGTTGAATGAGCTTGGCGCCACCAAGAGTATGATCACACTCTGATTCGCGTGCACTTTCTCGTGGGTATTTTGCGGGCTGCTTTCTATAGGAAGCTGACTGGTGGGCCCTAAGACCATTCTAGAGTGAATCACCATTGGATTTCATTGGATACCCCTGCAGTGGGCTATTTGATCCTTGTTATGCCATATGTTAGCCTCTCGTTAGCTGGAATGGCAGTTTTCAGGATTACATCACTTGTTTCTTCTTAATTATGTTTATATATATATATATATATATATATATATATATATATATATATATATGCATGCACTATTTTCTCCAAGTATAAGTGGAATTATGCTAATCCTATAGGTAATGCATGTAAGTAATGTCCATTCTTTCAAATATTTGAGGTATATTAAATGTTGAAATTCTTAATGACCATTAACAAACTGCCCCAAGCTTGCCCTTTGCTCGTCCCGAAGCAAATTAAAAGACTTAGGTTCTTGATCAGGAGTTGCTATTATGTTCTATGCTTCAATAGTATCAAATGCACAACTAAATATTCTACATTGTATTGAATAAATTGTTAATAATACTCACCCTTTACCTTAATCATTATGGGGCTTTTGCCTTCTCCTCTTCTCGGGTGGTTGAAAGATAGAATAGCTCATGAAAAATGCATTATTTTAAATCTTAATTCAACATAAATCTCTCAGAACTTCAAATGATATTCAATATTGAGAGTAAGTTCCTCAAATGATACTCTCGATCACTCCTTTGGGTATGTGGTATTTTTTTCATTGAGTATTGTCATACATCTATAATGCTTTTTGCGCAACATAATAGAGAACAAGAGTACGCATGTTCGCATCATATAATTCGCTAAGTCAAAAGAGTAAGCTTTGGAAGAAAGTTAATCATACTTCTAGATGAAGATGTGCAAGTGTGATAAAATTTGTGGAAGTGGAAGGTAATTTATTTTTGTGGACTTTATTTATTATAAGGATGAACCATGGGTATTTCTTTCTCGTGCTCATTTATTGAGAACATGCTTTATCCTATTTCTTTTTTCATGTAGTCATGCCTTCTATTCTTTTTTTAATTAAATTGAAGAGAGTATTTGGCAATGGAAATATGGAGTATCATTTGTGGTGGAATTTGGATAACGGAAAATTTGCTAACTTCTAGTGTTGAAGTTTAGCACGTGCACATGTAAATCTTGATCTTCAAAGCATGAAATGATTCTCACATGGGTGTATACAAGTTTGACTAGACTAAATGTGAAAACAAATAGCATATGCATGAGGTTTATCAATTCTAAATAACATATGGCTTTGGTAGGAAATTTAAATCAAGCGATGACTTAAATTTAAATTAATTTAAAAATGTTTCCCAACATCAAGTTTTACTTGTGACACCCGGTTCCGAAAATTAACCAAGCATGATGCATGTGTGTGCCCGGGATGTGTAACACATATACAAAATTGATTCACAAATGATAAACAGAAAAATTCCACAGCACAAATTATTAAATATGTACTTTTATTACAAAATTCAAGTAATTCTCAAATTACAGCTCTAATGATCGTTATTAATAAATCTGAAACTAATGCAGCGGAAATAATCTAATGAAGCAACTAAACAAATTGAACGTAGGGGATAGCGCTGCTCCAAGCAATATAGCAGGCAAGTCGACGATAGCACATAGCCTAGTACTCCGCATTATCCTCGGGATACTCCCAAACATCACCTGAAACTGTTGGTGGGGGAATTGCAAGGGTGAGCACATGTCGTACTCAGCAAGTGTAGGAAAATAATGACATGTAGCTTAAACATGGAACTGATAATAAATAATTTCTATTTGCTGAAAAGTACACTGAAGACATATGAAAAACAACCTACAATCTCTGTGTAGTATTTCCATCATATCCCAAATAAACACAATAATTCATATCCATCATCCATTAATCATCCATTCACCTGTTTCTCGCCATTATCATTAACCATGACCATTAATCACCATCTAATCCATAACCATGACAAAACCATAATCATGAATATAACCATCACCAACTCTCAAGTTCTATGCTAATCATGGAAGTTGTCAAGGTGCTCATAATGAGGAGCATGACTATCATGATAGTTTTAACACTCTGCAGAGGTTGTACCACTTTACCCTTATATTCAGGATTTCATCACCATTCGGTGACTAAGAACTTCTCTTATGCCATCTCACACTTTCTACAATGTATTCCTAGCGACAAGGATGGTCAAACAAGACTAGTAAACACTTATCTTGGGTTTTCCATCAAATTGACTCAAGCATGCAGTTTTGCAAACAAAACTTTTAAAAACACGATCAAAATGATAGAGGACACTTGCGTTGCTCCTGAGATTGATTAGGGTCAAAAGCTTCAATGTTCTGGTACTGGAGGTCCTCGAAAACACCCTCTATGTAACACCTTCTATTCCACGCAATAGACATACAAAACATACATTACAATCAATAAATGCTCATATATTACTCAATATGCCATGATATGCATGATTTATGCAATTGTGAGGTAAAACATGTTAATAAGTGCTATTAATGTTTACTAACTAGTTACAATAGTTTTTAACAAGTTTCAACGGGTTTCAAGTTGATTTGAGTTAATTGGGAATTAATTCAGCACAAAACAGACAGAAAGACCGGACTAGTCCGTTCACGGGGGCCAGACTAGTCCGTTCTGGACTAGAAAGTCGATCAGACTAGTTTGCACTTGGCCGGACAAGTCCGCTCGGCTAGGTTTTTTGACGAACTTCCAATTAGAGTATAGTTTCAGTTGAATTATGGGATCAAGATTGAAGTAGAAATATGATCTTAGGTAATTACCGTGAACTCAACAACTCAAGGGTTGAGAATTCTATAAAACTCAAGATCTTGGCATTTGGATCCAAAGAGGATGGATAATTGGTGAAGAATTGATGATGATGTCGATGCGTTGACGAAGATCGATCTTGCTTGATCCCTCTCATTCATTCTTCCCTCCTCCTGGCTGCAGTGCACTCTTCTTGACGGCGGCTCTCATGAATAAGGGTTTGGAGTTTCTCAATTGTGACAAAATGATGAAAGTTGGGGTGGTGGGGTGCTTTTATAGATGTGGAGGTGATAGGGTTTGATGGATTTTGAGTTTGAGGTGGTGGAGGCCGAGTAGGGGCTCCACATGGGCTCCACAGGGGATCGACACAATGTTCTTGGGCCCAACTAAGGTAAATACCCAATAACAAATTGTGAAGGAAAAGATTGAGTCCGAGTCGGGCACACTGGACAAGTCCGTTAAGGGTCGGACTAGTCGATATCAAACAGAGACTAAAACGGACAAGTCCATTCTGGTTCCGGACAAGTCTGTTCTAGAACAGAAACAAAATTGGACAAGTCCGGGGTAATGGGCTGGACAAGTCCGGGATGGCAAAGAAAGGGTTTTCCAGACTAAAGTTCAACAAGGAACAAACTAGTCCGCTTCTACCACGGACAAGTACAAACAACATTAGAGACCAAACTGAACTAGTCCATGCATTGTGCCGAACAAGTCCAGGATCTGAAAGAAACTGAATTTTCTGAAGAAGAATTGGGTCACCGGACTAGTCCGGGGTTATGGGCGGACAAGTCTACACCCTGACAGTTTTAAATTGCTATTTTGTCCTAAATTCATTTTAATATTGTTCTTTTTATTTTGCTTAAGGTTAAATATATATAACAGTGTATGAAATTAATGATGGATAAAAATGAGGGTGTTGAAAACCTACCCCCCTTAAAATGAATCCCGCCCTCGAGATTCGAGGTAGAATGAAAGAGATAGGGAAATTCTATCTTGAGATCATCTTCCAGCTCCCAAGTTGCTTCCGATTCTGCATGATGCTTCCATTGTACTTTGCACCATTGAATCACCTTGTTTCATACGACTCTCTCCTTGGTTTCAAAGATTTTGATCGGCTGCTCGGCATAAGTCAAATCTGCCTCTAATTCCAATTCCTCCATTGGCACCTGTTCTTCTAGTACCCTTAGGCACTTCTTGAGCTGCAAAACATGAAACACATCATGAACATCAACAAGATGTGCTGGCATCTCAAACTTATATGCCACTTCTCTACGGTTGCCCAAAATCTTGAATGACCCAATATAGTGAGGTGCCAACTATCCTCTGACATTAAACCGCTTATCATCTCGCATAGGTGACACTTTGAGGTACACGAAGTCTCCCACTTCAAAGGCTAAGTTTCTCCACCTATTATCAGCATAGCCCTTTTGTCCTTTTTGAGCGGCCCTCAAATTCTCGTGGATTATCTGAACTTGCTTTTCAGTCTCTTGCATGTAAAATCCCAGATTTTCCCTTAATATGAAGTTCAACTATCAGTTTGTTTTCAACCATAGTGGAGATCAAATGTGGTTGTGCATTTGAACTTGAGATCATTAAGAATTTTTCTTTCACCCGGTCTTAAGTTTTATTACCATAAGGGATGAACTTCACCAATGACCTTAGAATAATTTAAGTGACCTTTCTACAAGTTTTGGAATTTATTGAATAAAAATTTCTAGGGCAAATTACTATGCAGAACTAAATATATTCAAATTCATTTGAATATAGCAATGTACAATTAGACCCTGACAAAATATTCAAATCTGAGGCCACAAATTTTTCCCTGGCCTCATAATATTCCAAATAGACTTCCTGCCAAGTTTAAAGATTTTTGAATTCCATTTGCAATTTTATTTGAGACGCTTAGCAAATTTGAGCCATATTTAGAATTAAAATTTCGAATTCTGTTCCACTTAGTTGAACATCAGGATTTTAACACACCCTCAAGGTCAGCATAACATGCTTGACCTATCCACAAGGTTTCAAAATTTTTGAAGCTCAATTGCTATTTAACTCAGTGGTCCCATTGAATTTCATCCAAATTCAAATTTAAATTTGAAATTCAAGTGAAACTTGACCAAATTCGAAATCCAATTTCAGAATAAAGTTCCAGATATTTATTTGAGCCTCCCCACAAAAATCTAGAATTTTTGGTTCAGGTTTGGTATGAGAATTGAAGTTGCAGAGAAGCGAAGAGGATAAGGGCAGGTGGGACCCACTATCAGCCTCACAAACTCGGTTGAACCGACGGACATGCTCTGTATCCGGCTGTCCCCGCTGATCGACATCGGGAGCGCTCGACACCGCGACACGGCATGCAAGCCACTGAGCTGCCTGCTTGCTTGCGCCGTGGCAAGCTCCCCTCGTCCTTCTATGCCTATTTATACCCCCTAGCCGTCGGCGTCGAGCTCCGTCTCTGTTTCGCACTATAGCCGCTGCCCTCTGTTTGTTGAGTTTTGGCGGGAGATTAAAGCCATTTTTTACCGAGTTGTATGTATATAAAAGTCTTGTCACAACATCCTCTACATGTTATATTTGATCATTAATCGTGACAAAGCTTCTACTTGAGGTATTTCAAAGTTTTCCGGTCGTCGTCAAGGAAGCCGTCGGGAACCTTCACTGCATCACCGTCGAACTCCGGTTCTAAGCCGTTTCCAGTCTCGATCCTTTGAGCAAAAAGGTTCGTAATCCTCTCTATTTTATGCTCACAAAATTTAAGCCTATGACATGAACTGTAGCTCGAGTTTTTATTCAATAACCAAATCGTTGTTTGATAGAACAACAAGGCTTCATGCTTAAATTCGTTTCATTGTTGCAATCATTCTTTAATCTGGCTAGAAGATAGCTACTATATATCCTAGCGCAACTTCCTGCCCAAGAGCCCCAAAAGTTATCAACCAATCACCTTAGATTTCGAGATTTCGCGGCCACCGGTTGAAAAAACGTACTTCGCCGTTGAGCTTATATCTCGCGGTTGTTTCCTCTCATCCCTAGTCAGGATCCTTGATCCTTGAAGTGCCTGGAAGCATTTGGAGAAGTTCCTGAGTTGTTTGATCTTGAGTTGGGTGAGTTCAAGCATGCCCAAGCTCTCACTACCGCCGCCGCTGTCGCACGCATTGTTCCGGTCCATTTCAGCCGATGCCGACCTCACCGACGTGCTCGGTGCCCCCGAAAACACCTAAACGGCATTTCTTTGCGAGTTTAGTGCAGCGGCTTGGTCGGCGAAGAGATCGCCGGCGAGCTACCGCCACGGGCGCCGCCGCGTGCGGGCGCCAGCCCGAGTTTGAAGAAAACCAGTAGAGCCCGCGTGTCAGTCACTGCGGGATCTGGGTGTGGCCGGAGATCTGGTGTGGCTGCGCGGGTTAACCCCGTGGCGCCCGGTGCGTCCCTGCTGCGATTGGTTGGTTTTAAACCAGTGGGCCCAGCTGATTTATTTAAATGTTTCCCTTTGGAAAATAATTCCAGGATTTAACCAAACTTGGAAAATCCATAACTCTCAGTAGAATTGTCGAAAAATTCCCAAATAAAATTTGTTACAACCATCATGAAGAATACTTTCCAGTGGTGTGCTTGGATTTGTATGAAAGTCCATATAAATTTCGCCATAATTCAGATAAAAAATGCTCATAGAATTCATTCCTACAGTTCTGCTTTTTAGAAAATTCCCAAATTTGGGCAGGACACTCTCCAAAATTCTATTGATCCCCAATATGAATTTCAAGTCCATTACACATCATTTACTGGATTGGTCAGTGATCGAAATCACTATGTAGTTATAAATTGGGAAAATACAAAAAAGTCGATTTCAGAAATTTCCCCAAATTTGTAAAATCAGTTTCTCCCTGTAAGAAGCTTAGAAAATTGTGAAACAAATTTTCCTGGAACCTGTGATACCCCCTCTACATAGTACAACCACTGGTAGCCATGATAGATCTCCAAAATTTCAACCAAAAATTAGATAAAGTGATTGCTTACCATAATTTTTAGAACAACAAACTTCCTTGATCATCTCCTGTTCTTTGCAAGAGTCTTCACTATGGTCACTAGTATCTACAATAAAAGTCCCAAGCCCGATTAAGAGCATTATCTTATTTTGATCATAAGATATTAGCTTATGACCTTAAGCATATTGATTATTTTCAAAGTAATTCATATATAGTATATGCATATCGTGTAATAGCTGAAGTTGAGGAGCAACTGGAAGCTTTGGAAGTCCAGCTGCCAGAAACTAACATAGACTCAGACTCGCATTCAGGCAAGCCCCGATTTGCATTTAAGTTCCTTACAGTGTTTTGGCAGTTTTCATTCACCTTACGTCTTCGGATGTTTGTGCATTACGTTTAAGGTGTTTGACATACACTTGCACGGCCCACAAATCCCATGGAGTCTTGGGTAGGTCTACAACCCTTTGACTAGAAACTGCTATGCTTATGATCATAGGAATTCGTTAGAAGTCGAGTAGTTGGAATCTACTTGCAAGATAGGAATTTCATCACACGGGGTGAATTGGATCAAGAAATGGTTTATGAATATGAAATTAACACTAAGCAGCGGGTAGAATGCAGCGAGATGGGGTCTCACGTGCATAGCCCTGCTTGTGTCGATTGAGGTCCGTTTCGTGTGCGGCCCTGCTGGACAAGCTTGAATTGTATCGGCGACATACTAGAGAAATAGGCTCCAGTAAATTGACGTAGCTTGATACTTGTTTGTCGAGGCATTCCATTCCATTTTATAGGCATGGAATGAGGGCAGCAAGGTGTAAATCAGTTGGTAGGCACATCAGGGTGCGCCCCGCGTAGTGACCTCCTGCTCGTGATGGATTGACCGGTTCGACATTCGAGTGTTTAGTGAAAGGTGGCCATATATGACTAGTACTGAAGTGTTATGTAGGTACTGCTGTAAGTACTCGATAACATTTCCAAAAGTGCGTATGTGTCGTGTTGTTCTGGGTGTGTCCTGATTGCAATCAACGTCCCTCGCGGTAATAGAGTACCACTTGTTCACTGCACTGTGACGTAATAAATACTGAAGACGTCAGAAGAATATGATGTATTTAATTACAATTGCTTTGCAACCATGTATGGCTTAGAGATAGTAAAATTAAAAGTTACAGTTTCCCAATACTTTATCTGTAATTGCATTATGTGCTTTGTGCATGTCATATCATCAGCAAAGCGTTTCTTGTGTGATCGTGGAGTCTATGATGTGCCGTGCGTGAAGAATGTCATGTGCTACTTAAAATATCAATATAAGGATCCACTTGTAGGCGAGTCCTTTATGCTATTCCTTACCTATGCTTAGTATTCACCCTACATATATCTAGTGAGACGGGTTAGTCTTGATGAGCCTTAAGCTCATGTTTGCAGTTAACATGTTTTTGCAGATTATATGACTGATGACGGGTTCGATGATGAGGTTGCACCCCCCAAGGTTTAAAGCCGAGTGGGAACCCTACACGCCGCCGTATGTTGGGTGTTGCTAGTGCAAAGTATCCAGGGCATGGATGACTTTGCTTTTGCATAGCTAGTGCCGAGAGCATAGCTATGATGTATAGTTCTATTTCCTTTTGTTTAGTATTGTAAAGCTTCCGTTGTGCTTTTAAATAAAGACATGGTATTGTAATTTGTTCTTGTTCTTTTCTTGAATACTGTTGGGTGTCGCATCGCACAACACTACCCAATGAGATCCTTGGAGGTCGGGATTTCGGTACCCACAGACATGGTATCAGAGCATCATTGGGAACAGTGTACTTGAAAAGAGCAAATTTTCAAAACTTAGGATTGTTTAGTGAGGAATTAGCTATATGCCCGTATAAGGAGTATTATTAGTATAAGATATAAAGGTGGTAAACTAACTTATGTGTTATTAATTCTGTAACGACGCTCTGATGTCAGGTAAGAGGTAAGGTACGCCACTGTAAGCGGATCAATTGCGGTAAGCTCACCATGCGAGAGGTAGCATGGAAATCTTTTCGTGGCTTGGCACGAAAATGTTAATAGGAGTCTCGGAAGCTTTCTATGTTTCTGAGAACCTATGACACGTGGTATCCCAGCGTTCTTCAAAGTTAGTGGGAGACCCCGTCGGTGGTGTATAACCCGATAGTATGAATCTCTAGAACTATTCATGTTCTATGGGAGCATGTGAAAAACGTATGCTTGAGCATGTATAAGCCGGTTCGTGCAGGAGTATTTGCTGTACAGACGTAGTATAGCCATGTACCTTGAGACATGACATCGCTCAAGGGCGACTACACCCGATTCATACGCATTTACTTTCATATATATGATTATTGTGACTGCCTGTCGTGTGTCCCCGCGCCGCCCTTGAGGTGTGAAGGTGTAAGGGGATTGTTTGTCTCTTGCAAGATTGACTACGGTAAGGACCCGTGTAGAACATGTTTGCGAGTTAACGATACTAGGGCCACCTATTAACGTATCCGGAAATACCGGTAAAAATTTTCTTTGGTGAGGCACGTAGTAGCGTCAGTATCGACATTGATACTTGACCATCCCCAACAACAGAATGGATGCATTATATTTTGGAGAGTTTGAATATCTTTTGCTGGTAGGTTCGACTCCGCAAAATGAGTATCGACTCGACAAAGAGTTAGAACCAAGGTTCTTAATTTCTGGCTGAAGTTTGCTCAACTTCGCCAGGTTGTAATCTTGGTTAGTTAGGATTAAACATAGGTGCATGCTATATGGATGGAAAGCTCTCGAAGACCTCTACAACTTTTCTGTTGACCATCAAGGCATAGAAGCTTGATAACCTGTTGAAATTTGGGGTCTACTTAAACTGCTCCAAATGACCATACCATTGTACCAGTCTCTATATCTTTGCAATAACTCATTGTAGAAAAATATTCTGCCTTATTGTGATACATATCTGAAAAGGGTTGAAGGAGATATACAGTTTTGTTATGTAAAGTTTTTCCTGATTCAAATTTGAGGCAATTCAAATTTCCAGCTCAAAACAGTTAACTGCAGGGCTGCTGTTGAACAACAGTCAGTTCATCTGTCAAGTTTAGATAGCTCAAGAATTTGATCCAGAATAGTGACATGGTCATATATATACATTTATGGAAGTCTTCGGAAGTCCTCTATCAACTTTATGTTGCACGCATGGCCTGAATCTTGGTGTAGCTGTGTTTAATTCCTATGGTCGCAAACTTGGTTCTGGCAGACCAGAACTTGAAACAGTTTGCACATAGTTTCGAATTAGCGCACTATACCTATATAAAAAATGTTTCATGGCCGAAATATTTTACTTCTGGATTGTTAAATTGATGTTAAAAATGTTTATTTTGCCATTAACTCAATATATTGTCATGATATACCTGTATAAAATGTGGAAATTACCGCATATACAGTGGAGGTTATGTCAAAATTTCCAGAAAACTTGGGTCAACTTTAAACCTGTATAGTTTCTATTTCCTAGGTCACCTGGAGCTGTATGAGTAAAATATGGAAATCTTGTAAAGTGTACAACAACTTTTGTATTCAACCCAACATCTGGTTCTGAAGTTTCCTGTATGAAAATTTTTAATTTATACAGGAAGGTCAGCTAGAACAGACTGTAATGACAACTCCAGTTTTAATTTTTTCTTAAACTATTGGGAGTTGGAAACCTCATTGTTCTATTATCTTTTCCACAGATGGCTGATTCTATGATATATTTACCAAACGGATGGGTGTTCACAAAGTGTGCTCTTCTGAAAGGTTTTCCGGATTTGTTGATACAATGCTTCAACGGTTTGGGTATCGCGAAATACCGGACTATTGGGGCAAGGAGATCAATCACGGAGGTGTGACAAGATGCACTATTTATGTCGATGTACCTGTGCTCCATTGGATATTGGATGGGCTCCTTTCTCTATCCAAGTGCAAGGGATTCAATTGGAAGACACATGGTGTTATACCGCGAGTGTTGCCATAATGAGGTTTTGCAAACTTCACTATCGTGCTATGGTGGGCACTCCGTCCGTGCTCTTTCCAGTCGACGGTAGAGCCGGTGAAGAGTGGGCTAGTTGGATGATTGCAGCGTATGGACTTCCTGAAGAAGTGCCCAAGATGATTTTAGCGTCATATGCAGCATCAGCGTGTCAAGAGAGCCTTGAACAGCATGTTAGCCTTGGAAGAATGATGAGTGACCTGAAGCAGGCTCTGATTCAAGGGGATCACTTTGTGGGGGCCAATGACTCACTTAGGGCCACAATTACTCCTCTCAATCGACGTATAAACTTAAGGGAGAATCAGTGGCACCGGGCTGTTAAAGCTCGATCGGAGGCTCGCATGGAAACGCAATACGTGGAAAGCGCGTTGAAAGCAAGTCAACTTGAGGTGCAACTGTTGGATGAACACTTGAGTGAGCTGACTTGAGAAAGGGATCATTCCAAAGGGAAGACTCATGATTTGAAGGCCAGTTGCGAGAATGCACAGAAAGAACTGGAAGACTTGAGGATGTTTCTTCTACAGGCTGATGTGCAATATTCAGTTTCCGTGACATCATCAATGGTGGGTGAGGTAGCAACTCTTGCTCCAGCAACCGCACCTGTGGCACCAATTTCAGAGGACGAAGAGGAAGAAGAAGATCCCGAGGAACTTGAGTACGTTGAATAGGACGTATCGAATGGGGATGGGGCAACACTTCTGCCATCACGGGGCAACATATAGTTTAGTAGATGCTCGTGTTTATTTTGTGGCCATGTTTGTATCATATTAAGAATAGCAGTGGGTATGTATAAGACGAAAAGATGTGTATGACATATCATGGGGACCAATTATGGTGGATATGCACTTCCGTAGTGGGAGTCCGTCGTTTTGGAGTTCACTACTGTAAACTTGGTCATGAGATAATATACCTTGTATAAAGTTTGTACATTATCAATATATGTGAATGTTATGCACTTACTCCCTTGTCAATATTCGCACTACTGAATATGAAGTGGATGAAGGAAAAGAAAACATGTGCTGATTTTAAGTCATATGGATGCAGAATCGTGCGTACGTGCTCGACGCCTGAAATGGGAGGTTCAAGTCGTGGTCGTGAGGACGAATCTCCGACCCAGGAGCCAGCTATGACACCGCAGCAACAAGTTACACCACCACCACCTCCTGAACTTCCGAGGAGTCTAGCGGAGGTTCTCGCCGCAGTGCTCGGCTCGCGCGATGAGCAAACTGAGTTACTGCGGACTTTTGTTCAATATTCATCCCGTCAAGGGGGGCGACCAGATGCGGGTCCACGACAGCCTTCTCCGATTTCATACTCAGACTTCATGTCAACGCACCCGCCGGTCTTCATGGAGGACGATGAACCGTTGGAGGCAGACAATTGGCTCCGGTCCATCGAACAAAAGTTCGGTTTGTTACGAATGACCGAAAATCAGAAGACCCTATTCGCGGCCCAACAGTTATAAGGGTCTGCTAGTGCGTGGTGGGCAAATTATCTTGCCGCATGACCAGCCGGCTATGCCGTGAGCTAGGAGGAGTTCAGGGAGGCGTTTCGTGCCTATCACATACCTTCCGCTGTTATGAGGAGGAAGCTTCAAGAGATCTTGGAGCTGAAGCAAGGAGGAAGGAGTGCTTACGAGTACTCCAAGGCATTCAACCACTTGGCCCAATATGCTCAGGACCAAGTGAGTACTGAAGATCGGAAGCATGAATGCTTCTATCTGGGTTTGAACCCCAAGATGAAGGACAAGCCAGCCTTGTTCAGCAGCGGCAGCTTCAACAACATGGTCAATGCCGCGATCGTGCAGAAGGACGCTACTAGGAAGCTGTTCTTCGACAAGAAGAAAAGGAGTGCTCCGTAGGGCAGCAGAGGGGGTGCTCCTCAGAAGTATTAAATGGTGTATCGATCACCATCTGGCCAGAGGTGGCAACTGCCATAGCGACCACCGATGTTTCGGGGTCGCCAGTTCAACAACGCCGACTTTCGCCCACAACAGCAATAAGGGATGATTCCGCATGCACCTCTAACTCCACCGCGTGCACCGGGATTCCGTCCTCCTTTCCGTGCCGGCCATACCCTGTACATGTGTTCCACGTATGGTCGTACGGGGCATTTCACCAAGGAATGCCCGCAGAGCAGAGGACAGTCGTCGTACTAGGGGGCAAATCAGCCTCGCAACCAGCCCAAGAAGCCAGCCACCAGAACCGGCAACGTCCACCACCTCACCATCGAGGACGTTCCGGAAGGCGCACCCGTACTCACGGGTACGTTCTCTCTCATTTGTCATCCTGTAGTCATCCTTTTTTACTTCGGTGCTTCCCACAACATTCTTTAGCAAGTCTTATGTCATTCAATATCAGTTGCCTATCATTTCCACAAAAAACTCCATATATGATTTGTTCTCCGGGTGGGAGTGTAGTAGCAAATGAGATGGTTCATAGGGTACCTCTTAATCTGGGTGGGAACATATACCCTATCTCTCTCATTATACTAGAGCACCAGAAGTTAGATGTCATCTTAGGATGGCATGGTTGCAATACAACTGTGCTATTATTGACATCGTTCCTCGGAGGATATATCTAAATTCTCCAGTCCGCTCTCCCCAAAATCTCACTCTTGGGAGTAATACCCACGTGACTCCAACTACCTATAACACCGAGGCCTGTAAACTTGAAGACATTTGAGTGGTATGTGAGTATCCGGATGTATTTCTCGAATATCTTCCTGGTATGCCACCAGAAAGAGATGTCGAGTTTAAGATTGAACTTGTGCCAGGAATAGTACCGATCTCGAGAAAGCCGTATAAGATGGCGCCTAAGGAACTTGCAGAACTAAAAGAGCAGCAGAAGGAACTTTTGGACAAGGGTTTCATTCGTCCAAGTTCATCACCTTGGGGTTGTTCTGCATTGTTCGTGGAAAAGAAGATAAAACGTTGAGACTATGTGTGGACTATTGTCCACTCAATGCTGTCACGATCAAGAACAAGTATCCACTACCATGCATCGATATTCTATTCGATCAATTGGAGGGTGCTAGGGTATTTTCAAAGATGGATCTTGCTCTGGATATCATCAGATCAGGATTCGACTAGAGGATATACCTAAGACAACATTCTCAACGAGGTATGGATTGTATGAGTACCTTGTCATGTCCTTCGGATTGACAAAGGCACCGGCCCATTTCAAGTATGTCATGAATTCGGTGTTCATGCCGAAATTGGACAAGTTTGTCGTGGTCTTCATTGATGACATCCTTGTGTACTCGAAATCCAAAGAAGAACATGCACAACATTTGCACATCGTGCTTCAGCAATTGTGAGACCACAAGTTGTACGCCAAGTTCAGCAAATGTGAATTCTGGATCAGCCAAGTGCCACATCATCTTTGCCGAAGGGATTACAGTTGATCCCAACAAGATTACGCAAGTACTCAAATGGGAGTCTCCAAAGTCTATGCATGAAGTTTGAAGATTCCTGGTTAGCAGGATATTATTGGTGGTTCATTCCAAGTTTCTCCAAGATAGCTAAACCAGTGATGGAACTTCTGAAGAAACGGAAGAAGTATGTGTGGACAAAGGAATGTGAGGAAGGTTTTCAAACATTAGTGAACCACCTCACAATAGCATCGGTATTAGCTCAACCAGACACAACCAAGTCATTTGATGTTTATTGTGATGCATCTGGGATTGGTTTGGGTTGTGTATTGATGCAAGACAGAAGGGTGATTGCTTATGGATCACGACAACTTTGGAACCACGAGCGGCATTATCCGACTCATGATCTTGAGCTCGCTGCCGTGGTACTTGCATTGAGGATGTGGAGACACTATCTATTGGGCAACCTAGTGCATCTTTACACCGATCACAAAAGTTTGAAGTACATCTTCACCCAAAAGGACTTCAATATGCGACGGCGAAGATGGTTGGAATTGATCAAGGACTAAGAAATTGAGATCCACTACCATCCTGCAAAGGCAAATGTAGTTGTAGATGCGCTGAGTCACAAGTCCCATGCCAATACCCTTTCCATCACCTCGATGGAAGAGGAAGAACTGAGTCTTTACATGGTTCCATATGGGGCGCTCTACAATCTAGCTCTCATTCCTACCATAGGGGAAGATATTGTAGAGTCCTAGAGGAAAGACAAGGGCATGTCACACATTCGTCGAGGAATGAAGGAGGGGAAGATGAAGTGTTTTCGATGTGATGATGATGGTACCATTTGGTTCAATGACCGCATCGTGGTGCCCCGTAATATGGAACTTAGGAAGAAGATATTGGACGAAGCTCATTTGTCCAAGTATTCTATTCATCCGGGAAGTAACAAAATGTACCAGGACTTTAAGAAGAAATTCTGATGGTCCCGGATGAAGCATGAAATAGCGAAGTACATATCAGAATGCGATACATGTCGACGAGTGAAAGCTGATCATTTGAGGACCGTCGGACAGCTACAACCTTTAAGCATACCGGCCTGGAAATGGGAGGACATCAACATGGATTTCATTGGTTGGATTCCCTCTCACCTTTCAGAAGCATGACTCGATTTGGGTGATAGTCGACTCACCAAGTCGGCTCACTTTATTCTAGTCAATGTCAAACATGTGGCACGACAATATGCATAGTTGTATATTGTCAGGATTCTATGCCTACACGAAGTACCCCGCACTATCATAACAGATCGTGGAACCTTGTTCGTTGCTCCATTTTGGGAGCATCTCCACACATCTCTGGGTACCAAGATGATTCGAAGCTCAGCTTACCATCCATAGACTGATGGTCAAATGGAACGAGTAAACCAAGTGCTATAGAATATGCTCCACACCTGTGCCATTCACCATGGTAAGAATTGGGATGATCATCTACCATTGGCGGCATTTTCATACAACAATGGTTATCAGACTAGCATCCAAATGGCACCATATGAAGCTCTTTATGGTCGGAAGTGTCGCACACCATTGAACTTGCGTGAATCCAGTGAACGAGTAATATATGGTATAGACTTGGTGAATGAAGTCAAAGAATGAGTACGAGTTATTCAAGCCAACCTCAAGGCTGCTCAGTCTCGTCAGGAAATCTATGCAGACAAATGGCGTTGACCCCTTCACTTTGATGTCAGGGATCACATTTATCTTCGTGTATCACCAATGAAAGGGATTCATCGATTCGGAGTAAAAGGAAAGCTACCTCCACGTTTCATTGGGTTGTTCGCAATGATTGGACCTGTGGCCTATCGGCTAGAGCTGCCAGCATCGCTTTCAGGGGTCCACAATGTGTTTCACATTTCACAGTTGAGGAAATGTCTCAGGGCCCCAACTGAAATCTGTATGGAGGATTTGGAAGCTCTCCAACCAGATCTTACATACTCTGAGCATCCAATCCAGATAGTCGATGAGAAGTCTCGTACCACAAGAAACCGCACCTTGCATTTCTACAAGGTCTTGTGGGGCAACCACACCGCTGAAGAAGCAACGTGGGAAAGGGAGGAATATCTTAGAACAAACTATCCGGACTTGTTAATGGAATATGTTCATTAGATCTTTTTCTTTTATCCTTCCTTTTGTAATCTCCGGACGAGATTCTTTTAAGGGGGGAGGAATGTAAAATCCCAGTTTTTCCCTTAATATGAAGTTCAACTATCAGTTTGTTTTCAACCGTAGTGGAGATCAAATGTGGTTGTGCATTTGAACTTGAGATCATTAAGAATTTTTCTTTCACCTATTCTTAGATATTATTAACATAAGGGATGAACTTCACCAATGACCTTAGAATAATTTAAGTGACCTTTCTACAAGTTTTTGTATTTATTGAATAAAAATTTCTAGGGCAAATTACTATGTAGTACTAAATATACTCAAATTCATTTGAATATAGCACTGTACAATTAGGCCCTGCCAAAATATTCAAATCTGAGGCCATAAATTTTTCCATGGCCTCATAATATTCCAATTAGACTTCCATCCATGTTTCAAGATTTTTGAATTCCATTTGCTATTTTATTTGAGATGCTTAGGAAATTCAAGCCATATTTATAATTAAAATTTTGAATTCTGTTCCACTTAGTTGAACATCAGGATTTTAACACACCCTCAAGGTCAGCATAACATGCTTGACCTATCCACAAAGTTTCAAAATTTTTGAAGCTCAATTGCTATTTAACTCAGTGGTCCTATTGAATTTCATCCCAATTCAAATTTTAATTTGAAATTTAAGTGAAACTTGACCAAATTAGAAATCCAATTTCAGAATGAAGTTCCAAATATTTATTTGAGCCTCCACACAAAAATATAGAATTTTTGGATCAGGTTTCGTATGAGAATTGAAGTTGCAGAGATGTGGGGACTGGAGTCCACACATCCGAGGATCTCATTGGGTCGTGCCGTGCGATGCGGCACCTAATGGCACACACAAAAAAGGATACCAAACATATACAAAGTTTTCATTTTATAATAACAAGAGTTTATAAAAGAGTGTACCACAGAAGTACACACGCAGCGGTAAATACATACTCATAATCTCACCTAACTAAGCAGGAGAGAAGACGTCCATGCCCTAGGACGATTCTCACTAGCAACAAGAAGAACATGCAGCAGCGGCATGGTTCACATGAGATTTATCTCGACACCTGAGTCTCATGTACAACCTGAACAGCAGAAATAAAACTAATACCTGCAAAAATTGTTAAAGCGCAAACGTGAGCATAAGGCTCAGCAAGACTTAACCGTCTCACTAGACATATGCAGGGGTAAGTACTAAGCATGGGTAAGAAATAGCATAAAGGACTCGCCTACAAGTGGATCCTTATATTCATATTTTAAGTAGCAAATGACATTTTTCAGGCACGGCACATCATAGACTCCACAATCAAACAAGCAACGCTTTGCCGATGATATGACATGCCCAAAGCACATAATGCTATTACAGGTAAAGTATGGGGAAACTATAAACATTTAATTGTACTATCTCTAAGCCAAACAAGGTTGCAATACAATGATTAAGCAGATCTGCAATATTTATCATCATTCCATTACTCTTATTTACTACGTCACAACTAAGTGAACAAGTGGTACTCTATTACCGCGAGGGACGGTGATTGCAATCAGGACACACCCGGAATACACGACACATACGCCCGCTCGGAAGTACCTTTCACCGTACTCCACTCCCACATCGTATGTGGCCACCTTTCACCCGTCATCCCGATGTCGAACCAGTTCTACCGTCCCAAAAGTAAGGTCCCTAACCGAGCACGTCGAAGTTGCTCCTTAGAGGTTCCACCTTACGATCATCTTCCCCCGAAGGACGGCGGTATAAGTTTCGACACGAGGGTGCCCGAGCTACATCAGTTTAATGGACCCCATTAATCCATTATGTAACCGGTACTATTCAAACTTGCTCAACAGGGCCGCACACGAGACGGTCCTTAACCGACACAGACGGGGCTACAACCATCCTCCACATTTGCCTTACCCTTACCGGTCCTGGCCAAATGTGGTCGCAAGCATTGCCCCCCTCATCCGGGATCAGACAACCTTGCGCATCCCGTCCTACAGGAACATCCCCGTCCACATCTCCAAATATTAAGAGTGAACATTTTGGTAACATCTCGCGAGTAGGTTTCCCTTACTCGACTTCTCTCGCAAGTAGAATTCAACTACTTGACTTGTGATCAATAAAATGTGATTCTCTCGCGAGTAGATTCCAACTACTCGACTTCTACCGGATTTACTATACATTAGCAAAGCAGTGCTACACGTCAAGCTGTAAACCTTCCCAACCTTCCCATATGATTTTATGGATATGCAAGTGGGGTATCAAACACCTTATACTTAATGCACAATATCAACTAAAGAAGTAAGTGAGAAATACTGCAAAACTCTGTAAAGCTTTTAAATGCAAACCAGGGCTTGCCTTAGTTTGCGCTAAGTCAAAGAGTCAGTGGCTTGATGCTTCACAAACAGGTCCTCTTCGACTCATTTTCGTCACGGTGTCTATCGCAATGTAGATGCATATAACATACAATATATTTTAATAACTTAACTAATGAATATGCATACATTATGCAATGTCATACTCATAATAGAAGTATGTTTGTAATTCAAGAATTAATAAAGTGTACTGTTGGGTATTGATTTTGGATTTGGGTAGGTTAATTTGATATTACTTCATATTCTGAGAATGTACATAAGAAATTTTTATATAGTCATGTATATTAGGAAACTATACAGAACATATTCTTATGCAGATGAGTTCTTTTGGCTCTGATAATTTAACTCTGGTTTAGAGATGAGATGAAGAAATTCCCATAAAAATTTCAGAGAATTTGATGGGAGAAAATGATCTACAAAAATCTATCAAGCTTTCCTCAATTAGGAAATTGCATATAAAACCTGAGGTTTTATCATGTCCATAAATGGCACAGCTAGATAGTACTGATCAAAAGGAAACTACCAAAATTGGTTTCACAATTTTTTTAAGCTTCCTACAGTAAGATATTGAATTTACAAGTCCTTATGAGTTTCTCGATGTAATTTGTTATTTTCTGGAATTATAATTAACCTAGGCAAAGACTTTGAATTAAACCCTCTTATACAACTTTGTTATGCCTGAAACTTTTACTGGAGCTCATACATAAATCAATGATTGGTTGGGTAAATTTCCAGAATTTTCTAAATAGAATCCTATTTTCTATATTGTTCTCAATGCATTATACTAATTGATTTATAGAATATTCTCTAGATCTTTTCATGAAGATTGGGATAGATCACTGGAAAGTAAAGATTCTAAGGAGAATTACAAAATTTGTTTCATCTAATTTGGAGCATTCAAGCCAAAGTTATAGTATTTCAAAGTTTAGGCAATTTTCTGGAATTCTTTCTAAATGGAAAAGGATACCCTTTAATACGCTGACACGTGGACTCCAATCCTTCCCCCCAGCCGATGCCACACCGGGGCCACAAGGTTTAAACACGTTGCCAAATTACATCCATGCGCCACAGAAAATCCCACGGGTTTTCTTTTCTTCCCCGACGAGACCTGGCGGCGCCATGGCCGGAGACCGGCCGGCGACTCGCCGGAGAACGTCGGACCACCTCTCCGTGGCCGTGACTTGCCACCCAGGGGTTTTCGACCCTCAGGAACTCACTGGTGGCCTCCGTTTCGACTGAAAATCCACGGAAAAGCGTCTACACCGGCGACCGGCGGAACCCGACGATCGGCGATGGCGTTCTCGGTGTACAAGGCATGGGAGAAGATGGTTCTTGCTCTGGAAGCTTCGTGGTGATGCTCTGATAATTGTAGCACACTCTAATTGGATTGAAATCGGCTGGAGGATGAGGGCACCATGGAACCGATTCTAGGTGGCGGCGAGATTTAAAATTCTGGTTAGCCGGAGTGGGAATAGGGCTATATAATGCCTCGGGAAGGGTCGTACGTAAGTGTGAATGCTGGGAATGGCTGGAATTGTAGAGCTACTCACCATGGGGAAAGGACCGCGGTTTGTAATTGAAGGAGGACGTCGGCGCGCCGGAAAAGGAAACTGTGAATCCCTCCGGGAGACTAAGTCCGGCGGCAACCTCGGCTCAGGGATCTCGAGGGCGTATGAGCGCGCACCTAATTGAGGCTTTGCTCGGGCGGGGGCGACGGTGATTCGGGCGGTCGAGCGATGCGACGCAGAAGGAAGAAAGAAGAGTGAGCGCACGGGCCCCTTTTATAGGACGATGACGGAGCGGGGTAGGTGTCTTCGCGGCTCGCCGTGGCGTGCATGCACGAGGCAGGACGTCGCTAGTGTAGATTGCGGTGGCGACCTGCTTGCCGCTGCTGCTCCGTGCTGGCGCGCGTGGATGAAGTGAAACAGAGCAAATTTTGCTTTGGGCTCCTCTTACAGGTGGGCCCCACCCTGCTCTTATCCCTTCTATTCTGTTATTTCTTTTTGGTTACTCAATCCTACATGTGATAAGGACTCAATTTCAGAAGAGAATTGGTCCTGCTACATTTAAATGGTTTGACAATTTGAATATCCAATTTGGCCAATTAGACTTTGAATTAGATTCAAATTTGAACTCATAACTTTTATGCATATATTTTAATCTACTCAATTATTGCCTTTTTAATGGTCAAGGGTTTCCAATAATGTGCTCAATAATTAGTCCAAATGCAGATTTGAAATTGAGCACTTAATTTGAATATATTTTCTATTCCCCATATAACATGTTTTGTTAAATTTGAATTAGATTCAAATTAAATCTTTCTAATCTATATGCATGTCATTAAATTCTTTCCCCTAATATTAATGTATATATTGTCCTATCTTAAAGGATCAAGACTGGAAACGGCCTAGAACCGCAACTCGACGGTGAGGCAGTGAAGGTTCCCGGTGGCTTCCTCGACGACGACCGGAAAACTTCAAAATACCTCAAGTAGAAGATATGTCACGATTAATGACCAAATAGGACACATAGAGGATGTTGTGACAAGACTTTTATCTACTTACATCTCAGTGAGAAACTTCTTCAAACTCTGGCCAAAACTCGACGAACAGAGGGCAACGCAGCTCGAAGCCGACGACCAGGGGGTATAAATAGGCATAGAAGGACGAGGGGAGCTTGCCACGGCGCAAGCAAGCAGGCAGCTTGGTGGCTTGCATGCCGTGTCGCGGTGTCGAGCGCTCCCGGCGTCGATCGGCGGGGACAGCCGGATACAGAGCATGTCCGTCGGTTTAACCGAGTTTGTGAGGCTGACAGTGGGTCCCACCTCCCCTTATCCTCTTCCCTTCTCTTGTAAAATCCCAAACTTTTGGAAACTTCTGTCTCCAATGTATAGCACATGAATTAATAGTTGACTCCAATGTTTGGCACATGAAATAACACATGAAATAATAGTTGTCTCCAAGGTATGGAACATGAAATAATAGTTGTAAACATATACATTAAAGACTAAGGTCATATGAGAGCCAATAAAGTTCATATGGACATGAGTAAAAATTTTAAGGTCAAGCTCTAGATAAAACCTAGGATCCCTTTTTAAATTCAGCTAAGCTCAAATTTCCAAAGGTCTTGAATTTTAAATTTAACACCTAAACTTTTGTGCTTTGCTCACAAGGGAAAAATCAAAAGAACAAACATGAGGGAATAAAAGTATATATGGAAATGTACAAAATATTCAAGTCAATGATCAAGGTACAAAAACATATTCTCCATTTGATCAGGTTAGGCAATTAAAAACAAAAGTTTTGCAATCCTATCTAATTTATGCTCACCAAATTTAAGCCCATGACATGAACTATAGCTTGAGTTTTTATTCGATAACCAAATCGTTGTTCGATAGAACAGCAAGGCTTCGTGCTGAAATTCGTTTCGTTCTTGCAATCATTCTTTAATTTGGTTAGAAGATAGCTCCTACATATCCTAGCGCAACTCCCTGCCCAAGAGCCCCAAAAGTTATCAACCGAGCACCTTAGATTTCGAGATTTCGCGGTCGCCAGCTGAAAAAACAGTACTTCACCATCGAGCTTATATCTCGCGGTTGTTTCCTCTCTTCCCTAGTCCAGATCCTTGATCCTTGAAGTCCCAGGAAGCTTTTGGAGAAGTTCCCGAGTTGTTTGAGCTTGAGTTGGGGGAGTTCAAGCATGCCCGAGCTCTCACCGCCGCCGCCGCCGTCACCTGCATTGTTCTGGTCCGTTTCAACCGATGCCGATCTCACAGACGTGCTCAGCGCCCCCATGGAGCCCACGTGTCAGTCACTGCGGGATCCGGGTGTGGCCGGGGATCTGGTGTGGCTGCACGGGTTAACCCCATGCCCCCGGTGCGGCCCTCCTGCGATTGGTTGTTTTTAAACTAGTGGGCCCGGCTGATTTATTTTAATGTTACCCTTTGGAAAATAATTCCAGGATTTAACCAAACTTGGAAAATCCATAAGTCTCAGTAGCATTGTCCAAAAATTCCCAAATAAATTTTGTTAGAACCAGTATGAAGAATACTTTCCAGTGGTGCACTTGGATTTGTATGAAAGTCCATAGAAAGTTCTCCATAATTCAGATAAGCAAAATGCTCATAGAATTCATTCCTACAGTTCTGCTTTTTAGAAAATTCCCAAATTTTGGCAGGACACTCTCCAAAATTCACTTGATTTCTAGTAAAAATTTCAAGTTCACTACACATCATTCACTGGATTGGTCAGTGATCCAATTCTCTATGTAGTTATAAATTGATAAAAATACAAAAAAAATCGATTTCAGAAATTTCCCCAAATTTATAAAATTAGTTTCTCCCTGTAAGAAGCTTAGAAAATTGTGAAACAAATTTTCCTAGAACCTGTGAGACCCCCTCTACATAGTACAACCATTGGTAGCCATGATAGATCTCCAATATGTCAACCGAAAATTAGAGAAAGTGATTGCTTACCATAAGTTTTAGAACAACAAACTTCCTTGATCTTCCCTTGTTCTTTGCAAGAGTCTTCACTATGGTCAATAGTATCTACCATAAAAGTCCCAAGGCCAATTAAAAGCATTATCTTATTTTGATCATAATATATTAGCTTATGACCTTAAGCATATTGATTATTTTTAAAGTTATTCATATATAGTATATGCATATCGTGTAGTAGCTGAAGTCGAGGAGCAGCTGGAAGCTTTGGATGTCCAGTTGCCAGAAACTAACATAGACTCAGACTCGCATTCAGGCAAGCCCTGGTTTGCATTTAAGTTCCGTACAGTGTTTTTGCAGTTTTCATTCACCTTACGTCTTCAAATGTTTGTGCATTACATTTAAGGTGTTTGACATCCACTTGCATGGCCCAAAAATCCCATGGAGTCTTGGGTAGGTCTACAGCCCACTGAGTAGAAACTGCTATGCTTATGCTCATAGGAATTTGGTAGAAGTCGAGTAGTTGGAATCTACTCGCAAGATAGGAATTTCATCACATGGGATGAATTGGATCAATAAATTGTCTATGAATATGAAATTAAGACCGAGCAACGGGTAGGATGAAGCAAGACGTGGCCTCATGTGCGTAGCCCTGCTTGTGTCGATTCAGGACCGTTTCATGTGCGGCCCTGCTGGACAAGCTTGAATTGTACCGGCGACATACTGGAGAAATGGGCTCCAGTAAACTGACGTAGCTTGATACTAGTTTGTCGAGGCATTCCGTTCTGTTTTATAGGCGTTAGTTGAGGGCTGCAAGGTGTAAATCAGCTTGCAGGCACGTCAGAGTACGCCCCTACGTAGTGACCTCCTGCTCGTGATGGATCGACCGGTTCGACATTCGAGTGTTTAGTGAAAGGTGGCCATATATGACTAGTACTGAAGTGTTACGTTGGTACTGTTGTATGTACTTGCTGACATTTCCAAAAGTGTGTATGTGTCGTGTTGTTGTGGATGTGTCGTGATTGCGATCACCGTCCCTCGCGGTAATAGAGTACCACTTGTTCACTGTGCTGTGATGTAGTAAATACTGAAGAAGTCAGAAGAATACGATGTATTGAATTAGAATTGCTTTGCAACCTTGTATGCTTAGAGATAGTACAATTAAAAGTTATAGTTTCCCCATACTTTACCTGTAATAGCTTTATGTGCTTTGTGCATGTCATATCATCGGCAAAGCGTTTCTTGTTTTATTGTGGAGTCTATGATGTTCCGTGCGTGAAGAATGTCATGTGCTACTTAAAATATGAATATAAGGATCCACTTGTAGGCGAGTCCTTTATTCTATTCCTTACCTATGCTTAGTATTCACCCTACATATATCTAGTGAGACGGGTTAGTCTTGCTGAGCCTTAAGCTCACGTTTGCAGTTGACAAGTTTTTGCAGATTATACGACTGATGACGGGTTCGATGATGAGGCTGCACCCCCTCCAGGGTTTACAGCCGAGTGGGAACCCTGCACGCCGCCGTAAGTCGGGTGTTGCTAGTGCAAAGTATCCAGGGCATGGATGACTTTTCTTTTGCATAGCTAGTGCCGAGAGCGTAGCTATGATGTATAGTTCTCTTTCCTTTTGTTTAGTATTGTAAAACTTCCACTGTGCTTTTAAATAATGACTTGGTATTGGAATTTGTTCTCGTTCTTTTCTTGAATATTGTTGGGTGTCACATTGCACGACACCACCCAATGAGATCATTGGAGGTTGGGATTTCGGTCCCCACATTGCAACACATCTGGTCCAAACGCTTCGTTCTCTTCTATCTAATTCCAAAACAAAGGTGTTCTACACTTCCTGCCATATAGTGCTTCATATGGTGACATCTTCAGACTGGCTTGGAAACTGTTGTTGTAGCAAAACTCAGCATACAACAAGCTCTTGTCCATGATGCGTCCATGCTTCAAAGCACAAGCTCTCAACATATCTTCCAATATTTGGTTGGTCCTCTCGGTTTGTCCATCCTTTTCAGGGTGATATGCAGAGCTGAAATTTAATCTCGTACCCATAGCTTCATGCAATTTATGCCAGAACCTAGAGTAAATTGAAAACCTCGGTCCAAGACTATTTTCTTGGGTACCCCGTGTTGGTATTCAATTTTCTCCATGTTCAAGTCAGCCAACTGTGTAGCGGTATACTTTGTCTTGATAGGAATGAAATGAGCTGATTTGGTCAAACGATCCACAGTAACCCATATTGACTAATAGCTGGACTGGGTTCATGGTTGTCCAACTATGAAATCAATACCGATTTCTTCCCACTTCCATTCTGGAATCTTCAATGGCTGCAACAATCCAGTTCGCCATTGATGTTCCGCTTTGACCCGTTGGCAGACATCACACAAGGCTACATATTCAGCTATGTCCTTTTTCATGTCAGCCCACCAATAACATGTTTTCAAGTCCTTGTACATTTCATACAGTTGGGATGAATTGAGTAAGGTGAGTCATGTGCCTCCTTTAATATCGTTTCCCGAATATGCTTTAAATTAGGCACAACAATCTGTTTTAGAAGACATAGAGTACCTTGGTCATCCTCGTCAAATCTGAATTCTATCCCTTCTTGGGTCCTTTCTTTGATAAATGAATTTCCTCATCCTTGTTTTGACCTTCTCGAATTTCTTGCTCCAAGGTTGGATTTAACTCAATTATTCCCATATCATTCACAAAACCAAGATTCAACCTTTCAAACTCCTTGCATAGCTCAGATGGCAATTCCCGAACCGTGAGTTGGTGGCTTACTCCTTTCCGACTCAAAGCGTCGACCACTACATTAGCGTTCCTCGGGTGATAGTTAATTCCCACATCATAATCCTTGATGAGCTCCAACCATATTCGTCGGCTCAAATTTAGATTTGTTTGCATGAAAATATACTTGAGACTCTTGTGGTCCATATAAATCTCACACCTATCACCAAGAATTTATTGTCTCCATATCTTCAAAGCATGCACCACGGCTGCAAGTTCGAGATCATGCGCAGGATAATTCTTTTCGTGTTTCTTCAATTGCCTCAATGAATAAGCTACCACTTGAGATTCTTGCATGAGCACACATCCAAGTCACTGCCTTGATGCGTCGCAATAGATATCAAAGCTTTTGCTCACATCTGGCAAAACCAACACAGGTGTTGTTGTTAACCTCTTCTTAAGCTCCTCAAAACTGTCATGACAAGCTTGAGTCCATTGGAATGGCTTCCTCTTCATCAAAAACTCAGTCATGGGCTTTGCTATCTTGGAAAAGTCCTTGATGAATCGATGGTAAGATCCAGCCATTCCAAGAAAACTCCTTATTTCATTCACATTCTATGGCTGCTCCCATTTTAGCACATCTCTCACTTTTCTTGGGTCAACCAATACATCACCTCCGGAGATGATATGCCCCAAAAGTGACACCTCCCTTAGCCAAAACTGGCACTTGCTAAATTTGACATATAATTGGTGTTCCCTTAATTTCTGTAATGTGAGCCTTAAATGCTCCTCATGCTCCTCCTCAATCCTCAAGTAGATCATAATGTCATCAATGAACACCACAATGAATTTATCCAAGTTATCCATGAAGACTTTATTCATGAGGTACATGAAGTATGCAGGTGCATTTGTCAATCCAAAGGACATAACGTTGTACTCATAAGATCCATACCATGTCTGGAAAGCTGTTTTGGGTTTGTCCGATGGTCTAATCTTCATTTGGAAGTAACCTGACCTCATGTCAATCTTAGAGAAAGCTCATGCACCCTTCATTTGATCAAACAAATCCTCGATGCGGGGCAATGTATACTTGTTCTTGATCGACACCTCATTAAGAGCTCCGTAATCCACGGACATCCTTTGGGATCCATCCTTCTTATCCACGAATAGCACTGGCGCTCCCATAGGTGAAGAGCTTGGGCGGATGAAACCCTGTAGCTGCTTTAGAATTTGGTTCTTAAGCTCCGCTAACTCCATAGGAGGCATCCTATATGGCCTCTTAGCTATAGGTGTGGTTCCAGGTATCAAATAAATAACAAACTCTATCACGGTCAGGCGACATACCTGGCAACTCATCTGGGAACACATCTGGATACTCGTGAACAATTGGAATATTTTGCAATGTCACACCATCCACATGACTCAACATCGCTTTATCCATTGGGGGTTGGGCTATCTCAACTTCAACACAGGTGTCATGCTCACTTGTCAATTGCACAATCCTCTCGGCACATTGAATCACTCCATTGTACTTGCTCAACCAATCCATACAAAGTATTATGTCTATTCCTTGGGAATCTAGGACAATGATATTCGCAAGAAAGTCTACCCCCCTTATTTTGATACTTACTCTTGGAGACACTATATCTGTCCTCATCTCTCCTCGAGGAGATTTTACCAACATAGTGTGTTTCAAATGATCTATAGGCATATTATACCTGGCAACATACTTCGACTATATGAATGAATGAGATGCTCCAGAATCAAATAGAATGGTCGTGGGGTTGGAGTTGGCGAGGAACATACCAATCATGATGTCATCAGCTTGCTGGGCCTCCTCAGCAGAGACATGATTCACATTTCCTTGAGTGACATTCTGCTTCCCATGATTGGCTTGTGGTGCTCCTTTGTTTGGCCGTGGATTCTGCCTTGGTTCATTGTCCATTGGTCGATAGCTCCTCTTGGGGTACTGGCTTCCAAAGTGTACAACCTCTCCACAAACATAGCATGACATGCCGCCCGAAGCACTAGGGAAACTCGGGCGCTGCTGACCTTGATGGTTATTCACCATATTAGGACATAGTGCATATGACACAGGATGGCGAGGCGCTTCCATAACAGGGCGTTGCTGCTGCTGGTTTGGGCGTGGAGGATAAGCAGCTCGATAAACAGAAGCAGAGGGGTCGTAATATGGCGCACTTGGCGGTGCAAGGCGAGGATGGGCATTGCTCCCCTGTAGCTGCCCTTGGTATGGCATCTTCCTCTTATTATCTTGTTCCATCTCCCAAACCTTCTTTTCAACCACAATGGACTTGTCCACCAGCTTCTGGAAATTGGCATAGTCACAATTGAGCAATTGGACTTGAATCTCATTGTTTAGGCCCCTCATAAACAAATATTTCTTGCGGCTGTCCCGATTGACATCCTCTGGTGCATACCTTGAAAGTTGAGTGAATTTATTGAGATACTCACTCACATTTGACTTTCCCTGCCTTCTGTTCTCAAATTCCTGGCTCTTCAAGATCATAACTCTCTCGGGAACAAAATGAGAATGGAAGCACTCCTTGAATGGAGGCCAGTGATCCTCTCTTGATTTTCGTGGGCATTGCATACCGAGTCCAATCAATCCGCAGCTGCTCCAACTAGCTGATGGGAAGCAAAGAGAACCTTCTCCCTGTTATTGCATTGGACAATACCGAGCTTCCTCTCAACAGATTTTAGCCAATCACCAGCTTCCATAAGATTTGTGGCTTGATTAAAAGTACGTGGCCTAGTCCTCATAAAATCCCAACCTGTTATGAGGCGGTGCGGTGATGGTGGTGGAGGCATATGGGGCTGATTCCGATTATTGGCCTACAGTTGTCCCATAGTATGCATCATGGTCTGCATAAGCTTATTTTGCATAGCCAACAACTGCTCCAGGTTGATAGCCTCGGGTCCAGGTCCATTGTTGTTGTTCTGAGGTGCCCCATTGTTTTCCTCATTCTCATTGACATCCCTCTTGTTGCGAGTCCTCTGCATCTGAAGAAAGAGCAATAGATAGAAGAATTTAGAAAACATCCCCAGCTATATGCATCAACGATTATGAAACTAAGCAACTACCTATACTAGCCTATATGGATGTGGCAAATGCTAAAGCATCCCACAATCCTCTACTAAGCACAAGCATACAAGAAAAATTACATAGCAATCAACACACCAAGCGTCCTACGATCAATTTGTGGGTCTGATATCAATTTGTGACACCCAGTTCTGAAAATAAACCAAGCATGATGCATATGTGTGCCCAAGATGTTTAACGCAAGTACACAAGTGATTCACAAATCATAAACAGAAAATTTCCACAGCACAAATTACTAAATAAGTACTTTTATTACTATATTCAAATAATCCTCAAATTACAGCTCTAATGATCATTATTAATAAGTATGAAACTAATGCAGTGGAAATAATCTAATTAAGCAACTAAGCAAACTGATCATAGGGGATAGCACGGCTCCTAGCAACACCACAGGTAAGTTGACGGCAGCAAACAACCTAGTACTCCACAAAACCACCATATCATCCAACCCAGTCCACAAACCATGCTTCCTTAGATCTCCCAAGTCCCATGTTTACCAATTAATCATATTCAACAATTCTTATCATCCATAAGTTCATTAATTCACAATTAAGCCATTCGGTTGTTTTCCCATCCCAGTTAATTAGAGCGAAGCAAAAAGGTAAAATACCCTTCCCGACTCTCTACAATGTATTCCAAGCGACAAGGATGGTCAAACAAGACTAGTAAACACCCATCTTGGGTTTCCCATCAAATTGATACAAACATGCAGTTTTGTAGACAAAACTTTTAAAAATAGGATCAAAATGATCAAGGACACTTTCCTTGCTCCTGAGCTTGATTAGGGTCAAATGCTTCGAAGTTCTGGTACTGGAGCTCCTCGACAACATGCTTCTAGAGTAACACCTTCTATTCCACGCAATAGACATACAAAACAAACATTACAATCAATAAACACTCATATATTACTCAATAGGCCGTGATATGTATGATTTATGCAATTGTGAAGTAAAACTTGTTAATAAGTTGCTATTAATGTTTACTAACTAGTTACAATAGTTTTTCACAAGTTTGAATAGATTTCAAGTTGATTTGAGTTAATTTGGATTTAATTTAGCACAAAACAGACGGCAAGACCGGACTAGTCTGCTCAGGGGGGCCGGACTAGTCCGACCTAGACTAGAAAGTCGATCGGACTAGTCCACACTTGGCCGGACAAGTTCGCTCGGCTAGGATTTTTGATGAAATTCCAATTATAGTATAGTTTGAGTTGAATTATAAGACCAAGATTGAAATATAAATATGATCTAAGGTAATTACCGTGAATTTAAAAACTCAAGGTCAAGAATTCAATGAAACTTGAGATCTTGGCGTTCAGATCAATAGAGGATGGAGAATTGGTGGAGAATTGACGATGATGTCTATGAGTTGACGAAGATCGATCTTTCTTGATCCCTCTCCTTCGTCCTTCCCTCCTCCTGGCTTCGGTGCACTACTTTTGATGGCGGCTCTCACGAATTAGGGTTTGGAGTTTCTCAATTGTGACAAAAAAGGATGAAAATTGGGGTGGTGGGGTGTTTATATAGAGGTGGAGGTGGTACGGTTTGACGGATTTCGAGTTTGAGGTGGTGGAGGCCGGGTAGGGGCTCCACATGGGATCCACAGGGGTTGGAAACGACATTCAGGAAAATGTTGAATTCGAGTCGGGCACACCGAACAAGTCTGCTAGGGGTCGGACTAGTCCGGTATCAAAGAGAGACTAAAACGGACAAGTCCGTTCTGGTTCCGAACAAGTCTGTTCTGGAACAAAAACAAAGTCGGACAAGTCCAGGGTAATGGGCCAGACAAGTACAAGATGGCAAAGAAAGTGTTTTTCGGACTAAGATTCAACAAGGAAGGGACTAGTCCGCTTGGACCACGGACAAGTCCGGATAACATCAAAGACCAAACCGGACTAGTCCGTGCATTGTGTCGAACAAGTCTAGGCTCTGAAAGAAACTAAATTTTCTAAAGAAGAATGAGGTCACTGGACTAGTCGGGGTTATGGCCGAACAAGTCCGCACCCTGACGGTTTTAAATTGTTGTTTTGTCCTAAATTCATTTTAATATTGTTCCTTTTATGTTTCTTAAAGCTACATGTATAAGAGTGTATGAAATGCATGATGGATGAAAATGAGGCTGTTACATTACTTTCATTGAGAAACTAGCATCTCTATGTTCTATCATTTCTGACATCAACTTGAAATTTGATCATGCTTATACAAGTCACAATTTTTAAGTTCAAGCTGAATTACTTAAAGGCAATAAACTAAATAGTCAGAGAATTTTCAAATTGAAATATAGTACAAAGAAAAAAAAAGCAATTATTCATCATTTAAAAATATCAAAGATCAAACATTATTACCGTGCATATTTTATTTATTAAATCCTAGCCTAAGTTTTTTTTAGATTCAAGTGAGGTGAAAAAGGGAAAATGAGATGCAAAGTGGGAAGTGATACAAGTTCACTCAAGTGAAGTCCTCCCCAAGCTTGTTCTTCATCAATCTTCATGATACAGATTGAACCCTTGATGACAGAAATATGCCATGAGGTTGTCTTGTTGTTGTTGTAGCGGGACATTTACTGTGTTCAACTGGGAGTTGATCTGCTGCTGCCACCCATGAGTACCTTGAATGTGGTCTTCGAGGGTGTTTCCGAGCTCACCCACCCTCATCTCAAGGTCTCTCATTCATTGGGGGATACCCATCATTCTTGGCAAAGGTCACGGATACCTCTAGTCGAGAAAGAACGACGGGCAACGAAAGGTGGTGGAGGTATGATGCTAGAGTTTGAATGATTACTGGATTAACTGGACCCCTGTGAATTCCACCTTCCTCCAGTGGCCCATTGGTCACCATTTGCAACTTGCCATGATGAGTCTTCTGCCTCATATGGTTGAGGTTGGATCCAACCGATTGCATCACTTGATGGGTTCCAATCCCCTTGGTATTCATGGGCATGGACTTGTCTTGATGGCATCTCCATGAACACATTCCATGATCTAATCCTGTGACCCTACCAGATACACTATTGTGGATCTCTGAAGAGCAAAGGTTAGCTTCCGACACTTGTATAAATGAAAATTCAGGTTAGGTAAATGAATTTCATTTACATAATTGGGGAAGAAAAATATCAAAGAGACATCAAACCCATGTTTTATAGTATGCCCTTGAACAAGATAATCCTCATTGAAAAGAGCACGAGGGGTTGGAATGTAAGTGACTAGCACATCTTCTGAAACCCTTATCCATAGAGCAATGTGGGTAATCAATTATGTGCACTCTATGGGACATGTGGTTTTCAAGTTTTCTAGCCATCGTGAAATCATAGCCACCTCAAGAGATATTTTTATATTTTTAATAATGGAAAATAGGATCATAAGTTCATCTTTTTGAGTGACCCTAACAATATCTCTAGGGAACATAGTAATAACCACCCATCTATGCATGAGGCGTAGTGTGGGGTTGTGGTTGCTTATTCCTAGAAGCCCTACTACTACCTCCTTGGTCAATTTTGTACAAAAGCTTTGTTCGTTAATTTTAGAAATAGCATCTAAGTTTAATAAATCTCACCTATGGAAGCCTACCTGCTCACATAATTCTTTCAAAGAAAGAAAGTATTCTTTTTGGAAAAACCGAAAAGAAATTCCCTGATTTCGCGGTGTGAGGGTGCATACGAATTTAATAGTGAGGAGGAGTGAATCATCCTCATCAATTTGAGGAAAATTATCCCATCCTATGACATGCCAAATAGAGAATAATTTGGAGTCCATACAAATTTTGGTGGGTAGCTCGGGATCTTAGGCCTTCGTATATAAGAACTCATGATCGTGAAGGATGTTGTAGGCTTGTTGTTCCATGTCTCTCGCCAAGTCAAGGTTCTCGTCATTGAGAAGTCATGGGTGTAGCATCGCCTCCTTCCATCAGGATGTCATCTTGCGCCTCTTCCCACCAGGGAATTGGTGTTGGCTTGGAGAGGTACGTGCTCGAATTCTCCCGTTGACGGCTTGAGCATGATGAAGCACCCTTCACCTTCCAAAAAACCTCTTTATGCCCTTTTTCATGGCCAAAATGAAAGAACTTGAGAGCAGCTTGCAAAACTCGAAGAGGGTTCGTTAGTTAAACCAAAGCATGTATAACCAACAAAAAGAAACTGGAAAAGGGTTACGTTTGTAAAACCAAAGCAAAACCTCGACGAGAAGCCCATGTAAGATCTTTAGAGCAGCTTTCAAATGCAATGAAATTTTTTTCTTGGACATGATAAAATCGTGTAAATCTAAAGAAATGAAAGTGTGTAACTCAGCTTATGAAATAATTAGAGGAAAAGAAGAAAATATAATATAGTGCGCTTATAAGAGTAATTAAAGAAAATTAAAAACGTAAAAGATGATGTCCAAATTGAAATCCAAATAACATAATCAAATTTGGAAAACTGCAAATTTAAGTTCTCACCGATGGGTTTCCCATAATTCATATAGTAGTCCTACCAAACCATAGTAATTTTTGACCTCATTTGCTATTGAATTGAAGCTAACCATATGGGAAGATTCAAGTTCAAATCCAAATGCGAATTTCATGTCCAACTTTTTCCAAATTCAAATCTGACAGCATCAATGAATACCTCATGATTGAATTAGTCTACCTGCCATGTTTTACTATTTTAGGAGCATATTTACTATTTCAATTCAATTAACAGATAAGGAGGGAGGTGATTGTGGACCCCACATGTCAGTAGCACACCAATACTGCCTACTCTGTTTTGCTCCTCCCGTGAATCGGCGCAGCAGCGCTGCAGCTCATCAACAGCAAGAAGCTGCATGGCAGCGGCCATAAAGTTGAGGAAATACTCCCAGCTACTCACCTCTATCTTCCCTGCTCGAAGTAAAAAGATCAAAACTCACTCTCGCTCTCCGTTTCTCTCCGGTCGAGTGCACCACTGCCACCTCCTCTACATCCCTAGCAAGCCATCAGTTTGTGGCGATTAATCCCCTGCTTCAAGGAGAAAAAAGTGGCGCGACGATCATCTTTAGCTTATCCTTATATTATCTATTCATTTCATTTCTCATCTTCGAGGTATTTTGAAGGTTTTCAGTCGCCACTCGGAGAGAAGCTGGCGACCCTGTCTCTGCTCCTCATCATCTCTTTCACTTGAGCGACGTTGAGCTTCATTGCCAACAGCAAAAAGGTGTCTGTGCACATTCTATTAAATCCTCAGAAAGCCAATCCTTGTTTCATGGAGCACAGCCATCGTATTCAAATGTTTTCTACGGAGATGTTCATCTGTACAAAGGCTCGAATTTGTTGTAATTCATTGCACACTTTGAATCAAAGCTCAATCCCATTAAGGAATAGCTGCTAGACATCTTCGAGAGATCACCCAAGCAACAAGCTCAATAAACCATCGAGCCCTCTCTGGAAAATAAGTTTTCTACGCCGCCGCATAAAAAACTCTAGGTGGACGGTGAACTCATATTTCCAGTCCCATTCATCACAATTGCGATCCAGTTTCATTACCCCATGATGCTATAGGAACAGAAATTGAGCCATTTGAGCTAGGGTTGAGCGATTTTGACCTCACCGATGAGCTTTCCTCCACCGCCACGGCTGCATAATAGGCTCCGACCATCACTGAGCTTTGCTGACCCCTCCAATTTATGAACCACCCTATAAAACCCGCTACCAGCAAGTGTGGTTGAAAGCAGGGGCCGGGGAGGCAGTGGCAGCGAGAGCGCAGCCATGGGCGCTGTCGCCCGTTGAGAGGAAGAAGAAAGTTGGTGGGGTATGCTGGTCTGTGAGGTTAGCTCTCTCGGCCACTGTGGCCATGGATCTTGTGTATCCACATGGTTATAACCCAGTAGCCCCTGTCTCGCCTCACTGCTATTGGTTAATGTAAATGAGTGGGCCCAATCATCTGATTGAAATCTTTTCTGTCGGTACCCTGCGTATCGGGTACCTCTCAGTACCGCGAAGAGTACAAGGGAGTTTTACGTGTCAAAATTGAAGGTCTCCTCAAGTCCCACATGTCACATTACACCGGATCCGCTCCCCTCATATGGGTAGCTCTTGGGTAAACACGTGTAAAGGAAAACCGGAACTAAGCTCCCAATGAAGGAAAGCTTCGGCGACAACACGTGTACAATGACCCCGGACCTAACCCCTAGCAGAGAGGAGCTCCGATGCCGACACGTGTACAACAGCTCCGGACCTACCCTCCGGCAAGGGAAAGCTCTAGAGCTACCACGTTTGGAGCCTCTGGACCTTTTTTAACGAATACACTGGCAGATCTCCTTCAGCACGTTCATTCAGGTGACAATCAAAGCGGCCGTTACAAGATTTGATTACATGTCATTAATGTTGTATTAACAACACACGATCGGAGCACTGTTAATAGGGGTAATGCAGCCATTAAGGCACATTACTACACTATTAACCATGCTTAATAACCGTAGACAGTGTATTAGGCAATTTGATACACCAGGGCCACATGTCGGGCCAAGTGAATGATGTAATGGTCAGCCCTTAAAACTATAAAAGGGCTGCGCCGCACGAACTCAGGGACATCTGATATGATTCAGGCTAACCCGTATACTAGAGAACAGACTCATACGATACAATAACACCAACCCCGTGGAGTAGGGTATTATGCTCAGGCGGCCCGAACCACGTAAATCTCTGGTGTCGCCATCTTGATCTTGATCTTTGCGTACCCCAACCATAACAAGAACATCCGCGAGCTAGACTTGAATAGTACTGGGGGAAGTGTCATTGCTACGCATCGACATTTGGCGCGCCAGGAAGGGGGAGGTCTCGAGATCACAAGATGGTGAATTCCGCTGCAGGATCCTCCAATGGCAACTGAGCTGAACAACCCGCTGGTGGCAATACTCTCAATGCGCCACAACACATAGGTGCCATTGTTCCTGCAGGCACTATAGCACCATCTGTTCTGGCAAACAATGTTGGTCAACAACATGGGCCATCTGCGTCGATCACTGCATCGACAAACAACAACCCTGGGAACACGCTTATTGCTGCGCGAGCTCTCCTACAACACCCACCACCTCCAGGTACACCCCAGGGTACTATGGAGCAATGGAGGGCTGATATTGACCATCTGGTTGTAGCTGCGGCTGCAGGCATCATAAGTCAAGGTCTTGCCCTTTCGGGGCGAGCACCATGGCAACGACGGACCTTGTTCAGCCGAGTTGGTCCACAGGTCTCGCAACAAAGGAGACGTACTGCATCCCAGCAGGTGACTTCGTTGCCTCCCGGGGCACGATGTACCCACACCATCACTAGGATTCCGACTCATGACCTGCCGTCGAAGCTGGATCACCGTTGCCACCAGCAGGACGGCCGTGTCCATATCGAGCGTGCTCGTGAAAGGCGAGAGGCTCGAGACAACCCAGCTCCTCAGGGAGTAGGAGGTGGCTGTTCTGCCCTGGCCATGCATTTGCGCATGGTAAGATGGCCACAGAAGTTCCGACCTCACTTGCCAAAAAATTCTACGGGACTGTCAACCCCGCCGAGTTCCTTCAAATCTACTCTATTGCCATACTGGCAGCGGGGGGTGATGAGGCTGTGATAGCCAATTACATCCCGGTGGCTTTAACTATGACTGCAAGGTCCTGTTTCATGAGTCTTCCACCCAACTCCATTAATAGTTGGGCGGAGCTATGCCAGCAGTTCACTGCCAACTTCGGGAGTTCTTATACCCGTCCTGGCATTGAATTGGATCTGTTTGCTGTAAAGCAGACATCGGGGGAATCGTTGCGATCCTTCATCCACCGGTTTTCTCTGGTACGGAATACTATTCCTTCAATCTGGAGCTCTTTTGTTATCGTTGCATTCAGACAGGGTGTTCGAGATAAGAAGATGTCGGAAAAGCTGGCCATCAAAGAAGTCACCAACGTCACGAAACTCTTTAGTCTAGCAGACAAATGTGCTAGAGCTGTGGAGGGTCGTGAAATGCACTCTAACCCAGCTCCGAAGGCCAACAAGAAGTCCTCCAAAACTGAAGCCGCTACCTTCAGTAGTGGCAAGAAGAAAAAGAAGCCCAACGACAAAAAGAAGCCATCGGCCAGAGCACCGACCGCTGCAGCTGTTGGAACTCCGGGTGGTCGGGGGCCATGCCCCGGGAAGCGACCTCGTCCATCGTCAGAAGATGGTAATAGTTCAAAGGTGTGGTGTCCAATTCACAAGAAGGACAGACACAACTTGGAAGAATGTCGGGAGGTCCATAACCTTGTCGAGCGCTATAACAAGCATCAGGAAGAAGCTCCTTTCCGTCAACAGGAAGAAAAGCAAAAAGTCGACGAAGCTCTGGCTATATAGGAGCTAGGTTTTAAGGAACCCAAAAAGGTCCTAAAAGCTGTCTACAACACTGTCGATGATGACTCCGACGTCTCTGACAACGAGCGCCGGAACACCTAGAACACTATCTATTGTGGTTCTTGGGACATCACCTCTCGCGGCATCCTCAAGACAATGCGGCAGGACATGGCCGTGGCAGCCCCCACTGCTAAGGCAGAGCAACATCGGAAGTGGATATATACTCCCACCATTTTCGATGCTTCGGACTGCCCCCGAAAAATGATCAGGTCTGGTCAACTCCCACTGATGGTGTCACCCACCATTAACAATATTCAAATCTGTTGACGGTCCTTAAGTACCACATTTTGACCATCAATTCACCTCATAATGCGCATAAAAGAAACACAAAACATAGTGGTAGTGTTATACACTAACCCAATTCCACAAGTGTTGGTGTTTATTTGTATGCAGGTGAATTATTACCAAAAATACCAAAACATGCAGGGATGAATCCATGAAAATGGATTTCAAAGAATTAGGCGATGACAGGTGGCAACACATGGATCAAATGGCCCATAAATAGAAGAATACGAGGACATCCAATGGTGTTGCACCCATATATATCAAGGGGGCCCACCTGGAAGCCACATAGAGGAAGCACTCCCCAAGGGGAGCCTTGACCAGGCCGGCCGAACTAGGGGCTCGGCCGACCTCTTCCTGGTGCCAAACTCGATCAAATGACACGTGTTGGCTCCTCCCGACTCCCTGGAGTCAATAGTGAATGATTCACGCGTTCATTGTGGCGGGAACCGACCCTTCTCCACCTATAAATAGACCCCCTCACCTCACTTCTCACACAAACCAAAAGTTGAGAATAGTGCTACACTCCAAAGGTTTAGAGTAGTCCTAGAGGCTGCCAAAGTAGAAGGAGAGTGTGGATAAGAGTCTAGGAGAAGGAGGCTTGGGTTTGTCAAGTCCCTCTTCTACACTTGTACCCCTACAAAGATTGTACTCAATAAAGTAAGCCTTTGTGAATTCAATACAAGTTTGATCTTTTATTCTTAGTAGCCTGCACAAGTAGTTACTTGTGGGTTCACTACTTTAATTCATTAGAGGCTCTATTTGTAGATTTGTGTTAGAAACAACCAAAGTAGTGATTTAGAATGTAAGCGTGGATCTTAGGATCAGTGGATATCTCGTAGACTCATGGATTGAAGAGGTAGGCAGTAGGTGGTTACAGCCTTATCTGTCCTTCCTAATCATCCACATTCGGCTATGCCATAGCCTCTTGACGGGAGTCGTCCTAGTATTGCTAGGAGTAAGCCCGTGCTCGAAGCAAGCATCTACTGCAAACTACCTTGAATTAGGATCAATACTTTGAATTCCTCTCTGTTCCTCGCCTACCAAACAACTTTGTGTCCTTGGGTGAGCTAGTTTGAAATATTAGCACACACGTTCTTTGGATTCGATACCCTTGGGAATACTCCTTAAGGGGAAGTGCTACAACAGTATTTCCGTGCGCTTGCGGATAACTCTACAGTGTTAAGAAATGCCAACAAACATTTCTGGCGCTGTTGCCGGGGAACGGTTGCTGTTAATCTTCGAACAAAGATCATCCTCGTATCATATCCCCCATATCTATCATCTTACCTTTCTTATTCTTACCTTACCACCAACATATAAATGGAGCAACCCACCATTCTTTCTTACTCTGCTCCGAAGGGCAAGTTCTGTGAGCCACCGCATTCGGCGAAACCTATTTGTTCAACCAGCTATGAACTTCCCCCTGACTTTATAGCCATGGTTTGGGAACAATCCTTCTCAGGAACGGATTGTGAAAACCCTTACCACCATCTACGAGAGTTCGAACAACTGTGTTCATGCCTTCTAATCAAAGGTATGACACAGGAAACTCTCAAATGGAAGTTGTTTCCTTTTTCCCACAAGAAAAATGCCAAACAATGGTACAACCACTACGTTGGGAAGACAAACGGTGATTGGAGTGCATTACAAGACAAATTTTGTCTTTCTTTCTTTCCCATTGCCCGAATTGTTTCCTTACGAAAGGAGTACTATGCTTCCAACAGATGGAGAAGGAATCCATAGGTGCAGCTTGGGACCAATTTTCTCTTTTGAAAAATTCTGGCCCAGATTTGTTAATCCCTCATCCAATGCTTTTGCAACATTTCTTCATGGGATTGAACAAAGAGTCTTCCCTATATCTTGACATTACAGCTGGAGGATCTTTCCTCCATAAGACTCCAGAAGAAGGCAAGGATCTTCTAGACAGAATTCTAGAAAATTCTTCTTTCATTATGGGTCATAATGAGCCTCCCTAAGAGGAAGTCGTGGCAAGAACGGAGGATACACTCTTGTACAAGGATGAACCCATTTCTTGTTTACTCCAATCCTTGCTAGAGGAATCCTCTTCTGAACCTAAGACTACGAAGGTAGAAGAAATTCAACCCTCGCAGTTTCCATTTTACTTTGAGGAAGAGCTTTTTAAAGATTATGGAAATACCTAGAAGTATTGTTGCTATAGGAAACCTTCATTGCCACCAACTCCACCTGAACCACGTGACGGGGTGTTCGTCCGTCAGACGGTCAAGGAGTTGACCTCTATCCTGAGCAGAGAGTGGACAACTGAAGTCAAGAATTCACCCGAAATTCTTCGGATGACCTCACCTTTGGCTACCATTTTATGTTCTATTAGAGGGACACCAATGAGAATCCTATACAACCCTAATGTTGGAGAAAATCTCATTTCCGATTCTTGTGCTCTCGCCATTCTTGGCGATGTGCCATTGGCACCAACACGCAAATCCTTCCGAGATTCATTTGGAACCATTCTTGAAGGATGTGGGGTTCTGCAACAAGTGCCTGTTAGACACAAAGATGTTGAGACTCTCCTATATTTTCACGTGTTCGAAATCAAAGATTTCGACATCATGATTGGGATTCCCATAGAGAAATTTCTCATGGAAGTTTCTTTGCATGGAAGCCTCAATATCAATCATGGAGGGAGAAATTTTGCCATCCTATTCTGCGTTCAAAGAACACATCTGCAGAATCTCCCATCCAATATGAGCCAATGGAGGAGGTTAGGACTCTTCAATTTTTAGAACCCCCTGAAATGAAAGGAGAAGAAGACTTCATCCAGGAGGAGGATGAATTTTAGGAAGAAATAGAATTACCAAAAGAAGAGCCCTCCCCAAAACCTCCTGTTGATCTCAAAATTCTACCTCCAGGCCTACGTTATGCCTTTCTAAATGGCGATTTGGAAGCCCCTGTCATCATAAGTGACAAGCTTTCAGATGATGAAACACTCAAACTCATAGCCATGTTAGAAGGCATAGAGCTGTGTTTGGATATTCACTTCAGGATCTCAAGGGAATTGGTCTAGCGTTATGCACCCATCGCATTCCTATTGACCCTGAGAGTGTCCCCTCAAGGGATCCTCAAAGGAAATTGAATAACGCGATGGGGGAAGTAGTCAAGAAAGAAGTCTTGAAACTTCCGCATGTCGGGATTATTTACCCTGTTCCTCATAGTGAATGGGTAAGTCCTGTTCAAGTAGTGCCTAAGAAGGGAGGTATGACGGTTGTTCAGAATGAGAGGAATGAATTAATTCCTCAACAGACCGTCATGGGATGGAGGATGTGCATTGACTATCAAAAACTTAACAAGGCAACAAGGAAAGACCATTTTCCATTGCCCTTCATCAATGAGATGTTAGAGCGATTGGCAAAACACTCCTACTTATGTTTCCTTGATGGGTATTCGGGACATCATCAAATTCCTATCCATCCCGATGATCAAAGTAACACCACGTTCACATGTCCTTACGGGACCTATGCCTACCGGCGTATGTCCTTTGGACTGTGTAATGCTCCTGACTCTATCCAGAGATGCATGATGTCTATATTTTCAGACATGATCGAGGATATCATGGAAGTTTTCATAGACGATTTCTCCATCTATGGAAAAACTTTTGATCATTGTCTAGAAAATTTAGACAGGGTCTTACAGAGATGCCAGGAGAAGGACCTTGTGCTTAATTGGGAAACGTGCAATTTCATGGTCTGGGAAGGCATCGTTCTTGGACACTTGGTGTCCGTGAGAGGGATAGAGGTGGACAAATCTAAATTTGGAGTTATTGAAAAGCTTCCACCTCCTATCAATGTTAAGTTAATCCGCAACTTTTTAGGTCATGCGGGGTTCTACCAACGATTTATCAAGGATTTTTCCAAAATCGCTAGACCCCTCACCAACCTATTAGCTAAAGAAGCTCCCTTTGATTTTGATGATGAATGCCTTAAATAATTTTATATACTCAAAAAGGCACTCATCTCAGCTCCAATTGTCCAACCTCTTGATTGGACGCTGCCATTCGAAATCATCTGTGATGCCAGTGACTTTGATGTTGATGTGGTCTTAGGCCAAACCAAAGATAAAAAGCATCACGCAATAGCCTACGCTAGCAAAACTTTGACAGGAGCCCAACTCAATTATGCCACAACTGAGAAAGAGCTCCTAGCAGTAGTTTTTGCTATCGACAAATTTAGATCCTATTTGGTTGGAGCAAAGGTCATAGTCTACATAGACCATGATGCTTTCAAATATCTGCTTAGCAAAAAGGATGCTAAACCCAGGCTAATTCGATGGATTCTTCTACTCCAAGAATTTGATCTCGAAATAAGAGATAAGAAAGGAGTAGAGAATTCAGTAGCAGATCATCTTTCACATATGGAAGTCACACAAACCATGGACATACCTAGCAATGACTTCCTATGAGATGATATGCTCCTCAAGGTGACGGACTCTCACCCTTGGTATGCGGATATCATGCACTTTATGGTCACGGGATACGTACCACGAGGCGAGAACAAAAAGAAACTCATTGATGAGAGTCATAGACACCTTGGGGATGACCCTTACCTCTACAGAGTATGCGCTGATATCCTTCTTAGAAGGTGCGTCCCATCAATCGAAGGCACCAAAATTATAGAGAAATGCCATGCTGGCCCCTATGGTGGTCATTACGGTGTTTACCGTACTCAGGCAAAGATCTGGCAGAGTGGATTCTATTGGCCTTCAATGTATGAAGATATCAAGGAATTCATTCGCAGATGTTGGAAATGCCATAAACATGGAGAAATCTCTGCTCGCAATGCGATGTCTCTAACATACAATCTCCAAGTGGAATTATTTGATGTATGATGTATTGATTTCATGGGACCTTTTCCTAGGTCTTATGATTGCGAGTATATTCTGGTTGTCGTCGAATATGTGTCAAAATGGGTAGAAGCATTGCCATGCAAAAATGCTGATTCCAATCAAGCAGAGAAAATGTTTCATGAGATCATTTTCCCATGCTTTGGAACTCCCCGTATGGTCATAAGTGATGGAGGGTCTCATTTCATAGATAAGACCTTCCGGAACTTTTTAAGGGAACTTGGAGTCCAACATAACATTGCTACCCCATACAACCCACAGAGAAGTGGTCAAGCAGAAACATCTAATAAACAAATTAGGAATATTCTGCAAAAGACTGTCTTGGAAATGGGAACTGGGTGGAAGCAAAAGCTACCTGATGCATTGTGGGCATATCTTACTTCCTACAAGACACCAATCGGCATGTCTCATTTCCAACTTGTCTATGGGAAGACTTGCCATCTTCCCGTAGAATTGGAACATAGAGCATATTGGGCCATCAAGCGGTGGAACATGAATCTTAACAAAGCTGGAAATCACCGATTGAAGCAAATCTCTGAGTTGGAGGAATGGAGATATGAGGCGTACCATAGTGCCATAATTTATAAAGAGGGAACCAAAAGATGGCACGATAAGAGGATTACGCCGAAAGAGTTCAAACATGGAGATAAAGTTTTACTCTTTAACTCTAGGGTTAAACTCTTTGGACATGGGAAGCTTAGAAGTAAATTGGAAGGACCCTTCACTGTAGTAGAGACTTCATCCCACGGAGCAATCACACCCCAAGGTGATGACGGTCAACTATTCAAAGTGATTGGGCATCGACTCAAATTATTTCTTGATTCCAAAAAGGATATAGAAAAATAATTTGACGTGGTAAATCTAATCGATTTCCATGCCATTTTTTCAATTCTGTTTAAATTCTCCACATCCAACTAATGGGCCCATCCAATTCTTCTTCTAGAAGGCCCATTTAATCAACCCAAAAAAATGTGGCCCGAATAGAGACAGAAGGGGTTCGGCCGAACCCTAGGGTCGGCCGACTCTCCCTTCGCACCGTTCACATTCTGTTTTCTCATGTTGAACCTCCTCGATATCCTCCACAAAATCCTCAGTGAAACGCGTCGTTCCCCACCTACTTAAAGAAATCAGGAAACAAGTGTGGGGGAAACATGTCCCCAAGTCACGAAATCCCGATGTAAAAAATTAACGTTTCATATCAAAACGCGTCATGACTGAATGAGCAAAATGACCCGATGAAACAAAGCCGCAGAAGAGCCAACAGAAGGATGGCCGAACCCCCTGGTCGGCCGACCTGTTTTCTGCATCATACGACTCCGTTTCGCTCGAGAAAATCGGTTTGGATTTCCTATCCCCACTTTTATGCCATACCCTGCTGTTTGAGTTGATTTCATATTTTTCATTGCATATCTAAAATGAATCAACTCAACAAATTGAAATAAAATTTGGTAGTCAAGAATTTGCTTAAGCTGAAAATTTGAATACTTTATATTTCAATTCATTACCTTGTTTATGATTCCCATAATTCAATAGGAAAAACACATCATCTAGGTATTTGACTAGTGTGATATGGTAAAAGAGTTCTTTAGAAATCATCCTTTTTGCTTGAAATTGATTTTGACATTTGTAACTATTTGATGTCTTGAACTTTGCCCAAATCTCTCAATGGAAAATTTATATACCCACCAAGGCCATAAGATACATTCATTGAAAACCACAAGCATATGCCACTTTGCTTTTCATTGGACTTTGTCAAACTCGTGACCCAATTGAGTGACATGCATGAACTTTTTGAATTGAAAACTCTTGTGCACTCCATTCATGCAAAATTTCTAACATTGAGAGTGTGCATCCATCGATTACCCATCCACCAAAAAGAAAATCCATACAGTACAAATGAAAGCCTCTCTAAAAAATAAAAAGGAGTAGAAGACATGGCTACAAAAAAAAAGAAGCATCCACTGTTGAAAAAGAGTAAGAGTGCTAAAAAAAGTAGTAGCCATGTTTCATCTTTAAGAGAGAGCAAATTCATGGGAGTTATCACCTCGCCCCTCCATTCCATTCATGTGCACAAGAATTTTCTCTTCACTTTGTTCATTGCATAAGTCTCTCATAGGATCAAATTTCTAACTTAGTAACATATGAATTGCAAATGTGTGCCACATTCATCCCTACCAAGCTCCAGATATAGCCACTTTTAGTATAGGGACAAGAATTGGCAAAACATGCCATGGTGAGGACTTAAACACTTTGAGAGATTTGAGAGATTCCAATCGATAAGGCAAGGGCAAAAGTTCTTATGACATTCAAATATAGCAATTGCCTAATCATTTCAGCAGGGAATGATCCAAGGGAACTTCATTCTAACCGTTCCACTTTTCAAACACCCAAGATTGATGTGGTAGCCACATACACAAAAAGGATCCATGAATTAAGGTATGAGTTGAAATATCTAGTATCCTTATTTTCTACCTTATAGCAAATTCATGACAACACTCTAGTTCTTCTTGCCTTCACTCGAGGAGAGCAAGGACTAAATGGGGGGGAGTTTGTTGACGGTCCATAAGTACCACATTTTGACCATCAATTCACCTCATAATGTGCATAAAAGGAACACAAAACATAGTGGTAGGGTTATACACTAACCCAATTCCACAAGTGTTGGTGTTTATTTGTATGCAGGTGAATTATTAACCAAAATACCAAAACATGCAGGGATGAATCCATGAAAATGGATTTCAACGAATCAGGAGATGACACGTGGAAACACATGGATCAGATGACACATAAACAGAGGAATACGAGGAGATCCAACGGTGTTGCACCCGTATATATCAAGTGGGCCCACCTGGAAGCCACCTGGAGGAAGCAGTCCCCGAGGGGAGCCTTGACCAGGTCGGCCGAACCAGGGGTTCGACCGACCTCTTCATGCCGCCAAACTCGATCAAATGACACGTGGTGTCTTCTCCCAACTCCCTGGAGTCAATGGTGACTGATTCGCACGTTAATTGTGGCGGGAACCGACCCTTCTCCACCTATAAATAGAACCCCTCACCTCACTTCTCACACACACTAAAAGTTGAGAATAGTGCTACACTCCAATGGTTTAGAGCAGTCCTAGAGGCTGCCAAAGTAGAAGGAGAGTGTGGTGAAGAGTCTAGGAGAAGGAGGCTTGGGCTTGTCAAGTCCCTCTTCTACACTTGTACCCCTACAAAGATTGTACTCAATCGAGTAAGCCTTTGTGAATTCAATACAATTTTGATCTTTTATTCTTAGTAGTTTGCACAAGTAGTTACTTGTGGGTTCACTGCTTTAATTCATTAGAGGCTCTAGTCGTAACTTTGTGTTCGATACAACTAGAGTAGTGATTTAGGACGTAAGTGTGGTGCTTAGGTTATAAATCATTAGTGGATATCTCGTAGACCCACAGATTGAAGAGGTGGGCAATAGGTGGTGATAGCCCTATCTGTCCTCAGTAATCCTCCATGTTCGGCTATGCCATAGGCTCTTGGCGGGAGTTGTCCTAGTATTGCTAGGAGTAAGCCCGTGCCCGAAGCAAACATCTACTGCAAACTACCTTGAATTAGGATCAATACTTTGAATTCCTCTCTGTTCCTTGCCTACCAAACAACTTTGTGTCCTTGGGTGAGCTAGTTTGAAAGATTAGCACACACATTCTTTGGATTCGATACCCTTGGGAATACTCCTTAAGGGGAAGTGCTAAAATGGTATTTCTGTGCGCTTGCAGATAACTCTGTGGTGTTAAGAAATACAAACAAAATCCACCATGTAATGGTGGATGGAGGTTCCGGGCTAAACCTCATAAGCTTTGAAGCTTTCGTTAAGTTTTAGCTCCGGCCTTCGGACCTTCGTCCATCCTGACCTTTCTCTGGGGTAGGTCCAGGAACCATTACTCCTCTCGGTTCCATCACAATCCCAGTGACCTTCGGGACTCGGGAGAACTACAGAACTAAGAAATTGGTCTTCGACGTCGCGCAGATTAGTCTGCCGTTCAATGACATTCTGGGCAGGTCAGCCTTGTACAAGTTCATGGCCGCAGCTCATTATGGTTACTTAGTGTTGAAGATGCCAACACCCACGGGTGTTCTCCGGATCCGCGGAGATCGCACCACAGAAGTTACTGCTCTAGAAGAACTCTATGCGCTTACCACAGCGCAAGAGGAAGCATCTAGTAAGGAGCCAGCTCTGAATCCTTTGAGCATTCATCATAAAAGCTCTACCTCTGCACCTCATGTGCAACCAAGCGGCGGCACCGACGTTCCCGTAAAGGTCGTCCAAATTGGTTCTGATGCTGCTCAGGCTACCCATATATCGGGAGGTCTGAAGAACAAATAAGAACACGAGTTCATCACCTTCCTCCGGGCTAATGTCGATGTGTTTCCTACCAAACGTCACAAATGCATGGGATCCCTAGGGAGGTGATTGAGCACAATCTGAACATCTACCCCGACGCACGGCCTGTAGATCAAAAGCCCCGGAAGCAATCAATAGAGCAAAAAAACTTCATCTGATAGGAAATCAAGAAGTCGCTCGAAGCTTGATTCATCCGAGAAGTCTTCCATTGAAAATGGCTGGCAAACCCAGTTGTTGTACTCCAAGGCCGCTGGGAAGCTTCGAAAGAGTATCGCCTACACCACCTTAAATAAGGCATGTCCAAAGGATACATTTCCACTACTAGAATAGATCAGATAGTGGACTCCACCTCCGGGTGTGAGCTATTGTGTTTCTTAGATGCATATTTGGGAAATCATCAAATCCAAATGTCTAAAGAAGATGAAGAGCATACTACCTTCGTAACAGTAGATGGATTGTACTGTTATACTGCCATGCCATTCGGTCTTCAAATGTTGCTTCAACAATTGTGCGAGCTATGTACAAAACATTTGGAGAGCTAATTAGAGACTTGGTGCGGGTGTATGTCAATGACATCGTTGTGAATATCAAAAACAAGGAGTCACTTCTTGACAACTTACAAGCCGTCTTCAACAAGCTGCGCTCCACGCGCACCAAGCTGAACCTGGACATGTGTGTCTTTGAGGTTAGCTCCAGGAAGCTTCTGGGGTTCTTGGTGACTCACCGAGGAATTGAAGAAAATTTGGCAAAGATCAAGGCCATAGAAGATATGCAGCCCCCAACCCGTATTCAAGATGTCCAGAAGCCAACTAGATGCCTAGCTGTGCTTAGCCAATTTATCTCAAGACTGGCAGAACGGGCGCTACCTTTTTTCAAACTCTCGAGGAAATCTGGACCATTTCATTGGTTCGAAGAAGCATAAAAGACATTTCAAGAGCTGAAACAACTCCTCACCACACTACCGATATTGGTAGCTCCTAATCCTGGTGAGCCTATACTGCTTTACATTTGGGCAACCACCGAAGTTGTCAGTATTGTCCCGGTTGCGGAAAGACCGGAGCCACATCCAATCTAGGAGTCCAGACACCTTTGGGATGGTTCGGAATCACCTAAAGGCGTGATTGGGTCCCAACTCCCAGAGACGGAACCTCAAAACGAAATGCTAGGATATCAACCTCATTTGTCTGAGGAGGTTCACTTGGCTGAACAAAATGATCTGGATCCTTCCAGCGAGGTCTGGGTCAAACAAGAATGAGTTTTGGTCTCTTCTGGGAGGGTCAAAGAAGCACAGCATGAAGGTCTGGAACCCCCCGACAGGGTCCGAGTTGATGGAGAAGAAGTTTCGGGTCCTTCTGAATGGGTCTGGACCACCCAAAGCCCCGTGTATATCATTAGTGAAGTACTCCACGATGCCAAGACAAGATACATTGAGGTGCATAAACTGCTTTACTCAGTTCTTATTGCCTCAAGGAAGCTTCGTCACTACTTCCAAGCTTACAAAATATCAGTGGTAACTTCTTTTCCACTGCGTGCTATTTTGCATAACCCTAATTCTACTGGGAACATTGCAAAGTGGGAAGCGGAACTGGCCAAATTCGATCTAGAATTCGTGTCCAGACAAGCAATCAAAAGTCAAGCCTTGGCTGACTTTGTGGCGGAATGGACCCCTTCTCCGTCAAACCCCAGGGGCCACACTGAGCAGAAACCAGAACCCAAAGTTTCGGAATTCACCGAGCCTCACTGGACCCTCTACTTCGACGGCTCTATGCAAAAGCAGGGGGTCGGATCTGGAATCCTTCTCCTGGCTCTGACTAAGGAGAAGGTCAAGTACATGGTACACCTTGATTTCAAGGTAACCAACAACATGGCGGAGTATGAAGCTCTCATCTATGGACTCAAGGTGGCACTATCTTATGGTGACAAATAGCTGTTGGTAAAGGGAGATTCACAACTCATCATCAAATAAGTCAAAGGTGAATGTTCCTGCAACAATCCCCAACTAGCTGCTTATCTACACGAAGTCGAGAGGCTTCAGAACGACTTCGATGTCTTGGATATCCATCATGTTCAGCGTCTTCATAACTCTGAAGCCGGCGAACTCTCGACAAAATCCTCAACCGGAGCTTCGGCTCCTGATGGAATATTCGTCTGGAGGTTGTCAAAACCAACAGCTCAGCCTGACGAACTGAGCGAAGGGGGCGAGACAAGCACCTCGAAGCTCGCAGTCCCAGTGGCCCTATTTCCATGGCATACACCAAGGGTCGTAGGTGCTGTCGGGAGCTCCGAGCAACCCAGCACGCAAGACTCATAAACTCAAGTTAGCTCCGATGCATGGATCTCGGAGTTCCAGAGCTACTTGAAAGACAACATCCTTCCTGAAGACGATGTAACCGCTGACCGGATTGTCGGATTGGCTAAAAGATACACGTTGGTAGTAGGGGATCTCTACTGATGCGGTGTCAACGGCATCCTAATGCGGTGCATTACAAGGGAAGAAGGCCGCGAGCTCCTTGTGGAAATCCATGGAGGCGAGTGTGGGAACCATGCTTCTTCCCGCACGCTGGTTGGTAAAGCCTTTCGGCATGGCTTTTACTAGCCTACAACACTTCAGGATGCGGTTGAGCTAGTGAGAAAATGTAAAGTGTGTCAGTTCCATGCAAAATAGATTCACACACCGGCTCAATCACTACAAATGATATCTCCTACCTGGCCATTTGCTGTGTGGGGGGGCATGGGCATCTTGGGACCTTTCCCAAAAGCTGTCGGAGGTTACAGGATCCTGTATGTCGCCATCGACAAGTTCACTAAGGGGCCGGAAGCAACTCCCGTTGTGACAATCAACAAGCAATCAGCAATCAAGTTCTTGATGTCCATTATATGCAGATTTGATGTTCCAAACAAAGTCATAACTGACAACGGAACACAATTCACAAGTGCTGCATTCCAAGAGTATTGCGAAGACCTTGGCATTCAACTCAGCTATGCCTCAGTAGCTCAACCAGCAAGTAATGGACAAGCCAAGATAGCAAATGCATAAATATTAAAGGGACACAAGACGCGCACGTACGAGCGCCTAAAAAAGCATGGAGCCAATTGGATTGAAGAGCTTCTGTCCACACTATGGGCGAACAAGACAACACCTAACCGGTCAATTGTGGAGACTCCATTCTTCCTGGTGTACGGATCTCAAGCAGTCCTTCCCCCGGATCCGGACCTTCGACGAAATCACGCAGGACCAGCTCCGGCGTGAAGACCTTGACCTCGTCGATGAGGGAAGGTGCCAAGCAGCTGTTCGGAATGCACATTATCTCCAAGCGCTCCGGCGCTATCATCAAAGGCATGTGCGCAACCGACAGCTCGAGGAAGGTGATCTGGTGCTTCGGAAGATACTAACTCGTGAAGGAATAAAAAACTTTCCCCCAGCTAGGAAGGTCCATTCCGAGTGATCAAAGTATCTCGTCCCGGATGCGTTCGCTTGGCAACTGAGGATGGGATTCCGCTCCCTAATCTTTGGAACATCGAGCACCTCCGTATGTTTTATGCTTAGAATCACAGAGGTGAGCCTGTAATTACACATGATGTATGTTATAGAGTTGATAAACAGACAAGGATAGGTCCTCCGACAGAACATTCGGACCCCTGTGGGAGGATCCGGAAACTTCAAGTACACTTCATACAGCCACTGCACTAAAAGTGTAACTACCTACCCTCGGTTAGTACAAGATGTACAACGCACTTAGCTTGGTCGCGCACCCTATGTGTGTCCTTGTGCCCCCTGTAATCCAGACCTATAATGAAAGACATTGTTGTGTAAAATCATACTCCACGTGCATTTATTTTTGTACAAGGCTTGACCTATCAACTTATTATTTTCAACCTTCTTGTCTATAATGAAGTTGTCTAATTCTTCTTGAGTTTTTACTAAGTTATTCATATGCATTGCAAGTTATATTGTTGGTCTCTTTGGATCTTAACATGTTGTATAGTCTACTTGCCTGAACGCCAAGCCAACATAGTTCCGAAGTGTGCTATCGAGTTGGCCTCGTCCTGCACCCTAAGTACGCCAGTCTACCTACACTCCGGTAGGTCTCAGCAGGGTGAGTACTAGAAAAGCATATGGGTCCGAAAAGATTACATCAATATGCGTATTAGCATATCAAGTTTCTTCAGATTTAAAACTCAAATGAGAATGATAAGTCACAAACGATTTATAGATAAGAGGACAAATTTTACTCCTTTATTGTATTTAACATGCAGGAAAAACATAAATTCATGGCGACAGTGGACGACGCTGGTGCTACTAAGCTCTGACATCCTCCAAGGGGGCCTGTCGTCAATGTTTAATATGTTAACATTGGGTGATGTCGGAGCTACAAAGCTTCGACAACCCCTGGGGGCCTAAATTCAACTATTCATGCGACGACATCAGGAGCTACCAAGCTCCGACCGTCAACGTTTATATGTTGATACTGGGTACTTTCGGAGATACCAAGCTCCGCCAATCCTAGTGGGACTGTCGTCGATGCCTCAGCGACTTCGGACCTAAAATCTACAAGTGCAAAGCATTCCAGTCATCATCAAAACCTTTGGTACATGTACACACTTCAATTGTATACATGTACTAGGGGGCCAACAAGACACAACACTGTATATTGAAGGCAAAGTGAAATTCATGGCAGAAAGGAGGATTTCATTAATCAAAAATACTGTATTACAAAACTGGGATTACAAGGGGCAAAATGAAAAAAGTCCTAGCCACTGGAGGATCAAAGTGTTGTGGAAAAACGAAGTAACCTTCTAAGCAGCTTCTTGGACACTAGCTCTGGCGGCATCCACTTCTTCGGCAATGATTCTTTCAAAGACCGGATCAATAGAGAACAAGGGGTCTTGGCTCTTGTAACACGCGAAGACATACTCGGCGACGTTCTTGGACAAAGATTTACCCTCTGTCTCCATCTGATCAGCAATGACATTACCCATCGCGTCGAGTTTGCTGCCAGCAGAGCCAAGTGCTACCAGCGTTTGATCCAACTCCCGCACTGGGTCCTCCGAGCATACTAGACTGAAACCAAGTGGCACAAGGGCCCTGTATGCACATCCCAGGAAGTCCCATACCATCAGGACTCGGTTGCCTTCGAGCTCTACAGCTCTTCCAGTGACCTCTAGGCGGCCGCTATCCCCAAACTCTCCCGAGCAAGGCGTTCCACCACTTTGGCATGTTACTGCATACTTTCAGCAACCTGCTTCTCGTGTTTTGTTAGCTCCATCTTCGGAGGTGGATGCGGTTCTGACATTCGGCCAGGTCCTTCTCCCTACCTCTCACCTTCCATTCACTGGTGGCAACGTCAGCTTCCCTTTTCGAGAGCTCCTGCCCCATCTTCCAGTACTTTTTCCTTTGACATTCACTCCACTGCTCAATTTTCTTTGAGCGATCCGCCAAATTCTGTTCACCCAGAGTCAACTTCTGGGTGACCTCCACCTCTCTCTTCACAACATCCTCCTGCTACTCAAGGAGCTTCTCCTTCCTACCCGGCGCTTCAGGAGAACCTCATTCAATTAATTGAGGTTTTCGTGACGCTCATTAGTAGCATCACGCCTCTCCTTGGATTTCTCAAGGATTTCCCTGGACTTAGTATCGAGTGCCTGGATGGCAGCCTCCTTATCCTCAAGCAGCTTGCCCCAGTACTCTAACCGGGCCCTCTCCCTCTTTATCCACTCCTTCTAGTCAGCTAGCCTTGTCTGGGCTAGCTTGGTCTCAAAATGGAGTCTGTTGCGCCAACGCCTCAAGATCTTGCGCTCCTCCTCCAGGGCTTTGCTCTCATGATCGAAGGTGAGTTGGACCCGTTGGAGGCTGGAGCAGGCATTGTTTATAGATAAAGCGAGAGGGATAGGCTCCGGACCTGCTGCGACCATCTCTACAGGATCTAGAGGGTTCTCCATTACAAAAATAGAGTCCAACTCTTCGAGAGAGGACCCTTAAGCTTATGAAGTACAGGGACCACTCTCAGGGAGCCCTTTAGCAGCAGCAGAAGAACCCAATGGGGGAACTTCCACCTCTGGAGCAGAAGTTGAAGGTGCTGCTTTAGAGTTTTCGGTCGCTAGCTCCTATGGTGGAGGACCTATCGCCACCTCTTCAGGCAGCTTTGGCTCTGGTTCAGCAACCTCCGGGGCAATGGCAGGGGCTTCATCTGGGGCCTCTACCGCCGCTGGCTCAGACGCCAACACATCAGCTTCCTCCGGTTCAACGACTGGAGCTTCAGGCATCTCCGGCTCAACCGCTGGACATTCAACCGCTTCTGGCACAAGGGTCGGAGCTTCAGTGAGTTCCAGCTCAATGGTCGGGGCTTCAATTACCTCTGGCTCAGCGGCTAGGGCTTCGATGACTTTTGGCTAAAAGGCCAGAACTCCTGGCATCGCCGGTGCTGGAGCATCAGCCTCCACCATCGTCGCTATGGGTACATCTTCGACTTCTCCCCTATGGTCTGGTGCTACCACAGGAGCTTCAGGCAAGGACTCTGAATCCATGTCCACAACAGCTGGCGCTGCAGCTGTCGCGACTCTGCCACCACTTGAGGAGGAGGCTCAGTGCTTGAAGCCAGAGCTTCGGAAGGTGCAGCCCCAACCGCTGCAACAAGTGCGAAGTTCTTGACCCCTTCTTCGACACCCTAGAAATAAAGGGAATAGAAGATTAAAGACACATCAAAAACAAGACTAGCATTTTAAGGTGAGTAATCAAAGCTTACCTAGGGATGCTACCACCCAAGTCGCCTACGAACCTCTTCTTCTGAGGCCCACAGCTAGAGCCCACCAAGTCTGGTGATACAACGGCTTTGAACCTCAGCTGAGGGCCACTAGCAGCAGCTGGATTCTTCTCGATCGGAGCTTCACTTTCTCGGGAAGAACTCCCGGACCTAGAACTCTTAGCCGACACTGAGGCCGGGGTTGAATGACCGGAGGTGACACCCGTTGAAGATGCTTGAGCCGGAGCAGGGGTAGCTGCAGAAGAACTCCACCGCCAGGGAGAAGGAGCCATGGTAGAAGGAGCTGGTCTGGCGGACCTCCTGTCAGCGTGCTTCAACTTCCTCTTTCGGTTGGAGGGCTCAGCTGGCTCTTTGCCCTTGCCCTTGCCAGTGTCTTCAACCCTCCGACTTGGGGCAGAGGCAGGCCCTCCTTCAGAAGCTTCGGGGATCACCACCCTACTGGTCGAACGCCTTTCCACCTCACCATGGTCATCAAGCGCCGCCATCTTCCTTCGGAGCTCTCTGCTAAACTGCGCCTCCATGTTCAGAGGAAGGAAAGCTGCCGGCGGATCTAGGTCGTCGCCGTAAATGTTTATTCCATGCTAGAATTTCTTGAGATGAAGCCTCAAAGCTTCGTCATCTAAGTTGGATTTCAGACCGGTTTCAATCCGGTTGTCATCCATCACACTATTGAGGGCCCACGCGAGCTCCTCCCTCTTCCTCAACTGATCCCATCTGTTGACCAGGAAGTTGTAGAAGACAATCTGAGGAGTCACTCCACCTTCCACACATTTGTGGATCCTGGTCAAGACGGGGTTGAAGGCATCTGACAGCACCAGAACTACACTCCAAGTGTCGGTGTCAACATTGGGGAGGCCTTCGGGCAGGTCCAACTTTTCATGCTCCTCCACTACAATGACGACCTAATCTTTCTTCCAGTCATCCCATTTGCTGGAAGGAAAATATTTGAGTATTTGAAGGGCAGTTGTTGCATTTCACACAATAGTAGAAGCCAAGAAGCTCAGTCCCCTTGCCGGTGGTGTGGATGGTGAAGAAGGTGCGGAACAGCTCAACACAGGGGGGAATGCCCAGCCACATCTTGCAAAAGTGGACGAACGTCGCCACGAGAAGAAGAGAATGGGGGCCAAGGTGATACAGCTGGAGACCATAAATGTCTAGCAGCATCAATAGAAAGGTAGAAAAAGGTGGAATGAATCCCACCATGGTGTACGCCGAGAAGTAAACCATGTTGCCACTGCGCTCCTTCTTGAACGGGAGCACGTAGGCGCGAATCAAGTGGTTGAAGGAGTCACTAGACAACCCCATATAGGTCCATAACTTATTCAGATCATCGTAACTCTTGAGGCGGCTCATGGGAAGACCCAACTCCATCTCGCGGAGCAGTGGAAGGGAAGTTAGGTGCAGTTTGCGAGGCTCTGAGCGCAAATTTGATTGAAGGCGTAAAGAGTACTAAAACTATGCACACTTTCCCTCTTAAGTAAGCCTCTACGACGCTTGGATGGAAACCGCAATTAGTAAAAAGGCACATTTCAAAAGTCTACCCCGTCAACGACGAGTGGGCCTAGGGCCACCGCGACGAAGAGATTGAGGTTCTTACCCTAGGTGAACCGTTGTCATGATGAGTGGCGGGAAACTCGATGGCGGCACCCTGACAGGGCGCACGAAACCGATATGGTTTTCGTATTGGGAACCGACAACCTTCAATTGCGTGAGATCCTCACTCAAGGATCTTATCTGCCGCATTCATAACAAGCAATGCGCCGATTGTTCACTCTCGGACCATCGCTCCAACAGCACATCAGAAGACTCTTGAAATCGAAGTGCTGGAATCAAGAATTGCCCTACCTCCGGTAGAATAACTTAACCCAAAGGGTTTCTCCAAGAGGTGGGCCCGGGGGCCACTGTTGGTACCCTACGTACCGGGTACCCCTCAATACCGAGAAGAGTACAAGGGAGTTTTACCTATCAGAATTGAAGGTCTCCTCAGGTCCCACTTGTCACATTACACCGGATCCACTCCCCTCATTTGGGTAACTCCTGGGTAAATACGTGCAAAGGAAAACCGGAACTAAGCTCCCAATGAAGGAAAGCTTCAGCGACAACACATGTACAATGACCCCGGACCTAACCCCCAGCAGAGAGGAGCTCTGGTTGAAAGCATCTAGGCCCCCATGAGGTACGGTTCGGTGATTAATGACAACCATTGGATTTTACTAATGAATTTCTGAATGCAAGGTCCCCATAATCACTCAATCAAATGAAATCTATATGTCATTGGAGACCCATATACAATCAATTTATGAAATCAAATCAATGATATGAAGACAAGAAGTGAAAGCTCTTAGGTCAAAGACATTCAACCATAATTGATGACACTTAATGCTTGACAACCATCAGAAGTACATTTCCAACAAAAGTCTAAGAGGTCAATCGAGCAAGACACAAAAGAATTACTTAGAAACAACTCCAAGCAAACAAAATCAACTCACCAGATCAACCGATGATTTCTGAGAACAACACATCGGTCGAGTTGGTTCAACAGAAGAAGAAGACCTCAGAACAAAGCACTCAACGGATCATCCGATGTTAAGGGCTCAGCTACATCGGTCCATCAGTACAGTTTGCAATATCCTTGGACCAAATGTAGCACCGGATCATCCGATGTACAGAAGTATACACATCGGTCGATCACTTCAGTAAGCATCAAGTTTGAGTCAATTCTGGAGGAAGAGCCACCGGATCATCCGGTGAGAAGAAAAGTGCAACATCGGTCTAACAACGATCATATCTGACACACTGACGTCAGCTAAAGTAAACTTGACTGATGATACTAAAGGGGAGGCATCGGATCATCTGGTGTTCGCAGAAAAGTTCTGTCAGCCTACTTTTCCAACGGCTATTTCGTGGAGGCTGGCTATAAATACCCCCTAAATCGGTCATTTCGACAAGTCTTGATTACCAGACATTCTCAACACATCCTCAAGCGTTCAAGACCTGGAGGCATCACTTCTACATCATTTCGACCACATACACACCAATAAATAGGCTAGAACTAGCTAGAGAGAGAGCTTGTGTGCCTCCATTCTGGGTGAGTGGAATCTCTAGGATAGTGAGAGCCTCAAGGGAGTGCCCCTTGGTGTTTGTAACTGTGAGAGACTTCCGGAGCATGCCAAGGCGTTTGTGGAAGCCCGGAGGGTCAAAGTTGTACAAGGCTTGAGCTCCACCTTGCCGAGGTTGGCAAACGGAGAAGAATAGTGGAGATCCCTCGTCTCGGTGACTTGGGTGTGGCTATACCCTTTGGTGGGTGCCACAACGTGGATGTAGGAAGATCTTGACGATCTTGCCGAACCACAGGATAAATCCTCGTGTCTCCTGGGAAGTTCGCATCCTCCTCCTCTGCCTTACATTTATGCATTTTATATTACGCGAAGTTGCTATTTACTTCAATGCATAGATTGTTTGCGTAGGGAATTGGGCTTTTAGGGATTAAGTTTTATTGTTTAGATTTTTTAAAAGAAGCCCAATTCACCCCCCTCTTGGGCATTCGATCCTCACAATTGGTATCAGAGCGAGGTTGCTCATAGGATCATTCTAGCTTCACCGCTAGAGAGCTAAAATGGCCAAGGTTGGGGGTTCGGTTCCTATCTTCGAGGGCAAGAACTTTGCCTATTGGAAAGCACGCATGCGCGCTTATCTAGAGGCTATTGCTCCCGAAGTATGGGAAGCGACCCACGCGGGGTTTGGAGAACACAATTATGTTGGTGATCAAATTAAATGGGATGCTAAAGATAGGAATGCAATCTATGAATGCATTAGTCAAGATGTGTTTGCTACAATTCCTAGTAAAGAAAAAGCTTGTGAAATTTGGGCTTGCTTAATAGAGATTCATGAGGGTTCTTCTCGAGTCAAGGAACTTAAATATCACATGCTTAAAGCAAAATATGATGTTTTTAAGATGCTACCTCATGAAAATGTTATTGAGATGTTCTCTCGCTTGAATGAGCTTATTGAAGAAATTAATGCTCTTGACATTGCTTCTCTTGGCAAGGGACTCATCAACCGCAAGATCCTCATGCTCCTTCCCAAGCCAAAGTACAACATCATCAACTCCATGCTTCAAAATGAGTCTCTTGACCACATTGAAGTTTCGGAGCTCATTGGAGAAATTCACGCTCATGAGATGAGTGTACTTGGGATGATGGAGCAATCATCTTCAAAAACAATTGCTCTAAAGGCCTCCACCAAGAAAACAAGCCTCAAGAAGAAGAAGGTGGTTGAGCCTAGCTCAAGTGAAGAGGAGCAAGCATCAAGTGAAGATGATGATGATGACCTTGCGTTGATGATGAGAAAGTTCTCACGCTTGAACTCCAAGATTACTAAGAAGGGATACACATTTGATCCCAAGAAGAAAGCGTTTCTACCAAGGAGAGATGATCACAAGACTTGCTACAATTGTGGTGATCAAGGCCACATCTCCTATGATTGCCCAAAACCGGACAAAAGAAGAGAGAACCACAAGAGCAAGCATCGCAAGCTTGAAGAAAGTGATGATGATGAAGAAGAGGCCAAACCCAAACCAAGATCCTTTGGGAAGAGGAAACATGACAAGGGCAAGAAGGCAAGACTCTTCCCAAAGAAGAGAAATGGCGCATAAAAGGTGTTCATGTGTGAGGCAAATGAATGGGTCACCAACGAAGAAACAAGTGATGAAGAGAGTGAAGCGGAAGAAGAAAGCTTGGCCGGCCTCGCCATTGCCAACAATGATGACTCACCTCTTCATCCACCGCCCATGTGCCTCATGGCGAAAGGTAACACCAAGGTATGTGACGACTCCAGCAATGATGAGCTTTCCCCCGATGATTTAACTTCTTTAATAAATGAATATCACACTATCATTAAGAGGGAAAAGAGTAAGGTTAAGGCTCTTGAAGGAACTCGTGCTAACCTTGAGAGTGCTAACCTTGATTTGCTTGACAAGTATGAAAGCACACTCAAAGAGCATGACACGCTCAAATCCCATGTCAAGCAAGTTGAGGAGGATAAGGCTCAAATCAAGCTAGATCATCATGAGCTTGACTTAGCGCACCAAGCACTCTTGAGAAATCACAATGAGTTAATCCAAGAGCATCAAACACTTAACCTTGCTTATGAAGTGCTTGATCAAGATTTAAAAACTATGAAGAAACGAACTCTTAATGATAAGATATCCATTACTTCTCATGCCACTAATGTCTTGCACAAGTCTTTGCCTTTGAAAGAAAATGCTAGGGAGAAGGACTTGTTGGAAAAAATTGAAAGTCTCCGCACTAGTGTGGCTAGACTTTCAAAAGGAGAAGTCAAGCACAAGGAAATCCTCTTCCAACAAGCAAAGGCCTTCAACAAGAGAGGACTTGGATCCTTCCCGGTGCCTAACAAAGTAAAGGTGCCCTCACCGGAGCTTAGAACAAGCTTCATCAAGGAAGTCTGTTCTTATTGCCAACATTGTGAGGTCACCGGTCACCACACAAGGGAGTGTCCTCTTCCTAACCGACCTTCTCCAAAATTGCCTACTAACTACAAATCTACTTTCAATGATCATTATTATCTCTTGAGTAAAGTACATGGCAAGGTAAAGGCGAGGTTCATTGGCAAAGACATGAAGGGCATGAAGGGGAAGCTCCCCAAGCAACTTTGGGTCCCAAAAACACTTGTATCACACATACAAGGACCTAAGTTGGCTTGGGTGCCTAAAGTCAAAAATTGAATTCATTTGTGTAGGTGAACTACAAAGCTGGAGGAAAGCATTGGGTACTCGATAGCGGGTGCACTCAACATATGACCGGCAATGATGGTATGTTCACCACCATAGAAAACCCCAACAATCATGAACAAGTCACCTTTGGTGATAACTCTAAGGGAAAGGTAATTGGGTTAGGTAAAATTGCTATTTCAAATGACTTATCCATTTCTAATGTTTTGTATGTTAAGTCACTTAGTTTTAATTTACTTTCTATTGCACAACTATGTGATCTTGGACTAACATGCACATTTAGCAAAAATGATGTTGTTGTGAGTAGTGAAACAAGCCAAGACATAGTCTTCAAAGGATTTCAGCATGGACACCTCTACCTAGTGGACTTCTCCAACAAGAATGCTAGCTTGACCACTTGCCTTTTCACTAAGACAAGTTTGGGATGGCTATGGCACCGACGCATAGCGCACATAGGGATGAGCAAACTCAAGAAGACATTCAAGCTTGGGATGGTGACCGGCGTGAAGGATGTTACATTTGAGAAGAACAAGCTTTGTAGCGCTTGTAAAGCCGTGAAGCAAGTTGCTTCATACCACCCAATGAAGACAATGGTGTCAACCTCCAAGCCACTTGAGCTACTCCACATGGACCTCTTCGGACCGTCCACATATCAAAGCCTTGGCGGTAACCTCTATTGTCTTGTTATAGTTGATGACTACTCTCGCTATGCTTGGACTTTATTTTTAGGTGACAAGGGTGAAACTCCGGAAGTGTTCAAGACCTTCGCCAACCGCGCTCAAAGGGAATTTCAACTTCCCATCATCAAGGTCCGGAGTGACAACGGCACCGAATTCAAGAACTACAACATTGGGGAGTGTTGCGACCGTGAAGGTGTGAAGCATGAGTTCTCGGCCACATACACTCCTCAACAAAACGGTGTCGTTGAAAGGAAGAACAAGACACTCATCACTCTTGCGAGAGCAATGCTTGATGACTACGGCACATCGGAGAAGTTTTGGGCCAAAGCAATCAACACGGCTTGCCATGCCGCAAATAGGGCCTACCTCCATCGACTACTTCAAAAGACCCCGTACGAGCTTCTCATTGGGAGAAAGCCCAACATCTCCTACTTTCAAGTCTTTGGATGCAAGTGTTACATCTACCGCAAGAAAAGGCTCGGTAAGTTTGAAAGAAGATGTGATGTTGGTATATTTCTTGGTTATGCATCAAACTCAAAAGCATATAGAGTATTCAACCAAACCTCTGGTTTAGTTGAGGAAAGTTGTGATGTTGAGTTTGATGAATCTAATGGCTCCCAAGAGGAGAGTTTTGGTCATGATGAAATAGATGATGAGCCTCTACGAGAAGCCATTAAGAACATGACCATTGGAGACGTCAAGCCTAAAGTTGAGGAGAGCCATGATCAAGGGGGAGCTTAAAGTTCCAACATCAACACCTCCATGGCACCTCAAGTTGACGAAAAAGAGAAGGATGATCCATTGCCAACTCAAGACTCACTAGCCACACAACATCAAGAAGAAGAAGAAGTCCATGATCAAGTCCAACCACAAGAGGAGCATCACGCATCACCATCGCCAAGTACCTCACAACCACTTATGAGGCATGGACGCATCTCCAAGGTGCATCCGATGGACCAAATCATTGGAAGTCCGTCAAGGGGTGTAAGTACACATTCTCGCCATTTCGCTTCATTTTGTGAGCACTACTCGTTTGTTTCATGTGTAGAACCCACTCACATTGAGGAAGCACTCCAAGACCCAAATTGGGTGATGGCCATGCAAGAAGAACTCAACAACTTCATCCGCAATGAAGTATGCGTGTTGGAGAAGCAACCCAAGGACAAGAACGTCATCGGAACAAAGTGGGTGTACCGCAACAAATAAGACGAGAATGCCGTTGTGGTCCGCAACAAGGCAAGACTTGTGGCCAAAGGGTTCTCGCAAGTTGAAGGACTAGACTTTGGGGAGACATTTGCTTTGGTCGCCCGGCTAGAAACCATCCGTATACTTCTTGCCTTTGCATCACATCATAATATTAGACTTTATCAAATGGATGTGAAAAGTGCCTTTCTTAACGGCTACATTAACGAGCTTGTTTATGTTGAACAACCTCCCAGGTTTGAAGATCCGAGGAATCCTAATCATGTGTATAGGTTGCACAAGGCGCTCTACGGGCTCAAGCAAGCACCTAGGGCGTGGTATGAACAACTACGGGATTTCCTTATCATGCAAGGATTCAAGATCGGGAGGGTGGACACTACACTCTTCACCAAAGACATCAGCAGAGATTTGTTTATTTGTCAAATTTATGTTGATGATATTATTTTTGGTTCAACTAATGAAGCTCTTAGCCATGAGTTTGGCAAAATGATGTCTAGGGAATTCGGGTGTCAATGATTGGAGAGCTCAACTTCTTCCTTGGATTTCAAATCAAGCAACTTCAAGAGGGGACCTTCGTCTATCAAGAGAAGTATACCAAGGACCTTGTGAAGAAATTTGAGATGGGAGATTGTAGCTCAAGAAGCACTCCAATGGCAACAAATTGTCATCTCGACGCGGATAAGGACAATAAACCTATTGATCAATCTAACTACCGTTCTATGATTGGTTCATTCCTTTATCTTACCGCATCTAGGCCCGATATCATGTTTAGTGTATGCTTATGTGCTCCCTTCAAAGCGGCACATAAAGAATCGCATCGGAAGGCGGTCTTTAGGATACTTAGGTATCTTAAGCATACCCCTAGTGTGGGCTTGTGGTACCCTAAAGGTTCAAAATTCCACCTCTTGGGATACTCGGATTCGGACTTTGCCGGATGCCGCGTGGATCGCAAGAATACCTCCGGTGGGTGCCACTTGCTTGAGCGTTCCCTAGTATCTTGGTCTAGCAAGAAGCAAAATTCCGTCTCCTTGTCCACGGCGGAAGCGGAATATATTGCGGCCGGTGCATGTTGTGCCCAAATTCTTTATATGAAGCAAACCCTTTTGGACTTTGGTATTAAATTTGGTTGTGTGACTCTCCTTTGTGACAATGAAAGTGTGGTTAAGATAGCTAAAAACCCCGTTCAACACTCCCGCACTAAGCACATTGATATTCGCCATCATTTCTTGAGAGACCATGAAGCTAAGGGAGACATCTCATTGCGAGGTGTTAGGTCCGAAGAACAATTGGCGGATATCTTCACTATACCACTTGATGAGAAAACTTTTTCTAGGCTAAGAAGTGAATTAAATGTGCTAGATGCATCAAACGTCATGTAAGTTGCCATGATCATGTAAGAATGCATGTCATATAGGTCTTGTCTAACTTTCAAAGGATAGGGGTGAGCAGGGTTAGTTTGGGATGGAGGTTCTTTTGGGTTTCCCCAAGGCTTGGAGAGTGGATCTCACTGAAGAAGCCTTTGAAAGGTTCAAATTTGGCAAGATAGATTTACTTTATGTCTTGCATGATGCTTGCCATATAGACTTGCACTCATATTTAAATTTCTTGCATTATAAATTGTTTGTCATTGCATACGGTAGATTGTCACAAAGGGGAACCCACCTCATGAGAAAGAGACTTGTTTGAAATGCAATATCTCAACTCATATGTGGTGGAAAGAACAAAATTTTAGCTGCATTAACGCCTAGAGGAACATGCTCTAAAGAGATAGAAGTCTTCGTACTCTAGCTCACAAAGCATGGGACTTACATTTTATTCGGATATTTTCCTCCCTATTTTTCTTTGGTGTTCTATTTGCTTTAAGGCCTAGCCAAGTTATTGGCATATTAGCTTTTTGAGGGGTGAGGGGTTGCCCAAAAAGTCCTAAGACATGTGTTTCTCATTGTTTGTTTGTTTGGTCAAAGGACATATATGGGATGTTGCTGTTTTGTAGTCATCGGATTATCCGATGCTTAGGTCAGCCCATCATCGGATCAGTTGGTGTCCAAAAGCCATGGGCCAGTTCAGTCAATATCTCAAATCATCCGACGAGTTCATTCTGAAAAAACATCGGTCGATCCGGTGTTCACTCTTCTGGAACTATGCCTAATTCCACCGGTGCATATCAGTTCAACGTCGGTTCATCCGGTGTCAACGGTACCTTTTGCATACCCTTACTGTGCCATTCGACTGATGCTTCTATCATTTCTACATCGGTCCATCCGGTGTTAATGTTTCGTCTAGGGTTTGGGACCCACTATTTAAACGGCTCTTCACCTCCTTTTCTCTCTCTCCCTGACCCGACGCCGCCACTCACCTCCGGCCGCCGACTCCCTCACCCAAGCACCGCACTCCGGCCGCAGCCGCCGACCTTCGGCTGCCGCTGCCATCCACCAGGGCTGCCGCCGCTTCATCTAGCGCCGCTGCCACTCGCCTCCACCGCAACCGCCGCCGCCGCTCCACCCAAGCGCCGCCCACCGCCGCTCATGCACCACCGCCGCCCAACCACACCACCTCCACCATCGTCGTGGTGCCTCCCAAACGATCGCGTCTCTTCGCTGTTAGGGTTTCCGACCACGTCGATCATCGTTCCGTGCATTTGACTTCATCGACCTCATCGTCGCACCTCGTCGCAATGGCTCGTGACAAGAAGAACAAGGGCAAGGCCATTGCAGAGCCGGCCGCGAAGAAGCAGAAGCTCTCCAAGGAGGAGAAGAAGGCATTGTGGCCGCTCGCGCCGCCGAAGAGCGAGAGCGAGGCCGAGGATGATCTTTGAGGATCCACGAGGCTCGTCCGAGGCAGCCTCCCGTGATCGATAAGTCCGAGGCCGAAGAGGAGCCAGAAGAGCCCTCGTCCGCCGGCGGTCAGCCCGGACCCGTGGGGGGCATCCCGCGGCAGCACCTCGTCCGAGACCGACGGCTGCCGATCGTCGTGAGGACAGGGAGGCCCAGAGAGCCATCTACGAGATGGACACCACCGTCCGTGTTGGTGAAGGAGTCCGGTTGATAGATTACCAAAAGATGAAGGCCAAGCAGTTACGAAGACTCAGATGGAGTGTGTTGCTTGAGGAGTGGTACCCGCAGCCCAGAGAGGCTCTGGTGGACAGTCGTTTCTGAACCGTAACACAGGCGTCACTCTACCAGACCTACAGACGCCGCGGCCACAAGTTATTCCAGCATAACTTTCTGGACTTGGATCAGCTCGCCCTGGCTGCAGAGACGGAGATGTGGCCCTACTTTGAGAGGTACAGAGGGCTGGTCCAGCTAATATCCTATGAAAAGAGTGCATATGTAGAGGATTAGGTCCGCGTGTTCTACACCACCCTATACGTCTCTGAGGGCCGCAGGTCGATTGACTTCATGTTCATGGGACAGCACCATCACCTGACGAGAGAGACGCTTGCACAGCTGCTGGGAGTGGACCTGCACGACACTTGCATGCATGAGAGAGTATATGGTCAGGCAAACCCGCCGAGGAGGCCGCTCACTGGAGGAGTGGCACCACCTCTAGAGGAGATCCATTCTCTGTTCGGACCGACCTTCTCTCCAGACCAGCCGAGGGTACTGGCACTGTTGACTCCAGCTGCGTGCACAGTGCACCTTGCCTTGCGCTGCACACTCTTGTTGAGGTCCGGGTACCTAGAGGGGTTCACCAGTCTACAGCAGACCCTCCTGTTCTACATCATGAACGGGATGGAGTTCGATATAGTGGATGTCCTCATATGCGAGATGGAGGATGTGATCACTGACGGAGTGGGCATGATGAGGCAGCTTGTATATGGACACTGGATCAGCTACCTGCTATCTATAATGGTTCCTAAGGAGTCCACCGTGCGTGACCGTCTCACTGACGAGAGTGTCTCACGGTTCAGCCACTACCGTGCTCCAGCTCCTGGAGACTGCCGCCTTGGCCGTCCAGTCGAGCGTCAGGTCCGTGCACGCCTATCTGAGGAGGACTGGTCTGATCTGGAGAAGGAGGATGAGAGGTTGGCCAAGGCAGAGGTTCAGGGTGAGGACTTGCAGCACATATGGTCCGAGAGCGACACGGATGACAGTGTCAAGGAGTTCTCCCACCTCCTCCCTCACCCAGGCAGCACGACGCGGAGGCTGGAGGCTCTACAGTGGCCCCCCTACTCCACCTTCCGTCACAGAGCCACAGGTTTCTCAGCCGTCTGAGCTCACTTCACTGCTCCAGCAGATGGTTGAGCAGCAGCGCCTGGACCGGCTTGCAGCTGAGCAGGCCCGAGCGGAGCAGGCCGCACGACTTCTGGAGCTCCAGCAGCAGCAGCAGGAGATGCAGCGCCAGATCGCCCATGAGAGGCGAGAGGACACTGACCGGCTGACTGGAATGATCGACCAGATGCACCAACGCTCCCTCGACCAGCAGCAGCAGACACAGGAGGCGAAGATGGGCATCCTGGGGTTGATCACCAACCTCTACACCCAGACCGGGATTGCCCTCCCGTTGCAGCTGCTAGGAGATGCTCCACCACCGCCTGTCCTTGCTCCAGTTGCCGCTCCGGTGCCGACCACGCCGATCCCGTCGTTCAGCATGTCTCCACTGCTAGCTCCCGGCGCACCAATCCACTCTTCGATGCCGGCTACGACGTTGTTCCAGCAGACGCCGGCATCCGTTGTCAGTGCCCCTGTTCCAGCAGCTCCAACCCAGCAGGCACCGACAACGGCTCCTACGGCTCCTACAACTCCTTCTACCTCTACTCCAGGCAGCAGCTCCGACGACAGCACCCCCGACGGTGACCAGTTCGTCATCGCGCCTAGTACTCAGGGTCCTTAGGCACTCGGATCCCTTTTTTGTGTCTTGATGCCAAAGGGGGAGAAGAGTTAGAGAGTCAGGGGGAGGGTTGTTTAGAGGTTTGCTTGCCTTAGGGGGAGTTTATCTTTATGAGTTATCTTTTGCAATTCTATACTTTTGCTACTCATTTGGTGTTTATTGAGTACTCTTATGTTATTAATCGATTGAGCTTATTTGGTGCCTATCTTATGATCACTTATTCACTTGAGTTATTCTTTGATTGAGCGTTCAAATTTTAAGTGTAATAATCTTGTATTCATTGCATATCCTATTAAGTTTCGTACTATCAAATTCATTACTATTGTGCTTTAATTGTTGTGTTGTCATCAATCACCAAAAAGGGGGAGATTGAAATCATCTAGGCCCCCATGAGGTACGGTTTCGTTGATTAATGACAACCATTGGATTTTACTAATGAATTTGTGAATGCAAGGTCCCCATAATCTCTCGATCAAATGAAATCTATATGTCATTGGAGACCCATATACAATCACTTTATGAAATCAAATCAATGATATGAACACAAGAAGTGAAAGCTCTTATGTCAAAGACATTCAACCACAATTGATGACACTTAATGCTTGACAACCATTAGAAGTACATTTCCAACAAAAGTCTAAGAGGTCAATCGAGCAAGACACAAAAGAATCACTTAGAAACAACTCCAAGCAAACAAAATAAACTCACCAGATCAACCGATGATTTATGAGAACAACACATCGGTTGAGTTGGTTCAGCAGAAGAAGAAGACCTCAGAACAAAGCACTCATCGGATCATCCGATGTTAAGGGCTCAGCTACATCGGTCCATCAGTACAGTTTGCAATATCCTTGTACCAAGTGTATCACCGGATCATCCGATGTACAGAAGTATACACATCGGTCAATCACTCCAGTAAGCATCAAGTTTGAGTCAATTCTGGACGAAGAGCCACCGGATCATCCGATGAGAAGACAAGTGCAACATCAGTCTAACAACGGTCATATCTGACACACTGACGTCAGCTAAAGTAAACTTGACCGATGATAACTAAAGGGGAGACATCGGATCATCCGGTGTTCGCAGAAAAGTTCTGTCAGCCTACTTTTCCAACGGCTATTTCGTGGAGGCTGGCTATAAATACCCCCTAAACCGGTCATTTCGACAAATCTTGATCACCAGACATTCTCAACACATCCTCAAGCGTTCAAGACCAAGAGCCATCACTTCTACATCATTTCTACCACATACACACCAAGAAATAGGCTAGAACTAGCTAGAGAGAGAGCTTGTGTGCCTCCATTCTGGGTGAGTGGAATCTCTAGGATAGTGAGAGCCTCTAGGGAGTGCACCTTGGTGTTTGTAACTGTGATAGACTTCCGAAGCTTGCGAAGGCATTTGTGGAAGCCCGGAGGGTCGAAGTTGTACAAGGCTTGAGCTCCACCTTGCCGAGGTTGGCAAACGGAGAAGAATAGTGGAGATCCCTCGTCTCGGTGACTTGGGTGTGGCTATACCCTTTGGTGGGTGCCACAACGTGGATGTAGGAAGATCTTGACGATCTTGCCGAACCATGGGACAAATCCTCGTGTCTCCTCGGGAGTTTGCATCCTCCTCCTCTCTCTTACACTTATGCATTTTATATTCCGCGAAGTTGCTATTTACTTCAATGCACATATTGTTTGCGTAGGGAATTGGGCTTTTAGGGATTAAGTTTTATTGTTTAGATTTTTTAAAAGAAGCCCAATTCACCCCCCCCCCCTCTTGGGTATTCGATCCTTACACTGGTGCCGACACGTGTACAGTAGCTCTGGACCTACCCTCCCGCAAGGGAAAGCTCCAGAGCTACCACGTGAGGAGACTTCGGACCTTCATCAACGTATACACTAGCAGATCTCCTTCAACACGTTCATTCAGGTGACAATCAAAGCGGCCGTTACAAGATTTAATTACATGTCGTTAATGTTGTATTAACGACACGCGATCAGAGCACTGTTAATAGGGGTAATGCAGCCATTAAGGCACATTACTACACTATTAACCATGCTTAATACCCGTAGACAGTGTACTAGGCAATTTGATACACCAGGGCCACATGTCGGGCCAGGTGAATGATATAACGGTCAGCCCTTAGAACTATAAAAGGGCTGCGTCGCACGAACTCAGGGACATCTGATCCGATCCAGGCTAACCTGTATACTAGAGAAAAGAACCATACGATACAAGAACACCAACTCCATGGAGTAGGGTATTACGCTCAGGCGGCTAGATCCACGTAAATCTCTAGTGTCGCCATGTTGATCTTGATCTTTGTGTACCCCAACCGTAACATGGATCTTAGCGGGCTACACATGAGTAGTACTGGGGAAGTGTCATTGCTACGCATCGACATTTTCCAATCAAAACCTAAATCAAGAAAATATAGTGCAACATGGGAAATCATATCACCAATTGTCCAAAATTTTCCAAATAAATTATTATAGAATCTTCATGACTATGACCGTTGACTTGAACAACTTATTTTCTGGATGGAAGTACCTGAAATTTTCTCAGTAACTAAGTTAACCTAAAGCTATGAGAAATTATTCCAGAAGATCCTCTGTATAGAAAATCCCAAACTTGGCCAAAATCTTCATATAATATCTTAGGAGTTCCAGTAAAAAGTATAGCATTTGAACCTGTTTAAGTGGCTCAAATGGTGTTTCTTTGCCCTATGTCCATAAAAAGTACAAAAACAACATAAACATTTTCCAGAAAATGTTAAGAACATGTAAAATCCATTCTGGCATGTAGAAAGCTTAGAATAATGTGAAACAAATTTTGTTGGACTCATTAAAACAAAAACTAAATGAAAAACCTACTGGTCAGTATGATAAAGCCCCGTATTATCTCAAAAGATTCTCTGAAGTAGAAAGCCTTAAATTCTTGTTACCACATCTTTCCATAACAAGACCTCAAACTTTGCTAGGATTTTTCATGGGTCCTCTGTTGCCTATTAAAAAAAATCCTAGGGGCATTAGAGTTGGTGTATTGTATGATTAAATTATGGATAACTCTTGTCACTCAAGTGCTCAATATTATGCCATTTCCATTCTTATTCATATCGATTGGTGACTGAGCTCGAGGAGATCCGAAAGCCATTGACAATGTCCAGTCGGAGACTTTGAACTCGATCCATAGCAAGGCCGGTCTTGATTTCAATTTAAGTTGTTTATGTAGGATCAAAGATAATGTAAATAACTACCAGAGAGGGTGAATGGTATATTAATGTTGGTCTATGCCCAAGAGGCAATCATAACAGTTCGGGTAAGGCCTGTTGGATATTTTATCCATAAGCAATTCGCGTACTAATGTTCCTGCGACCTAAAAGCCCATTAGAATGCCTATAAATACGAGGGGTAGGGTTAGGGGCTAATTACTCCACCACATGACATCCCTGGCCGCCATCCCTCGCAGGCCTCACACCGAGACCCTTGCCGCGCACGCGGTGCTAGCACACCGGCGCACGATGTTCCTCCCAATATGTGTGGACTCCGTAGAGGTGCTGCTGCTAATGTTGCGCTGATTGGCTATGACGATTGTGATCGTCTACTTGCTGCTGTGACGATGACAAGGAGGAGACGAACGAGATCGTCTGCTTCCCCTACACCGACGCGCGTCTACGTTCCGCTGCGCTGCAGGTCTAGTGGTAACGATCTATGACCTCTGTACTCGCATGTTTCGTGGGTGATGCGGTAGAGTTGCTAGAGTAGCGTACCGCCGATTTCCCAACAATTAAAAACTTTTATGCGGAAGCAACATAAATCCCTTAGTAGAAAAACAAGCTGATGGAGAAAGCTGTGTGTGTGACTGATATAAATGCGTTCAACCATAACAAAACTAGTATAGATTGTATTGAATCGAGTCACGAAGACAAGACAACAAGAATCACAAAAAACTGTCAAGTAAAACTGAAGTTATAACCAAAACCCTAAGCAATGGCCAATCTGTTTTTACAAACGAAAACAGATCTGCTATGCTGGAAAGAAACTCATGTAACTCTAAAAACATGAGGGCAGTGACTGTGAAATTTTCAAAGATAATAGCATATTGAGTTTTGAATCCAACCCAAAAAAAATCACGGCAATTTGACTAGTAAAACTCAAGTTATGATTAAAACATCGAAGAAACATCAGCTGCATAAACTCGACGAACAAGGCACAAAAGATCCTCACAAACTACGAATTTTATTGATCAAAACACAAGAGAAGTAGCCACAACTCATGTTCTCCATGAGTCCTAGCTCTCTTTCTTATATAATCAGCCCCTAGGCAACTTCAATCCAACTAGGACTTCCTACTCCTGCTTGTATTCAAACAAAACTTCTCATAACTTGTTAAGACTCTTCCATAGGCAGATAGAAGCAATTCCATGACTTTCATGTAAGGGAATACATGGGATGCTACTTTCTAGCACACAATAACATTAATCGGATTAAAAAGGAACACTTGGATGTGGATGATAATAGATATACCTTCCCGTCGAGGGTTGCAGTGGAAGACTCATAGTCAATGGGGAGGTAGTTGTTCAGCCTAACGAAGTGCGCAATGCAGGAGCACCTCTACAAATGTCCACACGTATGGAGAGACGAACCCCGTGACAGAATGTGCTTGCGTTGTGTCTCACAAATGCGGAGCCGCGATCAATCTTTGATGTAGAAGGAGACGTGGAGCAGATCATTTTTGCAGCAGCAACCTCACGCGTGATGTACGGCAACTTGTGTGCAGCGGCTGCTGTGGTGGAGGCTCTCTTAGGATTAGGGTTAGGGGCAGCCAACTATTATTTATAGTGTAAAAAATGAGCCTTGTTACATGGGCCTTTGTTCAACCTTGGGCAGAACTAACAATCTCTCACTTGCACCATAGTTGAACAAAGTATTCAAAGGCTCTCACTTCCTGGACTTAATCCAATTGATCCAGTTAACTCCTTGATTGTCTGTCCTTAAGTGTGTGACCCTGTAGGTTCATGCAACCAACAACTATGACTCAAAAACCATTTCTTATCAATAAATAGCTTTGGCCTCTAGCAAGGCTCACTAATTTCTAAAGGTTCACTGTGGCACCGGGTTCCGAAAATGAACCAAGTGAATGCATATGTGTGCCCGGGATGTCCATCACACATACACAACAACTCCACAAATGATATTCAAAAATTAACCACGTCTCCATAAGTACATAAGTACCTCATTACAATAATCCAATGGTTCTCGAATTACAAATCTCTAATTATTGCAGCAGAGAAATAAACTAAGTAGTGTGACTCCAATCCACAGGAAATTGACGATAGCACGCAACATAGTACTCACATTATCCTCATTGTACTCCCAATCATCACCTTTAACCGTTTGGGGGGGGGGGGGCAGGATTCCAAGAGTGAGTACATGTCGTACTCGAGAAGTGTGGGAAAGTATAACATGTTGCTTAAACAAGGATGATAAATGGCTAATTGCTGAAAAGTATATTAAAAAATATGTAAAAACCATCTTACAACGTCTATGTGAGTTTAATTCCAATCATAACCCAAGTAATTGTCATGTTATAAATCCCACATTCTCACTTACCATCATACCTCATCAATCGATCATTATCAACTCATATGCCAATTCCATACCTTCATACCGTCCATGTTCATGAGACACAACCCGATCCATAAGTAATACCTGAACCATCCCAAAATCTCAAGTTCAACTCTAATCATGTAGGTCATCTGTATGCTCTTAACCGGGAGCACAGCTATCATGATAGTTTATAACACTTTGTAGAGGTTGTACCACTATACCCACATGTTTGGGATTTCATCACTTTTCGACGACTAAGAAACCTCCATTATGCCATCTCACACTTTCGTTGGTGTGTGGCCAAGAGATCACAAAATAGCCTTTACAAAGGGACTACTAGTATGTACGGACCCACTAAGGTTCACCGACAGGTTTGAATCTCCATTCTCCCACCCACAGGCCCCCTTGTGTGCCATGGAGATCCAAGGGTAGCCCTCCTCAACTCCCATTCCCCACACCATTCCATGGTCCATATAATACCAGCAGCACACCTAATTATTCAGCTACACTGCACCCATACATGGCCTTGTGGGGGCACTGTTGTCCTTGCATATTCTCATATGAACTGGTCCTTTGATCTAAGCCAAGCAATACCACCATATGATCCAACCCAGTCCACAACCCATGCTTGCTTAGAACACCTGAGTTCCATGTTACATAGACCATAATTATTATCAATTCACACAATCCATATGTATGTTAGTTCATAATGAGTGATTTCGTTATTTTCAATCCAAATTAAGCAAAGCGAAGAAAAAACTGGAAAATACCCTTCCCGACTCTCTGCATTATATCCCAAGTGACAAGGGAGGTCATACAAGTCTAGTAAACACATATCATGGGCTTCCCATCAATTTGACACAAGCATGCAGTTTTGCAAAGAAAACATTTGAAAACAGGATCAAAATGATCAAGGACACTTGCCTTGCTCCTGTTGCTGGTTCGGATCAATAACTTCGAAGTTCTGGTGCTGAAGGTCCTCGTGAGCACCTTCTACAGTGTTACCTTCTATTTCACGAGATAAACATGCAAAACAAGCATTACAATCAATAAATGCTTATATAGAACTAAATATGCAATGACATGCATGAATGATGCAATTATGTGGTAACACATGTTATTATATTGCTATTATTTCTTACTAACTAGGTACAATTAAATTTGACATGTTTGAAAAAGTTCTGAGTCATTTTAGAGAGAACTGAAGAAGATCCAGGAACTCCAAAACATAGAGATCGAACTAGTCTGCACAATGGCCGAACATGTCTGCTCTGGACCAGAAAGTTCAACAGACTAGTCCGCAATGGATCGGACAAGTCTGCTATGTCTATGGTTCTGTAAACTTCCCAACAAGGGTATGTTTTGAATAAATTGTGGGATCATATTTGATGTGGGAAGTTGTATCTAGGGTAGTTACCATGAATCCAAGGGTTCAATGGTCAAGGGTTAGGTTCACGAGTGAATCTTGACATCGAGATCCGACAAAACAAAGACTTGGTGGAGAAGAACTTTGGCATCGAAGAATAGGTGAAGAAGATCGCAGCAGCGGTGACGATCTTGTATTATTCTCCTTCTCCTTTCTGTTCCATCTTCCTTCTCCCCCCCTTGCGGTGAAGGCTCCTTCCTTCTTGAGGGCGGCTCCCAAGAGAATAGGCGGTAGGGTTTTCTATCAACGTGGGCAAAGGGGTGAGAGGTGGGTGGTGGGTGTTTATATAGGAGGTGAGGTGGTGGGGTTGTGGTGGGATCCAAGTAGAAGATGGTGGGGGACAAGTAGGGGCCTTGGTGGGGTCCCTCTTGGGCTCCTTAGTGGTGGGGCACGACGTCCTTTGGCCCAATTAAGGCAATTACCAAATAACTCGTTGTGGAGAAAAATAGAATCCGAGTCCAAGCCACAAATAGCAGACTAGTCCATAAATGGATAGACAAGTACGTTCGGGTACAAAGAGTCAATCAGACAAGTCTGATGCTATGCTAGACAAGTCCGGGATTTGTCTAATTTCAATTCTGGACTAAATTTTGGGATTTACCGGACAACTCCGAAAAGTTCCCATAGCGATCATCTGACTAGTTCATATGTGATAACGGACAAGTCCGGATAAGGACAGAAAGAAAAACAAAATAGTTCATAACAATTAATGGACAGGTCTGGAGGACATCAGTAGCGGAACCAGACTAGTCTGGGGTGGAGACTGACAAGTCTGTTCCAAAGATTGATTTTAACTGCTGGTTTGCTTCTAATTCATTTTAATCTTATTCCTTTTTATGTTGCATTATGTTAAACATATATAAGGATGAATGCAATGCATGATGGATGGAAATGAGAGAATTACATTCACGAAGATCATAGCTTGCATAACCTGTAACACTTGCTAATACTATGTACTTCTACCACACGACACCTAGTCAAGTGTAAGGCGAGTGATGTTCTACCCTTTCAACTTAGCCTTATCTTGCTCCATGTATGGAATGTATTATCGATTAACCTTTAATCGATGCATGGCCTTGCACTTCAATTCTAAATACATCAAGAGGGCCCAGAGGAGTCTCTCTCTAATAAGAGAGGGGCAGATTCCATCTTGACATTACGCACCCAGTGTCTTGCTACAGTTATACCCAAAATCTACTTTTATAACAACCCATTTACGGAGTAGCATTTAGCAGCCCCAAATTACAACTTACACAATCCGAGACTCTTCATCAATCTCTGGTCAGGGGACGCAAGTATTTGTATTATTCCAAGACCACCGATAGCACTGTGTACTTGTGGTGTCTCATAGTGGGTTAGATCGAGCCTCGTGTTCCTAACATGTGTGTGAATTGTTGTTACACTATCTCATATCGTTATTGTCCATGAAATGTGATCATCCACCCAACGCATGCACCATCTTATCTCTATGTCACAATTCCACATGATGGATAGAAGATGGAGATCACATTTAGATTAATGTCATTTTATGTTGTGTAGCTTCACTAACAAATCATGTATTCATCAATACACGAAATGACAAAGTCGTGAAACATATCACTAAACATGCAATTCACAAATGTTGACATGATGTCATCATCTTATGACTACCAATAAGGTACACATCATCAAAAGCTCACAATCACAATAATTAATCCAACATCCTATGTCCATTAATTTTGTGTGTGCTTCATGTTTTGTTTGTGGAAGTGGCTTGGTCAACGGATCTGTGATGTTCAGTTCGGTGGGCACTTTGCAAATCTTCACATCACCTCGATCGATTATATCCCAAATCAGATGATAACACCGTAGTATGTGTTGAGACTTTCGGTGCGATTTCGACTCCTTTGCTTGTGGTATTGTACCAATATTATCACAATGGAGGTAAATTGGATTGGAGCATCTAGGGACCAAGCCTAATGCTGATACAAATTTTCTGATCCATACAAGTTCCTTTGCATCTTCTGAGTCTGTAATGTACTCGACTTCTATTGTCGAGTCAGTGAAAGTCTCTTAATTAGAACTCTGGTAGCTCACCACCCCACCATTGAGACAGAAGACATAGCACGACTGTGATTTGCTATCGTCTTTGTTGGTTTGGAAACTAGCATCAGTGTATCCATTTACACAAGCTCTTCCGAACCTCCATAAACTAGGAACATATACTTAGTTCTTCGCAAGTACTTAAGGATATTCTTAACTTCTACCCGGTGACTATCACCTGAGTTTGATTGGTACCTGCTTGTAATAGTTAAAGCGTACAAGATATCTGGTTGTGTACACAACATGGCATACATGACAGATCCAATAGCCAAAGTGTATGCGATTCTACTCATCCTTTCTTGCTCACCAGGTGTTACGGCACACTAATTCTTGCTCAAGGATATGCCATGTGACATAGGTATGAATCCTATCTTGGAGTCATTCATGTTGAACCTACTCAACACCTTGACAATGTACATGCTTTGGCTTAATCCAATTAAACATTTAGATATATCTCTATAGATCTTTATGCCCAGAATGTAGGATGCTCTCCATGGTCCTTCATAGAGAAACTTGTTTTTAGAAAACCCTTTACATCCTCCATAAATGGAATATCATTCCCAATCAGTAGTATGTCATCCACATATAAGAAAAGAAATTCGAGTGCCCTCCCACTGGCCTTCTTGTACATACAAGGCTCTTCTATATTTTTCGTGAAGCCAAGCGATTTGACTACCTCATTGTTGACGGTTCCTACGCACTACTAACAATTCATCTCTAGCAGTGGTGCCAGAAATGCTTGTTAATATATTTCATATTATGCATATAAATCCGCAAGCGCACAAAAACTCTCAATGTGGCATTTCCCCTCTAAGAGTATTCCTAAAGTGGGTCATTTATTTCCTCCCAAAGGAAGGCTAGATGGAAGTAAAGCAATCAACAAGTGGAGAGGCTAGGGTGATCTAGGCAAGGTTCTATCAAGGAAGGATAAATGATAATTGGAGTAGTGTGACACACACAAGAGTATTCTATCCTAAGGGGATAAATGAGGTAAAGAGGGACTTGGCTAAGGGTTAGGTAGACTCCTACGATGCTTCTAATGTACATATACATAGCCTAAGTTAGTTACTAATGATCATGTCAATTATGAATTCTCATGCTAAGCGGATTAACACATCAGGCATGGGTTTACCCCTAGCAATACTAGGACGACTCCTGCCAAGAGCATGTGGCATAGCCGAACGTGGAGGATTATAAAGGACAGATAGGGTTGTCACCACCTACTGCCTACCTCTTCGATCCGTGGGTCTACGAGACATTCAACGCTACTCTGTATCCTAGCACCATGCTAGCATATTAAGTAATTACCTTAAGAGCCTAGGCACAAGCCATATTAAGGTAATGAACTACATTATCATTGAACCAATGTTAATTCATAGCATAAGTTATTCATGTTAACATAATCATGTCATAGCTAATTATACTACAGTGGAGGTTTGTAGTGTTTATGATGATATAATGAATTTGGTATAGCATAATCAGAAATACGACTCCTACCACATACATGGAATACACAATCAAATAAGAAACGCTTTATCCAAGTATATGAAAAATCGAAGACTAAAGATAACATATCTATTAAGAATAAAGTCACAAATACAAATAGGAATATAAGAGCCATACCTTTCCCAATTAGGAATTGGAAAGAGACTCCTTCTACTCCTCTCCTACTTGGACTATGGACTAGATACTCTCCTCTCTACAGCCTATACTCGTCTTAACCTATGGAGAGTAGTGGACACAATGGATGAATACTCAAGTGGTGTGTGTTGAAGTGAGGGGTCCTATTTATAGCATGCAGAAGGGTCGGTTCCCGTGACCAAAAGTGCGTGAATCACTCACCCATGACTTCTTCAAGTCGAGAGGAGCCAACACGTGCCATTTGAACAAGTTTGGTGCCACTCCCTAGTCGAGTGACTAGGGAGGTCAACCAACCTAGTCTTAGCCCTGTTGGGGATGTCCTTCCTCCAGTTCTCTGCCAGGTGGGTCCTACCTCCTTATATGGGTGCTACGCCATTGTATGGCCTCAGGTACTTCTGTTTGTGGCAATTTGATCCATGTGGTGCCAGATGTCGTCTCTTGCTTGGCTGGAATGATATTTTATAGGATTCATCCTCTTGTTTCACTTCAATTCTACATAAAATGCTTGCATGCACTACATTCTCCAAAGACAACTGGAAATAGGTTAAATAGAAAGGTGATGTATGAAAGAAATGATATTTCCCTCACATAATTGAGTTATAATGACGGGTGAAATTGGTATATAACAACCGTCAACAAACTCCCCCAAACTTATCCTTTGCTCATCCCGAGCAAAGTCAAGACTTCAGGTTCATGATCAAGAGTTGCTACAATGTTCTTCTTTTCGAATGTACCGTGTGCACAAAAAAATACTCTACCTAGTATTGAAAAAATTTGCTTGGTACTTCACCCATCCTAAGTTATTATCTGGCTTATGCCTTCTCCTATTCATGGGTTGATGAAAGATAGAATAGCAAATGGAGCATACATACCCTAGAAATCAAGTTCCACTCAAAATCTGGAGAGTCCAATTTAGATTTTAAGTGTGTCAATTTGATTCTCTCAGTCTCTCATTTATGTGTAGTGGAAATATATCCTTACCAAGGCATTTTTCTTAAATTCATCCTACCTCTACATGAGGCTTGTATGTGGATCTTGGTATGGAATATAGTAGGCATATCTGCAACATATAATATTGCTAAGTCAAAAGAGCAAGACTTAGGAGAAATCAATTCAAAACAATTTTGATTCAAGACTTGTGCATGTGTGATGGAATAAAGTGGATGTGGATATTTGAGATGACTCGTTTTTTAGTGGACTCTCTTATTTGGTCGGGATAAAACATGGCTACTTTTTTTCTCATGCTTATGATGTAAGCATGCATTTTTTTCTTTTTCTTTTTTTTGTATCCATGTATTCTACTCCCTTTTTATGCAATAAATTTTTGCAGAGAGTAGTAAGCATGAATGATATGGAGTTTCTCTTATTATTGTGGAATGGTGGTATGATGGGAATTTGCTTACTTCTAGTGTAGAAGTATAGCATGTGCAAGTGAAGTCTTGAATTCAAAAAGTAATGAATAAAATCTCACTTAGGTCTATACTAGTTTGACAAAGCTCAATATGAAGACAAATAGCATATGCATATGGTCTATCAATGTGATATATCATATGGCTTTGGTAGGTATTTCCAAAGAAATGAGAGTAACTTAAATATTTTTAGAATTTCTCCGAAAATGTAAGCTTCACTTTGAAACTAGGAATAGCAGCCCTATCACTATATCATATCTCACAACAACTTAGAATGGATTAAGCTTTTGCTACCCACAATTTCCAAATCAAGGCAAAAGAAATTTTTTCCAATGAGAGCAATATGTTGGGGAGTAGTAAGTTGTAAACTAGGGACGTAGGAAAATTAAAACAGAGCAACTATTCGTCATTTCATCTATGTGAATTCCAGACCATTCCTACCACACATCATTTATTTTATTTGAAACAAATCTATCCTACATATTTTTATTTTTTTATATGCAAGGTGGATGATGGGTGAAAGGAAAATAAAAATGCAAAGGGTGTGATACAGTTTACCTCAAGTGGATGTCCTCCCCCAAGCTTGTTCTTCACTTAACTCCGTGGTGAGGGTTGAATCCTCGATGTCGGAAGTATGCCGCGAGATAGGATTGTTGTTGTAGCATGGATTTGAAGTTGGTGAATTGAGTGTCCATGTGTCGTTGCCAATATTGTGTACATTGGACATGCCGTCGGAGAGTGTTGTAGATGTCACCCATTCTTACTTCAAGCTCTTCCATACTTCTAGTGAGATCCGTCATTCCTTGGCTATAGTCACGATAATTTCTATCCGAAGAGGAATGACATCTTCTCATGGACCGTGGAGGTCGTCGGAGGCATGGTCGCTCTTCTTGTACGGCTTCTAGTTATCCTGCCAGAGACATTACTCATTTGTGCTTCCTCGATGGGAAGAACGCCAATGGTTAGCCTCCGACATTTGTACAAATGATAATCTGGGTTAGGTAACCGAATTTAATTGACAAAGCTAGGATAATAAAATAACAAAGAGCCATATTGATCATGCTTAAGGGTATGTCCTTTCACTAAATAATCTTCATCAATTAATTCTCCTTCATCTTCAATATACTCAAATGAAGAATATTCTAGTGCTCTTACCCTATTAGCAATACGAGTAATAAATGAAGTGCATTCAATTGGCCCTGTTCTTTAAATGTAATCTAACCATTGTGTCATCATGTCAATAATAAGAGCAACTTTTATCTTTTTAATGATGGCAAATAAATTTTTTAGCTCATCATTACACACTATCCATACGTCTCCTTTAGGAAACATAGTCATAGCCAACCATCTATGCATGAAGCGTAAAGTAGGGTTGTGTAGTGGCTATTCCTAGGTGCACTACATCCGACCTCACAAGTTAAATCTCGCAAAAAACTATGTTTGTTAAACTTAGGCAAAGTGTCTAAATCTAGCAAACATCTTCTATGGAAACATAGGATTTCACTTAATTCATTCCATAGGATGTTGTATTCTTTTTGAAATAATCTAAAAGTAATACCATCAAATCCTATTTTGAGTGTGCATTGGAATAGTATGGAGGGAAGGCGTGAACCTCTCTCATCTATGTAAGAAAGATTTTCCCATCCTAGTGCACGCCAAAAAATGGAAAAGAATTGAAAATCTATACCTATTTCTGAGATCAAATCCGGATCATAAGATTTCATATGAGAAAACTCACAATCTTTGGGGTGCTTGCGTGCTTGATCTTCAACTTCACTTTGTATGTTGAGGTCGTCGTCGTGAATAAGTTGATGAGGGTTGCTCCTCTTACCCATGGGAGTGTCTTCACCTACACTCCTCCTTTGTGAACTTGATGTAGCAACAGAAGAAGGGCGTGCACTTGAGTCTCCACCATAGATTGAGCTTGCAGCCTCCTTCCTCTTTCCAGACAACCTTTTCATCCCTTTCATGGCCACAACAAACAAGAACACAACAAGGAAAAGACTCGAACAAGGTGATGTTAGTGAAAGCAAAACCCCCGAAGAATTTTCCATAGAAGAACTTGAGAGAAAATTGCAAATGCAAGCAAAAACAACTCTTTCTGAGTTGGGAATTGATCAAGAGAACTTTAATGAAGAGCAGGAAAAACAATGTGAGCAAGAGTGACTTTGTGGAGGTATAAAATGAGGTGAAGTTAGAGGAGATGTGCCCCTCACGGCCACCATTAATAGTATGCACTCCCCCACAGTCATGACGGTACCAAATGTAGCCATTGGAGGAGAGAGAGCCAAAATGGCTCCTTCCCCTAGTCGGCCGAACACGGGGGTCGACCGAACTGACAAAGTGTTAGTTGAGAATATAAAAACTTTTGTGAATTACAACTTTTGCGACTCAGAAAAAATAGTTTTCGAATAAAAACTCTTTTTTCAAAACCGAACAATTTTATTTTTGTGGAATAAAGAAAAAAATGATAGTTGAGAATATAAGATTCTCAACTTACTAAGAAAAACCAAATATGCATTGGGGGGAAATCAAACTAAATAGGGAAAACCATATAAAGAGAAAAGAAAAACAAAGAAAAGGATAGCTACCAATTTAACCTATGTGCTAGGTCTCACGACCGTCCGATGAGATGGACCTTCCTCCTTCCTCATTTCTCGACATCCGGGCCCGAAGGGATGGGCTCGGATGGCTTGTCTTGCTTCTTTTGCCATACCTTCTTTGGCAGCTTGGTGGGCTTGGGCCTTTGGGGAGGCCCGGACTTCTCCGTCTTCTTACGGTGTCTACATGGATGATAAGACTAGTTCTCTGCATAGATCAATTTCTTCATGAATGCAATGAGCGGGTCCACCTTTCGTGGTATGATTTTGACCTCTTGGATGTGCTTAACCATCGACTCATACTTGGTACGGATCATGCAGCATTGCTCCAACTTTGCCCAAAATTTAAACTTCTCCTCTTTGCCATTGATATGAATGTGGATTTCTCTAGCTCCCACATCTATGTGAGCCTTTGCGGTGCTTAGGAATGTTTGCCCAAGAATGAGCAGCGTATCCTTCTCGAACTCCATGTCGAGCACCACGAAATCCACGAGTATAAAGCAATTTCAGATTTTCACCAGAACATCTTCAATGATACCCGCCAAATAACAGACTGAAGAATCAGCCAGTTGGAGCTGCATTGATGTTGGAGTAAGTTCTGTGAAGTTTAGCTGGTCGAAAATGACCTTGGACATCACACCCACACTTTCCCTAGGGTCATAAAGGGCCTTGTGAAAGTGGCGAGCCCCATTTAAGCATGATATTGTAGGACATCCAGGGTCCTTCAACAAGTTGCCTCCTTGTAGAGAAATCATGTTGGCTCTTTCCATATGAGGTTCAGGATGTCTTGGCTTCTTGCCATTCTCCATTGGAGGAACAGTAGCTGCCAGTTGATCCAGCTGAGTTTTCAACATCTTGTTGATACTTAATTGATTCTTGAAAGCTGAGTGTAGTCCTTCAATCATGGCATTTATGCTCTCTATGGTCTTGTCATTGGCTGACAACTTCTTGGATATAAGATCATTGATCTTTAGCTGGCCAATGGAAAGTTCTCTCAAGTTGGGTTGATTTTCATTGTTGCCATTGTTGTTGTACCCTCCTTGAAAGAATGGGTGTGGTTGGCCCCACCATTGACCTCCTGGACGATAGCAATTGTTGTTTCCATTGTTGGCTACGTGTAGGGCATCCTCATGGATTTTTGGGCAGTCATTGCCCAAATGGCCCGTGTTGTCACAAACATCACAAGTGATGTGAGAGTCTGTGAGACCTATGTATTTTGAATACATTGGCTATGGCGATAAAAGTTTTGAATACTACCAAAGAAAATTTATCATAAAGGTCCGACAATAGGTCCGGCTTGTTTTGGGTAGCTTCGGCAAGGTCAGACGTAAGGTCTGACTAGCTTTGGTCAGCTCTGGTGCTAGGTATGAATAGCTTTGGTCAGCTCTAGTGCTATGTCCGACTAGCTTTGGTAAGCTCCAGCGCTAGGTCCTGCTAGCTTTGGTAAGCTCCGGTTCAAGGTTCGGTTAGCTTTGGCAAGGTTCGGAGCTTAATCACAGTGGTTCTGCTTTTAACTTGCAATGTTTCGAACGTGCTTTTTGGATTATGGAAAGTTATCTTAGTATTGTTTTCTAAGTTTTTGGTGTGTTTGGTGGTTATGACTGATATCATTTTGTTGTGGTTTGCAACATGCTTATGTGAGGTGCTCACTTGAGGTGTTGTGGTTTCGGAACTAATGTGAGTCAAGTCGAGGACTTGTGCTTGGAAGTATTGGTTGTTTATTCAAGTGCAGGTGTTGCTTGAGTGCAAGACATGACTGGTGACGGGATCCATTGAACTAGTCTTAGAGAGAAGATGAGGTTCAAAAACCAAGTTCGGGAGGAATTGTGGTTGAGTTGATCGGGAGGTTGCGCAACTTGTTTGAATCACGAACAATACATATGAAGGTATCGTGGACGTTGTTGGAAGATGTTTGCACATGTGCAAGGAGTGCATGGACATGGACACATGGTTCCGAGGCGTTATGAAGGGATGTGGACGTAAAAAATTGGTCGGAAAGGTCCAACCAACTAGGTTATGGACTTATGCTGTGGCTGAGTCGTGTTTGACTCAAATATGGAAAGTTTTGCATTGGTTATGATAGGACTTAGTGTGGGTAACGAAATTGAGTTGTTTTAGAAATTTGGGATACGTTCCTAAGATGTTCGAAAGTCTTAAGATTGCTTCTATATGCGTATAGAAGAGTCTTGAGCAGTTATGGAAAGTTTCGATTTGTTAATTGAGTAGGATTGGAGTCCTAGTTAGGTTTGGGTTGGCCTAAGGGATGGTTATATAAGCAAGGGATGCCAGAGCTCGAGGTTTGTTCAATAAAATTCATAGTTCAAAGGAACTTTTGTGCCTTATTCGTCCCACTTGTTTTCGTCAAGTCTTTCTCGTCGAGTTTCTGCACAGCACTACCTTTTTTTGGTGGTTTCAACATAACTTGAGTTTTAAAGATCCTATTGCCGTGATTCTTTTTTTGTTTTATTCACAGCTTGATTTTCTATCATCTGTCAAAATTTCACGGTCATTGGATTTGTGGTTTCTGATCTACACGAGTTTCTTTGCAATGTTCCAGAACTGTTTTTTCTCGGGTAGGACAGATTGAACTTTGTTTGATCTTTCGATCGTAACATGAGTTTCTCTCGAAGGTTTTTCGTGATTCTTGTTGTGAAGTATTTGTGACTTTATTATCTACAATATATACTAGTTTTGTCACAGTTGAACACGTTTAGATTAGTCGCACACAAGGTTTCTTTAACAGATCGGTTTTCTGCCGAGGGGTGTTTTGATGCTTCCGTTGAAAAGTTTTAATCTACCATTCACTCCCCCCCTCTGATCTTTACGAGTGCTCTTCGATCCTACAATTGGTATCAGAGCCGCGGTTCTCTAATATTTGTGATTTGCATGTGTTTTTGACTAATCATCATGGAGAAATACTCCGCAAAACCTTGTGTTTTTAGTGGTATTGATTTTCAGGTTTGGAAAGCACGTATGGAAGCTTTCATCCAGGCACAAGGCTTCGCAATATAGGAAAAAGTGTACAAGCCTTACGACGTGCCGCCGAATGATCAAGTCACGACTACAAACTTAAAGAGATGTCGACAACAACAACAAAGCCTGCAACTTGATAATCCAAGGACTAACTCAGAGCGACATCGATCGTGTTGCACACCTCCGATCGTCGTACAATGTGTGGAGAGCACTTTGTGACTACCACAAAGGATCCAATATGATCAAGGAGATAAGGCAGGATATGTTCAAGAAAGAATACATGCGCTTTGAGATGCAACCCGGTGAGTCCATAGATGACCTCTTTGCTCGCTTTAATAAAATTCTCAGCAACTTGTGTAGCGTCAATGTTAAATTTTCAGATGCTGAGAATGCTAGGCAATTACTAAGTGCATTAGACATGTCAATTTGGGAGATTAAAGTCACATCTATTCGTGAATCTACTGTTATGAGTACTATTACATTAGATGTGCTATATTCTAAATTGAAAACTCATTAAATTGACATAATCTCACGTAAGAAACCCAACAAGTCTCTTGCATTTGTTTCTCAACGTGAAAACCCTAGCTCCGTCCAATCTTCATCAAGCAATACACATGCTTTGCTGTCTTCACTAACTCTGGAATAGATTGAGGAATTTCTAGAGGAGGAGCTAGCACTTCTCTCTACCATGTTCTCAAAAGCATTGCAAAATGTGAGAACTAGAAGGGGAGGAAACTTCGGACCTCAAAGATGCATCGAATGTGGTAAGACAAGGCACTTTCATACAGATTGTCCTAACCTTTCAGGTCCTACTTCCTGGGAAGAAAAACAATCAAGGACGAAGCACTCCTTAACAAAATATAAGAAGAAGAAGAAGGGATTTACAGGTCACCAACTGGTGAACAGTTTTATCTCCGCACTGCAGGAACTTGGATCAAGCGATGTGGACATTGGAAGCGACGAAGATGAAAAGGATTTGGCAAACTTGTGCTTCATGGTGGGCAAGTCAAGATCAAGCATGGAGGAGGCAGAACACAACAGCGACAAGGAAGGGGTATGTCCTACATGGGAAGAAATATGTGATGCTATTTCTTGTGCCACTGTTATTGTTAAGAAAAAGGACAAAAAGCTTAGAGACAATGCTGTTAAAATTGAGTCACTAGAATTTAAAATTAATCGTTTGAAATCCTTGATTCCTATTGATGATTCTTGAAATCCTTGATTTCTATTGATGATTCTTGTTCCTCATGCGATTTAATATATGAATAATTGTCCTCCTTGAGAAATGCACACTCCTCCACTCTTGATAAACCTGAGTTAGAGATTGAAAACAACAAAAAGCTTGCTGCACTTAATGATAGAAAAGTAAAAGATGCTTCTTGTTCTACAATTGATTTGCATTGTTCTACCTGTAATTATCTTGAAAATAAACTAAAAGATGCTATGAATGAAGTTTTAATAGTGAACAATGCTTTACATGCTCATGAAGTTAAATATTGTTCAATATTCAAACTAAAAGAAAAAACATCATGTGAAATCTGACTGGAATTGGCTAAGGGTTAGGTAGAGACTCCTACGATGCTTCTAATGTACATATACATAGCCTAAGTTAGTTACTAATGATCATGTCAATTATGAATTCTCATGCTAAGCGGATTAACACATCAGGCATGGGTTTACCCCTAGCAATACTAGGACGACTCCCGCCAAGAGCATGTGGCATAGCCGAACGTGGAGGATCATAAAGGACAGATAGGGTTGTCACCACCTACTGCCTACCTCTTCAATCTGTGGGTCTACGAGACATTCAACGTTACTCTCTATCCTAGCACCATGCTAGCATATTAAGTAATTACCTTAAGAGCCTAGGCACAAGCCATCTTAAGGTAATGAACTAAATTGTCATTGAACCAATGTTAATTCATAGCATAAGTTATTCATGTTAACATAATCATGTCATAGCTAATTATACTACAGTGGAGGTTTGTAGTGTTTATGATGATATAATGAATTTGGTATAGCATAATCAGAAATACGACTCCTACCACATACATGGAATACACAATCAAACAAGAAACGCTTTATCCAAGTATATGAAAAATCGAAGACTAAAGATAACATCTCTATTAAGAATAAAGTCACAAATACAAATAGGAATATAAGAGCCATACCTTTCCCAATTAGGAATTGGAAAGAGACTCCTTCTACTCCTCTCCTACTTGGACTATGGACTAGATACTCTCCTCTCTACAGCCTATACTCGTCTTAACCTATTGAGAGTAGTGGACACAATGGATGAATACTCAAGTGGTGTGTGTTGAAGTGAGGGGTCCTATTTATAGCATGCAGAAGGATCGGTTCCCGCGACCAAAAGCGCGTGAATCACTCACCCATGAATTATTCAAGTCGAGAGGAGCCAACACGTGCCATTTGAACAAGTTTGGTGCCACTCCCTAGTCGAGCGACTAGGGAGGTCAACCAACCTAGTCTTAGCCCTGTTGGGGATGTCCTTCCTCCAGGTCTCTGCCAGGTGGGTCCTACCTCCTTATATGGGTGCTACGCCATTGTATGGCCTCGGGTACTTCTGTTTGTGGCAATTTGATCCATGTGGTGCCAGATGTCGTCTCTTGATTAGCTGGAATGATATTTTATAGGATTCATCCTCTTCATTCACTTCAATTCTACATAAAATGCTTGCATGCACTACATTCTCCAAAGACAAGTGGAAATAGGTTAAATAGAAAGGTGATGTAGGAAAGAAATGATATTTCTCTCACATAATTGAGTTATAATGACGGGTGAAATTGGTATATAACAACCGTCAACAAACTCCCCCAAGCTTATCCTTTGATCATCCCGAGCAAAGTCAAGACTTCAGGTTCATGATCAAGAGTTGCTACAATATTCTTCTTTTCGAACGTACCGTGTGCACAAAAAAATACTCTACCTAGTATTGAAAAAATTTGCTTGGTACTTCACCCATCCTAAGTTATTATTGGGCTTATGCCTTCTCCTATTCATGGGTTGATGAAAGATAGAACAGCAAATGGAGCATACATACCCTAGAAATCGAGTTCCACTCAAAATCTGGAGAGTCCAATTTAGATTTTAAGTATCTCAATTTGATTCTCTCAGTCTCTCATTTATGTGTAGTGGAAATATATCCTTACCAAGGCATTTTGCTTAAATTCATCCTACCTCTACATGAGGCTTGTATGTGGATCTTGGTATGGAATATAGTAGGCATATCTGCAACATATAATATTGCTAAGTCAAAAGAGCAAGCCTTAGGAGAAATCAATTCAAAAAAATTTTGATTCAAGACTTGTGCATGTGTGATGGAATAAAGTGGATGTGGATATTTGAGATGACTCATTTTTTAGTGGACTCTCTTATTTGGTCGGGATAAAACATGGCTATTTTTTTTCTCATGCTTATGATGTAAGCATGCATTTTTTTTCTTTTTTTTTGTATCCATGTCTTCTACTCCCTTTTTATGCAATAAATTTTTGGAGAGAGTACTAAGCATGAATGATATGGAGTTTATCTTTTTATTGTGGAATGGTGGTATGATGGGAATTTGCTTACTTCTAGTGTAGAAGTATAGCATGTGCAAGTAAAGTCTTGAATTCAAAAAGTAATGAATAAAATCTCACATAGGTCTATACTAGTTTGACAAAGCTCAATGTGAAGACAAATAGCATATGCATATGGTCTATCAATGTGATATATCATATGGCTTTGGTAGGTATTTCCAAAGAAATGAGAGTAACTTAAATATTTTTAGAATTTCTCCGGAAATGTAAGTTTCACTTTGAAACTAGGAATAGCAGCCCTATCACTATATCATATCTCACAACAACTTAGAATGGATTAAGCTTTTGCTACCCACAATTTCCAAATCAAGGCAAAAGAAATTTTTGCCAATGAGAGCAATATGTTGGGGAGTAGTAAGTTGTAAACTAGGGACTTAGGAAAATTAAAACAGAGCAACTATTCATCATTTCATCTATGTGAATTCCAGACCATTCCTACCACACATCATTTATTTTATTTGAAACAAATCTATCCTACATATTTTTATTTTTTTATATGCAAGGTGGATGATGGGTGAATGGAAAATAAAAATGCAAAGGGTGTGATACAGTTTACCTCAAGTGGATGTTCTCCCCCAAGCTTGTTCTTCACTTAACTCCGTGGTGAGGGTTGAATCCTCGATGTCGGAAGTATGCCACGAGATCGGATTGTTGTTGTAGCATGGAGTTGAAGTTGGTGAATTGAGTGTCCATGTGTCGTTGCCAATATTGTGTACCTTGGACATGCCGTCAGAGAGTGTTGTAGATGTCACCCATTCTTACTTCAAGCTCTTCCATACTTCTAGTGAGATCTGTCATTCCTTGGATATAGTCACGATAATTTCTATTTGAAGAGGAATGACATCTTCTCATGGACGTTGGAGGCAAGCTGCTAGAGCTCGAAGTGCATAGGGGTGGCTACCATGTGGCACTTGGCCATCCATGCCAAGACGAACCTTTGGTCTCATACGATGGAGGTTGAGTCCATCTTGGTGCATCACCCATTGGGTTCTCTTCATCTTTGTACTCATGGACCATGGAGGTCGTCGGAGGCATGGTCGCTCTCGTTGTACGGCTTCTAGTTATCCTGCCAGAGACATTACTCATTTGTGCTTCCTCGATGGGAAGAATGCCAATGGTTAGCCTCCGACATTTGTACAAATGATAATCTGGGTTAGGTAACCAAATTTAATTGACAAAGCCAGGACAATAAAATAACAAAGAGCCATCTTGATCATGCTTAAGGGTATGTCCTTTCACTAAATAATCTTCATCAATTAATTCTCCTTCATCTTCAATATACTCAAATGAAGAATATTCTAGTGCTCTTACCCTAGTAGCAATACGAGTAATAAATGAAGTGCATTCAATTGGCCCTGTTCTTTAAATGTAATCTAACCATTGTGTCATCATGGTAATAATAAGAGCAACTTTTATCTTTTTTAATGATGGCAAATAAATTTTTTAGCTCATCATTACACACTATCCATACGCCTCCTTTAGGAAACATAGTCATAGCCACCCATCTATGCATGAAGCGTAAAGTAGGGTTGTGTAGTGGCTATTCCTAGGTGCACTACATCTGACCTCACAAGTTAAATCTCGCAAAAAACTATGTTTGTTAAACTTAGGCAAAGTGTCTAAATCTAGCAAACATCTTCTATGGAAACATAGGATTTCACTTAATTCTTTCCATAGGATGTTGTATTCTTTTTGAAATAATCTAAAAGTAATACCATCAAATCATATTTTGAGTGTGCAATGGAATAGTATGGAGAGAAGGCGTGAACCTCTCTCACCTATGTAAGAAAGATTTTCCCATCCTAGTGCACGCCAAAAAATGGAAAAGAATTCAAAATCTATACCTATTTCTGAGATCAAATCCAGATCATAAGATTTCGTATGAGAAAACTCACAATCTTTGGGGAGCTTGCGTGCTTGATCTTCAACTTCACTTTGTATGTTGAGGTCGTCGTCGTGAATAAGTTGATGAGGGTTGCTCCTCTCACCCATGGGAGTGTCTTCACCTACACTCCTCCTCTGTGAACTTGATGTAGCAACAGAAGAAGGGCGTGCACTTGAGTCTCCACCATAGATTGAGCTTGCAGCCTCCTTCCTCTTTCCAAACAACCTTTTCATCCCTTTCATGGCCACAACAAACAAGAACACAACAAGGAAAAGACTCGAACAAGGTGATGTTAGTGAAAGCAAAACCCCCGACGAATTTTCCATAGAAGAACTTGAGAGAAAATTGCAAATGCAAGCAAAAACAACTCTTTCTGAGTTGGGAATTGATCAAGAGAACTTTAATGAAGAGCAGGAAAAACAATGTGAGCAAGAGTGACTTTGTGGAGGTATAAAATGAGGTGAAGTTTGAGGAGATGTGCCCCTCACGGCCACCATTTATAGTGTGCACTCCCCCACAGTCACGAGGGTACCAAATGTAGCCGTTGGAGAAGAGAGAGCCAAAATGGCTCCTTTCCCTAGTCGGCCGAACACGGGGGTCGGCCGAACTGACAAAGTGTTAGTTGAGAATATAAAAACTTTTGTGAATTATAAATTTTGCGACTTAGAAAAATTGTTTTCGAATAAAAACTCCTTTTTCAAAACCCAACAATTTTATTTTTGTGGAATAAAGAAAAAAATGATAGTTGAGAATATAAGATTCTCAACTTACTAAGAAAAACCAAATATGCATTGGGGGGAAATCAAACTAAATATGGAAACCATATAAAGAGAAAAGAAAAACAAAGAAAATGATAGCTACCAATTTAACCTATTGGCTAGGTCTCACGACCGTTCGATGAGATGGACCTTCCTCCTTCCTCATTTCTCGACATCCGGGCCCGAAGTGATGGGCTCGGATGGCTTGTCTTGCTTCTTCCGCCATACCTTCTTTGGCAGCCTGGTGGACTTGGGACTTTGGGGAGGCCCGGACTCCTCCGTCTTCTTGGGGTGTCGACATGGATGATAAGACTAGTTCTCTGCATAGATCAATTTCTTCATGAATGCAATGAGCGGGTCCACCTTTCGAGGTATGATTTTGACCTCTTGGATGTGCTTAACCATCAGCTCATACTTGATACGGAGCATGGAGCATTGCTCCAACTTTGCCCGAAATTTAAACTTCTCCTCTTTGCCATTGATATGAATGTGGATTTCTCTAGCTCCCACATCTATCTGAGCCTTTGCTGTGCTTAGGAATGTTTGCCCAAGAATGAGCAGCGTATCCTTCTCGACCTCCATGTCGAGCACCACGAAATCCACGGGTATGAAGCAATTCCGGATTTTCACGTGAACATCTTCAGCGATACCCGCCGGATAACAGACTGAAGAATCAGCCAGTTGGAGCTGCATTGATGTTGGAGTAAGTTCTATGAAGTTTAGCTGGTCGAAAACGACCTTGGACATCACACTCACACTTTCCCTAGGGTCACAAAGGGCCTTGTCAAAGTGGCGAGCCCCATTTAAGCATGATATTGTAGGACATCCAGGGTCCTTCAACCAGTTGCCTCCTTGTAGAGATATCATGTTGGCTCTTTCCATATGAGGTTCAGAATGTCCTGGCTTCTTGCCATTCTCCATTGGAGGAACAGTAACTGCCAGTTGATCCAACTGAGTTTTCAACATCTTATTGATACTTAATTGATTCTTGAAAGCTGAGTATAGTCCTTCAATCACGGCATTTATGCTCTCTATGGTCTTGTCATTGGCTGACAACTTCTTGGATATAGCATCATTGATGTTTAGCTGGCCAATGGAAAGTTCTCTCAAGTTGGGTTGATTTTCATTGTTTCCATTGTTGTTGTACCCTCCTTGAAAGAATGGGTGTGGTTGGCCCCAACATTGACCTCCTGGACGATAGCAAATGTTGTTTCCATTGTTGGCTACGTGTAGGGCATCCTCATGGATTTTTGGGCAGTCATTGCCCAAATGGCCCGTGTTGTCACAAACATCACAAGTTATGTGAGAGTCTGTGAGACCTATGTATGTTGAATACATTGGCTATGGCGATAAAAGTTTTGAATACTACCAAAGAAAATTTATCATAAAGGTCCGACAATAGGTCCGACTTGTTTTGGGTAGCTTCGGCAAGGTCCGACGTAAGGTCTGACTAGCTTTGGTTAGCTCTGGTGCTAGGTATGAATAGCTTTGGTCAGCTCTATTGCTAGGTCCGACTAGCTTTGGTAAGCTCCAGCGCTAGGTCCTGCTAGCTTTGGTAAGATCCGGTTCAAGGTTCAGTTAGCTTTGGCAAGGTTCGGAGCTTGATCACAGTGGTTCTGCTTTTAACTTGCAATGTTTCGAACTTGCTTTTTGGATTATGGAAAGTTATCTTAGTATTGTTTTCTAAGTTTTTGGTGTGTTTGGTGGTTATGACTGATATCATTTTGCTGTGGTTTGCAACATGCTTATGTGAGGTGCTTACTTAAGGTGTTGTGGTTTCGGAACTAATGTGAGTCAAGTCGAGGACTTGTGCTCGGAAGTATTGGTTGTTTATTCAAGTGCAGGTGTTGCTTGAGTTCAAGACATGGCTGGTGACGGGATACATTGAACTAGTCTTAGAGAGAAGATGAGGTTCAACAACCAAGTTCAGGAGGAATTGTGGTTGAGTTGATCGGGAGGTTGCGCAGCTTGTTTGAATCATGAACAATACATATGAAGGTATCGTGGACGTTGTTGGAAGATGTTTGCACATGTTCAAGGAGTGCATGGACATGGACACATGGTTCCGAGGCGTTATGAAGGGATGTGGACGTAAAAAATTGGTCGGAAAGATTCAACAACTAGGTTATGGACTTATGCTGCGGCTGAGTCGTGTTTGACTCAAATATGGAAAGTTTTGTGTTGGTTATGATAGGACTTAGTGTGGGTAACGAAATTGAGTTGTTTTAGAAATTTGGGATACGTTCCTAAGGTGTTCGGAAGTCTTAAGATTGCTTCTATCTGCGTATAGAAGAGTCTTGAGCAGTTATGGAAAGTTTCGATTCGTTAATTGAGTAGGATAGGAGTCCTAGTTAGGTTTGGGTTGGCCTAGGGGATGGTTATATAAGCAAGGGATGCCAGAGCTCGAAGTTTGTTCAATAAAATTCATAGTTCGAAGGAACTTTTGTGCCTTATTCGTTCCACTTGTTTTCGTCATGTCTTTCTCGTCGAGTTTTTGCGCAGCACTACCTTTCTTTGGTGGTTTCAACATAACTTGAGTTTTAAAGATCCTATTGCCATGATTATTTTTTGGTTTTATTCACAGCTTGATTTTCTATCATCTGTGAAAATTTCACGCTCATTGGATTTGTGGTTTCTGATCTACACGAGTTTCTTTGCAATGTTCCAGAACTGTTTTTTCTCGGGTAGGACAGATTGACCTTTGTTTGATCTTTCGATCGTAACATGAGTTTCTCTCGAAGGTTTTTCGTGATTCTTGTTGTGAAGTATTTGTGACTTTATTATCTACAATATATACTAGTTTTGTCACAGTTGAACACGTTTAGATTAGTCGCACACAAGGTTTCTTTAACAGATCGGTTTTCTGCCGAGGGGTGTTTTGATGCTTCCGTTGAAAAGTTTTAATCTACCATTCACTCCCCCCTCTGATCTTTACGAGTGCTCTTCGATCCTACAATTGGTATCAGAGCCACGGTTCTCTAATATTTGTGATTTGCATGTGTTTTTGACTAATCATCATGGAGAAATACTCCGCAAAACCTTGTGTTTTTAGTGGTATTGATTTTCAGGTTTGGAAAGCACGTATGGAAGCTTTCATCCAGGCACAAGGCTTCGCAATATAGGAAAAAGTGTACAAGCCTTACGACGTGCCGCCGAATGATCAAGTCACGACTACAAACTTAATGAGATGTCGACAACAACAACAAAGCCCGCAACTTGATAATCCAAGGACTAACTCAGAGCGACATCGATCGTGTTGCACACCTCCGATCGTCGTACAATGTGTGGAGAGCACTTTGTGACTACCACAAAGGATCCAATACGATCAAGGAGATAAGGCAGAATATGTTCAAGAAAGAATACATGCGCTTTGAGATGCAACCCGGTGAGTCCATAGATGACCTCTTTGCTCGCTTTAATAAAATTCTCAGCAACTTGTGTAGCGTCAATGTTAAATTTTCAGATGCTGAGAATGCTAGGCAATTACTAAGTGCATTAGACATGTCAATTTGGGAGATTAAAGTCACATCTTAGACAGGCAATTACTGTTATGAGTACTATTACATTAGATGTGCTATATTCTAAATTGAAAACTCATTAAATTGACATAATCTCACGTAAGAAACCCAACAAGTCTCTTGCATTTGTATCTCAACGTGATAACCCTAGCTCCGTCCAATCTTCATCAAGCAATACACATGCTTTGTTGTCTTCACTAACTCTGGAACAGATTGAGGAATTTCCAGAGGAGGAGCTAGCACTTCTCTCTACCATGTTCTCAAAAGCATTGCAAAATGTGAGAACTAGAAGGAGAGGAAACTTCGGACCTCAAAGATGCATCGAATGTGGTAAGACAAGGCACTTTCATACAGATTGTCCTAACCTTTCAGGGCCTACTTCCTGGGAAGAAAAACAATCAAGGATGAAGCACTCCTTAACAAAATATAAGAAGAAGAAGAAGGGATTTACAGGTCACCAACTGGTGAACAGTTTTATCTCCGCACTCCAGGAACTTGGCTCAAGTGATGTGGACATTGGAAGCGACGAAGATGAAAATGATTTGGCAAACTTGTGCTTCATGGTGGGCAAGTCAAGCTCAAGCATGGAGGAGGCAGAACACAACAGCGACAAAGAAGGGGTATGTCCTACATGGGAAGAAATGTGTGATGCTATTTCTTGTGCCACTGTTATTGTTAAGAAAAATGACAAAAAGCTTAGAGACAATGCTGTTAAAATTGAGTCACTAGAATCTAAAATTAATCGTTTGAAATCCTTGATTCCTATTGATGATTCTTGAAATCCTTGATTCCTATTTATGATTCTTGTTCCTCATGCGATTTAATATATGAATAATTGTCCTCCTTGAGAAATGCACACTCCTCCACTCTTGATAAACCTGAGTTAGAGATTGAAAACAACAAAAATCTTGCTGCACTTAATGATAGAAAAGTAAAAGATGCTTCTTGTTCTACAATTCATTTGCATTGTTCTACCTGTAATTATCTTGAAAAGAAACTAAAAGATGCTATGAATGAAGTTTTAATAGTGAACAATGCTTTACATGCTCATGAAGTTAAATATTGTTCAATATTCAAACTAAAAGAAAAAACTTCGTGTGAAAACTGCCTGGAATTGTCTAAGAAACTTGATGACATGAATAGGACACTAGAGCAGTTTTGTATTGGGAACAAAAAATCTAAACATGCTGCTGAATTCATCCTAATCTTGTAATGATAAAACTGGTTTAGGTTTTGATTCGCATGCTCATGCTAAAGCACATCCACCTAAAATTGTAACATCATTAGGAATTGGTTTGATTAAAACAATTCCTAAACTAAAAGAGGAGGATTTTAAATCTGCAGGAGTGTTGTCACATTCGGGTTCAAATAAACATACTGCATGCTCCTCTAGACATGAACACAAAGTTAAATTTCATTTTACCTATTGTGGTAGAGATGGTCATGTCATAGATTTTTTTTATAGACTAGCTAAACAACATAAAAAGGAAAAAATGCAAGCTAGATCTTATAACTCTCATGCAAAATTTGCTGCACATACTAAACCGAATGTCAGGAACATGCAACCTGCTGTTATGAGTCAAACACACTCAAGGTTTACCTTTGGAGTTTCAATTTTTACTTCCGGACCTTCTGTTGTTACCTCCGGACCTTCTATTTTTGTCTCCGGAGCTACTGATTTTCGTGCTACACAAGTAACACCTTATAGGTCAGTAGTTAAGAACAAAAAATCTCAAAGTTTGACTCATAGACCTATTATTTTATCTCAGCTTTTGCGTGTTTTTCCAGCGGCACGTCATGAATCGGTACTGGATTCCTAAATGCCTTTTGACTAATCCTAATATTGAGTCATTGATGTATTGTTCTTCTATGTAGGTTACATGCTTGAGGAAGGAGAACACTAGGATTGTGGATTCAGATTGCTCACGCCACATGACCGGTAACAAAGAATGGCTCTCCTCCCTCTCTTTTGTGTCACTGTAGAGAATGTTACTTTTGTCGATAATTCTTTAAATCCTATAATGGCTAAGGTTTCGGTTAGATAAATGATCACTACAATTTGAAGGATGTGACACTTGTTAAAAATTTGAAATACAACTT